>OY740770.1:81503725-82103725 GCA_963513935.1 Aphrophora alni | reverse complement strand
CGCTTATTCTTGAGTTGACCAATACCCGCTAGGTGGCGTTGATGTGACCAATCTGAAGTTGATGTGACTGGCGCTAGGTGGCTCTACGGTCAAACAATGTTTCAGGCGGGTAAGAGAAAACGCACTGATGCCACATATGGGACCAGAGATGCGAGGGAAGGTCGAGAATCGCTTATCTCAGCGCACGAACTGACAACACTGACTATGCTGACGGAAGTAAGTGAGAAGGTGCTGCTAGCGCTTTCTGATAGCTGTGTGTCAAACTTGTGACGAACAGCACCCGTAAAGCGTAGACTATTTCCCTATCCTATGTCGTGTCTTATAGTATTTATGTAGTCATTGGCTATGCTAACGACTCGAACTTATCTTACCACTGTTTGGGGTGGGGGGGGGGAGTAACTAGTAGAAATAGTAGTTTTTCTAAAACAAGATTCTCTCTACATTAACATCACTAATAATGTATTTTTTGTGCATTTTCTATTATTTCCAATTAAATTCAATCAGTGATGTTACCAGGTGATATTTGTGGATAGGTAGATGTTTTATAATCCTATGTATGTATACTCTTATGCTGGCTGAGATTTGCTATCTCTTACACTACAGGCACAGCTAACGAGACTAAAATGGGAAATGTTGTGTACCAATTATGTTACTGATAAACCTTATGTTATAAGTTTATTACTAAATTACTTACGTCTTAGCAATCTTGTGTTTAGTATTTATTTATTAATATTTCATTACAGCTGTTTCGGTATAACATATACCATCATCAGATGAAACAACACGTTTACACAACACACTGATACACATTTCACAAAAATAAATAAACATTAAATGTTTGGTACTGAAGTACAAGTCGAAAATAATATAAAATTAAGTTTAGATAATATAGCCACATCTTCTAACGTGGTGGTCAACTTTCACTCTTTGTTCAACTGTAAGAGTCACTGTTCACTCTGAAATATTAATAAATAAATACTAAACACAAGATTACTAAGACGTAAGTAATTTAGTAATAAACTTATTTTAAAGCATTCATAAGGCAATATGGAACTTATGTTATCGCTGAAACGTCAAAACATATACAATGAATATGAATTTCCCCTTACTCTCGCTAGCAAAAAACATGTTTTAAAGTTGGGAACTTCTGAAACGATTAAAAAAGTTTCCTGTTCTAATTAGCGTTTAAATCATGTTATTTTTCACTGACAAAATATATGTTGTTGGAAATTTAAGGAAATGTTCGACAATTTATTTTCATGCAAACAATTATTATTATTATAACTTGGGTACAACTGAATTAATTTCAATCAAATAAAGACTTGAACAAATATCATATCTACACAGGAAAGAAAACGACATGACAATCAAACTAGCAGTTATCGAGTTATAGAGTTACAGACTGAGAGATGTTATAAAGTAGAGACTAGTACAAGATACCAATAAAACTCCTTTGTGGATTATCACAGAGTTTAGTCCTGCTCACAAATCTAAAAAGATATTCAATAGTTTCGTCAAATCCAGTAAATAAAGGTTGCAAAAACATTGTATAAATATTTTCGCACTTTCATAGATAAATCAGTAAGAAAACAATGAGTAGGTTTACACTCTGTAAAGTAACAGCAAAACCATGGGCATTGTCTTAGAATAGATCTTAGGAAATTACGGATGACGAACAAATTAAAAAAAAATATATATATATCTTTAGCCGGTAGATTATTATTATTTTTCCAATTTACTTGCTAACCGTAATTTTGTATGACATCACAATACCTACATTATTTTTCTATTGTAAGCTTTGGATTTCTACATTTTATTGTTATCACTTTGACTGGAAAGCGACATTTTTGGAAAGTTGTTACCGAATACATTTTGCATTCTGAACCTGTATTTATGTGAGAAGGCGAATAATACATTTTGTATTCTGAACAGGTATTTATGTGAGAAGGCGAATAATACATTTTGTAGGTATATTCTGAACCGGTATTTATGTGAAAAGGCGAATAATACATTTTGTATTCTGAACCAATATTTATGTGAGAAGGCGAACTATACATTTTGTAGGTATATTCTGAACCGGTATTTATGTGAGAAGGCGAATAATACATTTTGTAGGTATATTCTGAACCGGTATTTATGTGAAAAGGCGAATAATACATTTTGTATTCTGAACCAATATTTATGTGAGAAGGCGAACTATACATTTTTTAGGTATATTCTGAACCGGTATTTATGTGAGAAGGCGAATAATACATTTTGTAGGTATATTCTGAACCGGTATTTATGTGAGAAGGCGAATAATACATTTTGTATTCTGAACCAATATTTATGTGAGAAGGCGAACTATACATTTTGTAGGCATATTCTGAACCGGTATTTATGTGAGAAGGCGAATAATACATTTTGTAGGCATATTCTGAACCGGTATTTATGTGAAAAGGCGAATAATACATTTTGTATTCTGAACCAATATTTATGTGAGAAGGCGAACTATACATTTTGTAGGCATATTCTGAACCGGTATTTATGTGAGAAGGCGAATAATACATTTGGTTTTCTGAACCGGTATTTATGTGAGAAGCCGAAAAATACATTTTGTATTCTGAACCGGTATTTACGTGAGAAGGCGAATAATACATTTTGTAGGCATATTCTGAACCGGTATTTATGTGAGAAGGCGAATAATACATTTTGTAGGCATATTCTGAACCGGTATTTATGTGAGAAGGCGAATAATACATTTTGTAGGCATATTCTGAACCGGTATTTATGTGAGAAGGCGAATAATACATTTTGTAGGCATATTCTGAACCGGTATTTATGTGAGAAGCCGAAAAATACATTTTGTATTCTGAACCGGTATTTACGTGAGAAGGCGAATAATACATTTTGTAGGCATATTCTGAACCGGTATTTATGTGAGAAGGCGAATAATACATTTTGTAGGCATATTCTGAACCGGTATTTATGTGAGAAGGCGAATAATACATTTTGTAGGCATATTCTGAACCGGTATTTATGTGAGAAGGCGAATAATACATTTTGTAGGCATATTCTGAACCGGTATTTATGTGAGAAGCCGAAAAATACATTTTGTATTCTGAACCGGTATTTATGTGAGAAGGCGAATAATACATTTTGTAGGCATATTCTGAACCGGTATTTATGTGAGAAGGCGAATAATACATTTTGTATTCTGAACCGGTATTTATGTGAGAAGGCGAATAATACATTTTGTAGGCATATTCTGAACCGGTATTTATGTGAGAAGCCGAAAAATACATTTTGTATTCTGAACCGGTATTTATGTGAGAAGCCGAAAAATACATTTTGTATTCTGAACCGGTATTTATGTGAGAAGGCGAATAATACATTTTGTATTCTGAACCGGTATTTATGTGAGAAGCCGAAAAATACATTTTGTATTCTGAACCGGTATTTATGTGAGAAGGCGAATAATACATTTTGTAGGCATATTCTGAACCGGTATTTATGTGAGAAGGCGAATAATACATTTTGTATTCTGAACCGGTATTTATGTGAGAAGGCGAATAATACATTTTGTAGGCATATTCTGAACCGGTATTTATGTGAGAAGGCGAATAATACATTTTGTAGGCATATTCTGAACCGGTATTTATGTGAGAAGGCGAATAATACATTTTGTAGGCATATTCTGAACCGGTATTTATGTGAGAAGGCGAATAATACATTTTGTAGGCATATTCTGAACCGGTATTTATGTGAGAAGCCGAAAAATACATTTTGTATTCTGAACCGGTATTTATGTGAGAAGGCGAATAATACATTTTGTAGGCATATTCTGAACCGGTATTTATGTGAGAAGGCGAATAATACATTTTGTATTCTGAACCGGTATTTATGTGAGAAGGCGAATAATACATTTTGTATTCTGAACCGGTATTTATGTGAGAAGGCGAATAATACATTTTGTTTGGATCCTTAGAGATACATTTGATGAAAATCGTTAAACCCAATTCATAAAATAGGATAACTACCAGCTTCCAAATTTTGAATTATCGAAAAAATATATTCTTTATATATTGTAGTAGGCCTATGTATGGTATGAGAAGGTTATTTGACTGAGTCAAAAAATGTTGAGGTTTTGCGGAAATATTGATCCAAAAATTAGTTTTGGGAGTGATAACTGTTGTCTGTGTGGAGTCTGTGCAGTACTCTGAAGCCCAATCACGCGAACAGATTTTAATTCACGTGGGCATATCTCGGGCACAACGATTGCTTCAGCTCTGAAGATTTTGATCAAATTTTGTTCAAGTAGACCCAAACAAAATGTAATAATTTTATTCATAAAACCTTGAATTTAATCAAACTCTCGATTTTTATTAATACCATTTACCGAAGGCACAACTGAATCAAGTTTAGGACTTATCTAACTTTAAAAATGTTTTCTTTTAAAGGTCCTATGGTTCAGTTTCACTTTTTTACTGACATCTATGGAACTAGTATTTGTGGTGACGAATAGTTTTGGTGGGTTTTGGGGATGGGTGAGTGTGCAAAGTTTGTGCAATGTTTTGCCATCGTATATTATAACTCATGAGGTATGTCTACACATCAACACTAATCAAAATCTGTTTACTCGTAAACAGACAGTGTTCTTTATTCCAACCTTCTTTTAGTCTCACGATATCTTAAAAACAATTGTAAAAACGTAAAAAAACAACTATTTTTTGTTGATCGTCATAACGTCCTCTAAACTGCGTGTGCTTGTGAGAAGAAAGTAATAAACTGTAGATTGTGTACAAAGTAATATTCTTTTGACAAAAGGAAGACATCAACAGAGAACCCTCATCAAAACCTGACAGTTTGGGTTTATAGATATGTTTGTTTTCCTTTTTGTCACATTTACTAAACAATAAAATACAACTTTGTTTTGAAAACATCAAAACCCAAAGGGCGAGGAGCCTGTGGAGAGAAAAAATAACAGTCGTAAATAATCATTTATACAGACCAAAGCTTGGTGAAGAGTTAACAAACTATTCTAAATAAATATGTAGGCTATACGAAATTCCCTACTTTGTAATTGTTTGTAAATAGATCTAGGCTAAACACATTTGAATAATTTTATTGGTCCAAGTTTTAGACGTTTTACAACCTCATATCTCTGATTATTTTCAAGTTAGAAAAACTTGCGACTCGCCATTGCAAACATCTTGACCTCAGCTAACTACAAGATGATTCAGAAGTTTTTACTAAATATAGTGTTCCAACAATGTTTAAAACGTGTTTTTTTTTCGATATTTTTTATGATGTTGTTTTTTACTTTATTATTATAGCCCACAAACAAACATTCTTTTGGTTTGGTATTTTATTTTTTTAAATAACAGAGTTATGTGTATTTAAACAATATCTTTAATTATCAAATAATATTATGTTTAATGAATTTCAGTGACCCCAACAGATATATCCGTTGAAAGATTATAACCTAAATTGACACAAGGTGATCCAAAATTGTATGTTAAAATTCCCTGACCTAAAATGTTGAAATAAATGTTATTCGCGTTTTAAGAATAAGCTAGCTTTAGTGAAGAAGGTAAACTAAAAAACCTTATTAACAATCACTTAAATAATGAGGTTCTTCTTATAAAAATGTTATTTAAGGTAGAGCTTTATAAGTGCTAAAGATGAAAATACCCATAATTTACAAATTAACTATGAGGTTTGGAATTTGGTTGGCTAGTTCAATTTTGAACCAAATTACTACAATTTATTTATGAGTCTGACAGGACACACAGAAAATATCTTATAACAAGATGAATTATACTATTTATAATATAAAATAATTCTGAAACAAAAAATAAATTATCGAGATATTCATGTTAACTTGCCTAGAAACAATTTTTACAAGCTGCATCGAATTGATTCAGTAATATATTCAAATTAGTTGGTTATTAAAGATCTATTGAAATGTTCTTTTCCCTTATTACTTATCACACTTATGTCAAAGCGTTTTTTTATGTATATAGAGTCTTGATTAAAGGTTTTTCATATATTCAAATAGTATGCTTAGTTATGACAGAAACTTTAGGAGAATTAGGTTTTATTAAGAATCGTTTTATCAAATGAATATTAGATGACTCACCGGATAAGTTGACTATTCTACTTATAACAAACAACAACTATGTTTGTACATTACATGAGTCCCTACAATTGTTTCAAACTGTTGACATTATAGCTGGATACAATCATTAGCCTTCATTGGCATCTCAGGAGTAGTTATTACAATAACCTCTTTATTATCCACGATACAGCTGGCATTTGGATTACTGCTAAACTGCACTTTGAGTTTTGGATTATTTTTTAATGTGGTACATAGCACATTAACATTATATACATGTTTATGTAGGCTATGAGTGAATAAATGAGCGTGAATACATTATTTTGTAATTTTGATTAATAACGAAATAATATTACTGTTTATTTAAATAATTAATTAGTATTCTATAATATTAATTATTTCTCAAACATTTAAAAAGAGGACACATTTCTAAAATTCTGGTAATTAATACTTCCGTTAAGTTAGAGGTAAATTAAGTAAATGTAAAACTTTCGAATTAAGTTCTGAATTGTTGTTTTCAAGTAGGAGAGGGTTCTCACGGGAATGGTAAATACATCGACTAAGAGAAGTTTTTGAATTATATGAGGTTCGACTGTAGTAAAAATGCCGGTCACATAAAAAATCTACAAATAATAAAACATCTTCACGACTTTTGGAATAAAAACAATCCAGTGCTGCCAGTTACAAAAAAAAAGTATTTTTCTCGTTATTTGAAAACTAATCAAAATAATTTGGACTCATCAAAGTTGGAGTTACAAATATTACAAAATTATCTTAAGGATAATAATTATAGTTTGACTTGAGTTTTAAATTACGACAGTCCAGGTTCATTGCTCTTGAACCATAATTCGCATTTAGGCCTACTTCAGATTTGGCACATTAGTTTAGGTTAGGTTTATGTTTTCTTTAAGTTTGACATCAAAATTTGAAAAAACCGGTAGAGCCGTTTTTGAGAAATTAGATCTGTTATAACAATACATTGGAAGATTATCAAATTTGATTGAAATTGAGTTTCTATTGACGGTAGTCTTGGTTCATTTTCCAAATCGACATTTCTGGGGAGTTGACAACCAAAATGTTTTCTTTTTCATCATTCCAAATCACTTATCATTAGATTTTGAGAAATCGTCGTATTTTAATTTTTAATTTAGTGGTTATGGAGGTAGCCTACTCTCAAAGGTTTGGTTATAAAAATCAACAGTAAAAAGATTTTAAACGCCTTGACTATATACATTAATAGCTGACATTTCAATTTCCTTTTTTTTTATCAATATGTTTCATCGTTATGACTGTAGAGCACTTCACAGACAAATGATTGCAGATAATCCCCTTTATTGGGCTCAAAGGTACAATGAACATGATTTGGTTAGGTTGTTTTGTAGTTCATGCGATTGAATATTGAAGAGTTATTCCAAACAAAACCCCTCATGAGAAACAAACTCATATCCTCATTTGGAGGGTTCATGACAATGATTTACTTTATGTATATTCCGCCGCGTGACTTCTTTCTTGGTATTACAACTACGCGTTTTAGAACATCTGCTCCATCTTTAGAGTTTTTTCACTCGCTTGAGGTCGTTATTACATTAAAATTCAACAAAAATCACGAACAAGGTGTTTATTCAAGATTTGTATCTATCTTGGATTTTGATAACTGTATCATATATTATATTCGAGCTTAATGAACGACCAACTAAATTTCTCCTCAAATACAATATATGATACAGATACAAATCTTAAATAAACACGGATACAGACATGAGACTTTAGATGTCCTACAATGCATATCCTATGTATCGTCTGTGAAATGTATTGTTTTGTTCGTGATATTTGTTGTATTAACGACTTCAAGCTAGCGAAAAAAACTATGCAGATGTTCTGGAACAACGTTAGTTGTAATATACATAAAGTAAATCATAGTTATTTCAAACAATTGTGATTTGGATACAAAACTAATGTGATTTTTAAATTTAAATTATGTTCAATTTTTTTTAGCGTGTTCCTTGCATACTTTTAAGAAAAAAAAGTTCGTATGTCCGTATTCCTTAATTTTTCATATATAGTTTTGTTTGTTTTTTGTGAACAAATTTATAATAGACGAGATATTAACTCCAGATTTAGCATATATAGCATTTCTTATGTAACTGCACAGCAACATTTTGAAAAAAAATCTGAATTAAAAAAAAAAATTGGTAATTATATAGCAGAGCTGCCTCACTTCAAAATCAATTTTTAAAGGTTTTATTCGTCAAATAAATGTTGGAAAAATATTTTACTATCGAAAAAAAGTGTCGGAAAGATGATTACATAATACAATAATACAATTACACAAGTAGTTTTTTCGTGATAAATTAACTCTGTGTTATCTTTCATACTCATGACATTCACTTCAATAAACGTACGGAAGGTTTGGCCAGGTGGTTATATATATATATATATATATATATATATATATATATATATATATATATATAGCAACCTGGCCAAACCTTTCGTGACATATAATAATACAGCCCTACATATGCGTACACTGAAGCACATACGCAGACAATTGAATGTCAATGGAGGGAAGTGCGAGGAAATGTGCCGCGATATGGAAATTCAAAACAACATTTCCATGGCCATATAGCCGAATTTATGTTTAAAAGAAAGTACAATGAGTATAATACTCGTTTTCATCATTTATGGCGAATTACGAGTGTAATACATTTAAATTCAATAAATTCCTCTTTTACTGAATTTGCAGCAGAATTTGAGTCTGATTAAGATTTTCTTGTGTAATTATATTATGTAATCATCTTTCCGACACTTTTTTTCGATAATAAAATATTTTTCCAACATTTATTTGACGAATAAAACCCATAAAAATTGATTTTGAAGTGAGGCAGCTCTGCTATATAATTACCAAATAATTAAACTAAAACTTTACATGTAACGATTTGATTTCTTGAGCTGACATATTTGAGTTTAAATTTTTCAGATTATTTACCTTCTAAATCCGAGAAGTGTGTCGGAAATGTTTTTTCACTGATAAAGTCTACTACATAAATTATTCCAATAACTAAAAGAAAAAAAAATTCAGATCGAAATTAGTGAGTTTCCATTATTTCCAAATTTCGTAGTATAGCTTGTGTTTGAATTGAATATAAGATAAGAATGTAAATTATATAATATGATGTACTTTAGGTTAAATAAATTAAAACAACCATTTTTTAGTATAAACCACAATATTTTAATTGAAACTTGCCGACCATGGTTTCGCTAGTTAAAGCTTCGTAGTTTATACTAAAAAATTGTTGTTTTAATTTATTTAAAATGGAATACCACCAAGTACCTACGGCCTTTAGCATAAATAGTTTCTTAAACCTTTTTTTTTAGCCTTAGGCCTACATTTTTTCACATTTGAATTTAAAAGTGACAATTATAACAACAAAGTTTGTTGAAATTTATCAATTTAAAACTGAATTTTTCTATTAGAACTATATAGTTTGTAACCCATCGTTGAAAAGCCTTTAAATTGATAAGTGTTTAAATCCCTCTTTGTTACTAACTTATCCAGTTTTAGTGAAATTAAGACTAATTTTACGTGCGCGATATATACCTCCATACTTTGCGTTGAATAGTCTATCTATGCAGTCATCTTGACCACATTGATGTTCTAATCCATAAATGAAAATTATATCAATTCTGTCTTCTAAAGTACTATAAATCGTTTTTTTGTGGCCATCAACGATAAAGACAGAACTTCCACAATACAGTTTAGCATTCCTGACAAATCTTTGTCAATCAACCATTGTACTTCCTCATCTTATCCTAAGAATTATTTCATTTTAAAACGGTCAGGTAGTAAACAAGAAAGTTAATTTGTATAATTGTAATAAAAATAGAGCAATGAAGTTAATTTTTTAACTTATCAAGCTTTCATTTAGGCCCAGGTGAAAATAAGATAATGTAGAACTGGATTCCGGTTATGTCCAGGTGAAAATAAGATATTGTAAAAGTGTTTGCCGGTTATGTGCCATATCTAATTACAGTTTATAACATTACTGGTCATAATTTTATAATAGGTTAACCGATTTGAAATTTTTGTATACCAAATTACTTGTCCTACGATGGGTTGCTTCCCATTAAAACATTTTGAATTTTAAATTGACAAATTCAACAAGCTATATTTTTAATTTTCACTGTTATTTAAAAATAACCTGTAAAATTGGATTTAATTGACACTTGTGTTTCAAATGATTAAAAAATATTCCTCATTTAAACTTTATCGCTTAGTTACGATTCTATTATTCTGAAAAAAAATGGCTGTAAAAAGACATTTTTGCATGTAACCAGCGAACTGATTTTAGTTGTCTTTTAACAAAAATTGTATATTTTGTCTAATCTTTAATTTGAAGTATCACAAGCTGTAAATTGTCATTACAAATTTCGACTGAATTGATTTTCATGCCGATCTTTTCCTTCGGTAGGTCTAGTTGTGGACTACACAGTCTGAGTTCAATTTTTGTTTACTTATTCAGAGGGTGAGTTTGAATCGCCAAGTTGACTTGACTGATCTTGTCATTTCATGGTCTCAGGGGATCCGACAGGTCAGAGTCCTTCACTTAGAGCTCGCCTAGGATACGAAGGAAGCGGGTGGAGGCTTTACACATCTACCTATCCAGCTCATCAAACAAGAGTGATATGCGAGGTTCAGAAAACCTATTACAACCTATTGTTTTGAGGCTCTGCTTTTATTACATAGCATGGTCAGGCTGGGGATAAGAACTACAATATTGTTTTTTTAACCCAAAAATTTGCAGAAAAGTTATTAGGAACATAACGATTTATTTTCTATAAGAAATATTTGTAAAAAACACTTGATAGGCTTTATATTAGTGACTATTAACAATTTATTCTACTCGATTTTATCATTTCTGGGCAAATATAGATGAATATTTTTAACATCGTGTATAGTCGTATAGTCAATACGTAGTATAATCTAGAGAAAGCTATGTGGTGGATCGATAAATCGATGTGGATTTTCTTGTTGATAGATTAATTTTAAAGTCATCTGAGTCCAGGAAAGTGATTTTGGAATGATGACGTCTGTCTGTCGTCTCGTGGACCGATTTTTATTAAATTGGTATTTGGGACACAAAATTTTGCTCGAGTGTAGCCTCTAAGCCGTTATAAAACTCAATTTCTCAATATTGGCTCTACCGATTTTGTTCAAATTTTAGTGAAAATTAAATATCCAAACGCTTGTAAAAAATCACAACTAAAAAAATATCTTAATAATTGGCAAAAATATAGAAATTAACATTGACCCCACCGTCATTAAGAAGCTGGATTTACGCCAGAATGCAAATATAAACATAAGAAAATATTTCAATACAAAAAATAGCATTTTCAATAAACTATAGTTTCTACAATTTCTATAGTTTATTTTTGACTGACAACTACCAAACTGACTTTTGGTTGGTTTTGGGGATAGTCGAGTTAAAAGTTTGTGCAACGTTTTTTCACTATTCATTGCACTTCTGTTTTGTTTTATATATTTATACAGTTAGTAATTAAAAAATAGAACCATGCTTCTTGGATTTTGTCTAATTTTAGTAGGCCTACAACCGCTAGACTGAAGAATTCGTTAGAGAGAGAGAGAGAGAGAGAGAGAGAGAGAGAGAGAGAGAGAGAGAGAGAGAGAGAGAGAGAGAGAGAGAGAGAGAGAGAGATGAAAATAGTCTAAGAGAAAATGTTGCAGCAGTTAAGCTGTAGAATGCATTGTTTATAATTTATGTGAAATGTAGTAATTCCTTACTAGGATGAAAGGAACAAACAAAACCCTTCACTTACTTTTTCAGTTTCTTGGGTTGTTTTTTGTGGAGGGTGAAGATAAACATTGCTGCCCATAAACATGTCACAGACTATCTGTGGTGGTCAAACTTTATTTGTAAACATTTCATATTTTAGTTACGACATTCCGTGACTTCACAGAGGTTGTTTTCATTCGATTAAGACTTATTTGAATACATTAGGGGGTTTAAAACTAAATGTCACAAATGTGGAGATATGAAACAAACATGGTACTCGTGTTGCTCACTCTACTTTTGATATCTTTTAATTAATTAATTACATAATCTGTTAACTTACTCACAAATATACGTATAATGTTTGTGAGTGAAGATGAATAAATAGAAAAAAAATTCGAACACAAGATCTCACAAAAATTACTTTACTTAATCAAACTCGTTTCAACGACAAAGTCGCCAACCTCAGTGATACATGAGCTACACTTACTAAACTATAACTGATATACGAGTTATAGTTTAGTTATTGTAGCTCACGTGTCACTGAGGATGGCGACTTTGTAGTTAAAACGCGTTTGATTAAGTAAAGTAATTTTTGTGAGATCTTGTGTTCGAGTTTTTTTCTATCTAATATTATCTCCCGAGTCAAGCTCAATATTTCTTTATAGTGAAGATGAACGTGTTCTTTGGAATATTCTTACTTTCTCACATAGCCTTTATGTAGTGTAGACAAATTTGTGTGATGTATCAAAATATTTATATTCTTGGGGCCTTATCCGTTTTGAGATCTTCTAAGTAAAAAGATGTTTCTAGAAGTGATGTCCGTCTGTCAGCTGTAGACTGATTTTAATGAAATACCAATGTGGGAATATTTTGCCCATATCTCGGGAATTTGAAATTTGAATGTAGGTGTCCAAATAAGATTTTCGCAAAATCAGTTTTGATAATTGTTATTATATTTAGCACAAGTGTACCCTCTAAGGATACAAACATATATAGCTGGTCATCTTTCCAAAATGCCTGTTCATGAGTTATCGGTTTAAAAAAAAAATGCCTTGGGGTTAAAAATAAGACACAATTTCTTTTTCAGGAATAATTGAGGAAAAAATTTAATAATAATCTGGTCCGATCGTTATCTATTACAATAAAATATGATTTACGTTCAGGACACGTTTATGGCACAAGCTAGGCAAATTTAAGCCTAAATATGTCCTTGGTTCATTTTCACATTTTTACTGGCAAGTGAGAAAGTTTGTATTATTTAGAAAGTTTCTGCACTGTCTATAAATATTGAGAAGAAGGTGTGGTTTGTATTGTTTACTGCCCTACCTTTGCATGGGAAAAAGTTTAGGTTGTAAAAATTGCAGAAATATTCCCACAAACCAAAGACAAAGAAACTATGTTACTGAGCGGAAATGTCTGACACATTTATAGGCCTACTATAAAAATAGGTATAATAATAAATAGGCCTAGGTATGTACGATTTTAGCACTTCAATAAATTAGGTCTAAGGGACTATCGGTTATTGCTTTGTAGGCGGTTGTTTTTAAGGTTAAATATTGTTAAAATTACACACACAGACATGAAGAAGACTAAATGAACAAATGTTTTCACAGCTCTTACTTGAAATTTTAAAGCAATAATTGCCATACAAATATCTGTAAAAACAATAAACTTTGTTAGTGATATTTACTTTTTTAATGACGTGGATTTAATTTTAAAACAAATGTTATAACATCTATTTTCGATTTTTACAATAGGGAATTATAGCGTGGTTCGGCATGAACTATTGTTTATAAAAATGTGGAGTTTAAATAGTTTTGTTGAATTTTTGAAGAAAACCAACTTTAAGAAAAATTAAAATACGATGATTTCAATTAATAATTAACGCTGACTGGTTTGTTGGATAGGTAATGAATGGATCTGCGCATTGGGCTGCGATTTCGAGAATCAGACATTTCAATGCGCCTGCGTGGAGACTGGACGCATGAGTCGACTTCTAAGAAAAATTTCACATGTCTAGTTTGCAATTTGCATTGGGATTGTAAAACAGCGGTATCATCATCAAATGGAAGAAAGTTACCCTTAAAATTACATTTAGATTGTTTACATAGGCCTAAATTAAAAAAGAGGATTAGATAATACGTAGTACAAGAAAAATTATGTGATAGATTAACAAAATTGAAATCGAGTTTTTGCGTGAATAAACGCCTTTTGAGGTCTCCTGAGCCCAAAAAAAGACAGTAAGGCGGTCATCGTCTATGCAATGCTCTACAGCCAAAACGCCTTAAGGCGGTCATCGTCTATGCAATGCTCTACAGCCAAAACGCCTGAAGCCGGTCATCGTCTATGCAATGCTCTACAGCCAAAACGCCTGAAGGCGGTCATCGTCTATGCAATGCTCTACAGCCAAAACGCCTTAAGGCGGTCATCGTCTATGCAATGCTCTACAGCCAAAACGCCTTAAGGCGGTCGTCGTCTATGCAATGCTCTACAGCCAAAACGCCTGAAGCCGGTCATCGTCTATGCAATGCTCTACAGCCAAAACGCCTTAAGGCGGTCATCGTCTATGCAATGCTCTACAGCCAAAACGCCTTAAGGCGGTCATCGTCTATGCAATGCTCTACAGCCAAAACGCCTTAAGGCGGTCATCGTCTATGCAATGCTCTACAGCCAAAACGCCTTAAGGCGGTCATCGTCTATGCAATGCTCTACAGCCAAAACGCCTTAAGGCGGTCATCGTCTATGCAGTGCTCTACAGCCAAAACGCCTTAAGACGGTCATCGTCTATGCAATGCTCTACAGCCAAAACGCCTGAAGCCGGTCATCGTCTATGCAATGCTCTACAGCCAAAACGCCTAAACCGATATTAATCACATTTTTTTTTGGTATTTAGGCCATATTATATCGGGATAGTTTTACATTTTTTCGATAACTAAAAATTTGGGGTTTTGGCAATAAGAAAGAAACACAAAATTATGATTTTCTCAAAATCAGATCTAACGATTTTAATCAAATTTTGCTTAGTCGCCTCTAAGAACTTAAACAAAATCGTTCGCCATTTCTAAAAAAATTCCAGTTATCTAACATACAAAATATATGTTACAGAGCTGATATAAAAGGTGTAATTTCTCAAAAATCAGCTGTACTGATTTCCATCAAATTTTAGAAAAATATAATAATTAAATTGAAGGTTCAAGAATAATGAACAAAAGTGCAAGTTTTTAGATATTTTTTCAAAGACAGCGTCCATGGTGCATTTTCACATTTTGACTGAAAACTGACTACCGAATAGACATTTTTGGTGAGGAATAGTTTTTATTTGATGTTGGAGATGGGTGAGTGCAAGAAAGTTTACAACAAAATATTTTAACAATCATATTTTTGTTTTATTTCACCGTCATCAATACAAAGAAACCTGATCTCTAAATGAATCAGTTTAGTTATCAAACAAATGCAACAAGTCAAGAGGTTCTTATTACCTTATCAATAGCTCAGCTTATTATAACTACTTTCTTGTGGCTTGTATTTAACCTTGACACGTGTAAAGGAAATGCACGAATTAACAGCTATCGTCAAAACAAAGCGAGACATATCGATAAAACATTCTGTGTTACTTGAAGTAATGCATCTGATAAAACGTAGTTTCTAACATCCTACATCCGGTGGCGATAAGTAGACCGATATATTGGCTGGATTTTAAATTAGGTTATAAATAGGTGGCACTGGAATAACTTTACTTTCTGATTAAAGAAGGTTTTCAAATAGTTTGTAAACAAAATTCTATTTTTGTATTTCATTTGAAGAAGACTAGAACCAAATAAATTGTTTTTATACATTATTATGTAAAGTCCTAAATCCATTTCTTAGAAACAGGTAGAACAATTTTGCCTACTGACTTATTTTATTTTCTATTATATAAAAGTGTAAATTTTATAAACGTTCAGCTAAAACGCTGTTGATTAAAATAAGTTGTATTATGGGTACACTAATGTTAATAAGTTCATTATATATATCATGTTCTAATACTACTTTAGCTGAAATTATTATGAGTGATATAAGTGTTACCAAGGGCGTACCCAGGATCAAAACTAGGGGGGGGGGGGCAAGCCATGGTCATTCAATATACAATTGATTATTAAAATAGTTATTTCAAGAATTGTATTAAATTCCAGCAACAAAATCTATAATAAAGATTTATTTTTTGCTTCCAGGGGGGCAGCTGCCCCCCTGCCCCTCGCTGGGTACGCCCATGAATGTTACAAATGTTCTCCGCGAGCGAATGGTACTGCATAGTTACCAAAATTTCGTCCCTTCTTTCCTTGGGAAGACTCAATTCTTGTGTGTATGGTTTAACCTTCTATGAATAAAAGAGAGCTGAATATGAAAGTAAGAACGGGTCTATTATAAAGGATTATAAAAAAGGATGTAAAGTCTGAACGGGTGCTATAAAAAAGGCTGAAATTAATATCGTAATATTGATTAGATGGTAACTTACTTGTTGGAAACATTTATTTTATATTTTATGTTTTAATCGAAAGTGGAATATGAAAATGACAATATGTAGCCTACACTATTTCCCCTTTATAATCTGGTTATAGAAAAGGAATAAAAGAACTTAAAATAAAGACAATGTAACAATCGAATACTCAAATAGCGTCAGGGTCGAAAGAGAACAAGAGTTGACCAATAGAGACCTGATAGGAAAGATGAAAGAGAGGGATCTAACCCACATGAAAAAAGGTGTAGATCCAGCTAGTATCTCTTCTGATAAACAAGAATTATTAAAACAAATTGTAAATTGCAATACGGATATAAGTGACGTAGGTAAAATCTTATTACGATTTTGATATTTTCTATGGTAGTTGTTAAATTTGATTGATAATAGTATTATCATACACCAAACTATTTTTAAGTCGTCCTAAAGTGGAAAAACATTACACTAAAAAAGTGGGAAAATTTCAATCGAGGTACGCTCAATTAAAATGGACGAAAAAGAATGTATAAAATTTTTAATTCAAATTTAATGTTGAAAACGAAAACCTTACTATTCAATATATTTTATTAAAATGGAACATTCTACAATAAATGGGAATATGATTTTCACAATTTCGACCCTTAAGGTAAGAGTAATTAGTAACATGTAATTTTGTTTAATTGTACGAAAATGAGTGTAAAGAATTTTCAATTCAAATTCGATCTTCTTTGTACATAATTCTACATTGAGCCCGAAATTCTGAACCATCAAATAGTTTACACGAAGGTTATAAGAAATTGACAGATCGTACGCTGAATTTTGTGAAGTTTGTTTAAATTGCGTTTCTCAAAGACATGGTTTATATAAAATAAATTATTGGTCATTTTTAATGATTAAGGGTATTTACTTTGAAGCTTGCTCCGCTTAGCCAGTTATTTAATGACGTCCTAGTTGATTATGCAATTTCCACAATTGTCGCTCAAACATATTAGTTTTAAGTTTAAATGTTTATTTTCATTTCCTAACGGTATTTTTTTGAGAAAATGGCGACAAATACTTTTATTTGACTATGGCTTTGGTTTGTGTATGCTGGATGTCTGGGTGTGTGAGAAATTTAGTGCAAATTTATTATTTTTTTCAATGTCACGCCTACACCTACGATTTGCCAGTTTGGTTTCCACCTAAACCATCAATGAGAGACCGAAACCACCCATAAAACAAATTGAATAATATTTAATATAACAACAATATTATGATTGAAGTAACAATACAATCATACAGGTGTATGACCATTTTAATGTAACTTATAAATGTCTTTTAACGTATATATTTAGAAGGTTCACTTATATTTACGACAAAAATACAAAATTCTTGTATAAACTTCACAAATTTTCTAAAACGGCGTTTTCCATTCTTTGTTAGTTTTGTCATAGAAAACTATTTGAGCAATACATGTTAATGTCTACCAGGCACTCATTATAGAAACTAAACTGTCGAAGAGTGCTGGACCTCCAAAGGGAAGTCAAAAAAGATACTTAATTAACAAATCATATTCTCACCCACTATTATAAAATTCAATCCAATACAGAAATCTATATAATCTGTGGCATATTTTTATTTTATATAATTTTATATTTACAGTAAGGTAAGTTAGAAGACGTGGTCTGTCTATTTTGGTTTTTTTCTGAGGGGGGTTACATATTTTATAGAAAATCAAATTTCATCATCAAACTAAATCTGTTTTCTAAGGCTCTCAATATATATATACAGTATATATATAAAGGAATATTTTCATTAAAAAAGCCAAATTTAATCTTTTATACAATGCTTTTATAATAAAAACATACAGATCCAATACAATTTCACTATTATGTATTATTGTTTATTTTGCAGCCATTTAATGTAGACTTTATAAAGGAAATTTAAATAATATTTTACACGTAGCAGCTATTTAAATTTTTGAAAGATAAATACAGTTTCCAATAATTATCCTTTCATTATAAATAATAAGACTGTATACTGTTGCATTAGATGAATATCCAGCAATGGTTTGGTTTTATGTCACGTTTCATATTTTTTTTGAACTTTTATGTACACAAAAATTTGAAATTGTGAGTTACTTAAAAAGTTAAATGTCCCAATGGGATTGCTAAGGTGACATTACTAAAACAGCTGTGTGAGGGTGTGAATGACAGGAGATTACTAATGCCAACCTTATAATAATTAATACCTAGTTGCCGGACCCAGATACCAACTTAGTGTATAAGTACACTGTATAATCATTTTTATAGATCATAGTTTAAAATGCTGCAGTAAAGGTTCATTTACAATTTGCCAATTATTTCTGAACTGCACTTTTCTTTTACTCGAGATTCGGCAGACGGTTGTGGTTTGGTACCCTACAATAACACAAACACACAAATAAAATAAAATGAAATATTTATTTACCTTATGTTATTATAGTTCCCTGATGTAGGCTACATTTCGGTAACCAAGTTACCATCATCGGAGGGATATTATTTCTGAGATGTTTCATTTAATTTTATTTGTGTGTGTGTGTGTTATTTATTGTACCAAACTTGTGGTAGGGGTTTCAGTGTTTTATATTGCTAAAATGAGAAGAGTTTATTTTGAGAAATTAGATCATTTATAACTGCCACAAACTTGTTTATATTTGTAGGGTATAGGCTATAATAGCGGTAACTGAAGTTTCCATACCGGCATTTTTTTAAATGGCAAATACAAAAAATACTATTAATTGTTCCACTTCCTTTTTATATTACAGTAATTGAAATCTGTTGAAATTATTACTTTATTCGAACGATTTTGATAAATCTATGAAATTTGTCATTACATTTAGACTAAATAAGTTACCAAGTAAACTAAGATGATGTGTTGGTAATTATCAAATAATCAAACGTTCTTAAAATATCAAGGGGAATAAAGAAGATCCAAACATGTCTTTTTCAAGGACAAAAAAGAAACTTGTCAAACTCACAAGTAGCCAAATCAGTGTGTAAAGTCGTAAATATTAAAATTTAGACTAACTGTTCATGAATAATTGGCAAAAATCAAAAATGACATTTGACAGCTATCAATAAAAGCTCTATTTTAATAAAATTGACTGCCATATTTTACACTGAGAAAGTGTTTATGGGCACAAGCGATCCAAGTTAGGTATATAAAATTAGGTCCATTGTTAATTTTCACTTTTTGGTCTGACATTTTGGGTGACCTGTTTTTTTGTTTTGGTTCGTTTTTTTTTATAGTTTCAGGGATGTATAAAAACAATCAATGACCTAATGACTAAATTGACAAATCTACTACACAAGGAATAAAAATGAATGTTGTAAACGTCATAATCCACACACTAAAAACTATCTGTTGGTGTCTTACAGGTGACCTCTTCTCTGCGCTTACATTGTAGGAAGTTTGTTTAGTTTTAATTTCATATTAAATACCAAAAACAAATTTTTAGATTCACAAGAATTCAAGCAGATGTTTTTTAGCTTCGTACACTTACTCAAACATATGTTTTAACTGTTCAACTGAGTTTCTTTTGAGGTTATGTTTACATCAAAGCTCAAAACGCATTACTCATTGCCAAGTAGTTTATAGAATTAATCTTCTAATAATTAAAATTATTTAGAGTTTATTTTATTTGTTTATTTAAAGTACTATACAATGTGTTCCTGTATTTAGAAATACATTACCAAATAATTATTAGAAAGCAAATAAATGAAGTTATCTTCTTCTTTTTTTTAAATTAAAAATGTCAAAGTTCAACAAAACAAAAACAATAGCTCACTCAACAATAATTGGATACTTGGGTAACAGTTGTATTTTTTAAAATTCGAAAGGTATTTTTTCGTTATAGAAATTCTATCGCCACATAATGTAAAAGTACACAGATACACATAAATCCTGTATAAGATTTATTGCTAATGAACAATAGATCAAATAAATGAGAAATTGTCAGAAGTCTAATGGTAGGTAGGAGCTACAAGACCATATTTTAGGCTGTCGTCATAACATCACTAGGCCTTTAATAATTAATCGTTTATTAAACAATATATAGGCCTACAGCAGTTGGGTGTAAATCTTCACAAGTGCTCATCCTATATCAACAACTAGACAAACACAGACGGCCGGTGTCCCTAACATACTTATGATTGACCTTCACCTCCCGTTTGAGCCTCTAACATATTTTTAATTGTGAACTGGAATATCTTATTTTAAATACCGTACCATACTGGCTGTCCTATTATAGGAATATAGAAATTTTATTAATATTTTATTTAAATTTTACCATCCATAGGCCCTACAATTATTTTATTAGGCTAGTAGAAAAGTTAACAAGAAGATAACCATTATTTTAGAAACTGATAGTTCTTGCACAAATTAAAAAAATATGTGCGCACTATTATTAGATGAGATGTACAGTTCTTCAAATCTCCCAGAAAGGTTAAACTTACCACACTTAGGACCTTGTCAAATTGGCAGCATTCAAACAATTTCCTGGGATTTCTGTAACTAATTTAATAAAATTTTGCATATAATTTCAATTTTTGAATAAAATTTATTATTTTTTATTTAGTACACAAAACCGTTAAACCGTAGCATTATTATAAAAAATTAAAGAAAGGCTTCTTTGAAATTTTTGAGTGTTTTAATTTTGGTAGGCTATATTTAATCCAGACTAGATACTACTGGCCTATTGCAAAAAATAGAAGATATCCCTTCTCCCTACCAATCTCTGACATTTCAAATTTAACTAAAAAGGCTAGATAATCACATTACAAAATTGAAAAGGTGTAGGCTACACATTTTAATGTGTATTGGTGTGGGACTACCCAAAATGTTAAATTTACCTCAAATTTCATGTGAAAGGCCTACTGCCACAATGTAACATATGCATTTCCTTTATCCAGTTGAAAATTGTGGTATTTTAGAATTGAAAATTCACAAAAGAGAAAACGTATGGGAATAGTTAAAAGTATTTGTAAATCTAGAAACAGCCATAAATGTTATACATTTACTATGAGGAAGGGAAAACAATTGATGTCAGCAGGCCTCTGAGTGGTTTTTGAATGTCTCTCTGTCAATGAGTTAGTGGATTGTTCTTATAGCCTACATATCTCGCTGGATTTTGATTAAATTTTGTTTATGGGCATATTTTGGCTATATCTTAAGAATTAGGCTATTTCTCCCACTTTTTATAATTCAAAATTTTGAGAGTAGGCTATGCCTATTTGGCGTAAGAACATAATTCTCAATATTTGTTTTCAACTAATTTGCTTTGAGCCCCTAAGGACCAAAACAAAACGTATGGGTCTATTGGTCGCCATCTCCTTTAAAACTATCGGTTCGGAAGTTAGATAACGGACCAAAAAATTAGCAGGGCCTTATCAAGCCGTTTTAAAAGACCTAATTTCCGAAAATCTTCCCCCAAAGATTTTGTTCAAATATTGTTGAAAGAAATGATTGTAAATATCAAGTAAAAGAAAAGTTAAGATTCAGGGATAATTGGAAAAAAACAACAAAAAATGAAACTTAACCAATAGACTATTATTTAAAGTTTGATTTCGATGAAATTCAATCTTGGTCGAGTTTTTAGCACAGACGAAGCAATCTTACGATTTCTAAGTATTTTTGCCTTTTTAAGTATCTTTCAAAACGGAAATATAAATGTATAAGTTATGGCAGTTATTTTGAATGAAATATAAAATGTTTGTGTGTGTTGGCAGAGGCATATTTTTCAAAATAAACAATAAATAAACGCTATTTTTTGCATATATTATAAAATAAAGTATAAAATTATTCCACTTCGAATATAGTTTTCCATTATAACATTACTATTACCATTTTTATTTGCATAAATTTTATTCTTACATTTTAGCTGTTAATCCTTCCATAGAGGAGAAAGTAGGGGAAGTGAACCAATAACAATACAGAGGCGCACGCACTTTGTTTCTATTGGTTCTACTGATTCAAGAGGGGAGAAAAAAGTTTTTAAATAGCTCTGTCAATTGAATTTCCTTCTGAGTTCCGAGTTCTTTTCAGCTTCCTTCAGTTTTGAGCACTGGGTTCTGTTTTCGGCTAATCCAATTCTTTTGTAATTGAACCAAGTAAGTTGAAAAGTACTTATGTTTTTATTTACATCATTATTATTTTAAAAGTTGCTTTGTTGTATATTTTGGAATTCATAAATGGTTTAGTTATTGGCATTTTTTAATTTGTACAATGATTTGTTATTTTATTAATTTTCACAAGTTTTACTAACCTAACATTTTATGTTCATTTCTGGATGGTTCTAAAAAATTTCGAATTGCCAATTCGGTATGATTTAAATTTTAAATAGCTTTTACAAATTTTGTATTTCATATTCTGCCACTTTGGTTTTCTTTTAAATTGACTTATCCTTTTTCGGATGTGGGGGGATGACTTCAGGGTCGTGAACAAATTTTCAAGCAAGACATTTTGAGATCATTATTCTTAAAAATTTTTTAGCTTTGAGGTCCTTCAAAGTATAGACTAGTATATTATTAGCAATTTACATTCTGTGGGTGATTTGGTAAATAGGTATCGTTCCTGTCGTTATTTCGGCAATTTGTTATATCACCCTTTGTTGCTTCACAATGCCTTATTTCACTTTTAAATCACAATTACCTGTATTACTTAAGTATCTGTCTGTAATTATGTTAAGTAGGTACCTGTATTTACTTAAGTATAACTTTGCTGGTAAGATGCATCTAGTTTGACAGTTCTTCAACTGTTTGACATTTTTTACACTATCTGGAGCATCTCGGGGTTATTGTGGTATCTGTATAGAAACACTGGCCTAATTTAGAACTTTTGCAGCGGTTTTGTTAAAAATTCCATAACTCATTTATTTATCAATTCTTATGATTTTTGTTATCAAAAAGCAATAATTCGCACTGATAAGACGCATCTAGTTTGACAGTTCTTTAACTGTTCAACATTTTTTAAACTATCTGGAGCATCTCGGGGTTATTGTGGTATCTGTATAGAAACACTGGCCTAATTTAGAACTTTTGCAGCGGTTTTGTTAAAAATTCCATAACTCATTTATTTATCAATTCTTATGATTTTTGTTATTTAGTTTGTAATAAACTATTCTAAAGGATTGTTTAAATATATAAACTAATAATGCAAAACAATTGTAAATTAAAAAATTACTTTCAACATTTTTCTTCAAGTGCAAAGGAAGGATGTTCCATATAAAATCCTGGGGCCATATACACAAATTATTAAAATCCATTTTAAAATGCACACCAAATTTCATTGAATTATTTTGATAAACAACACAGTAAGAGTAGATTTTTTTTTTGTATTTGGAGGGCCTTGTATTTGGAGGGCCTTGTATTTGGAGGGCCTTGTATTTGAATGTAATTTACGACCCAGCACAGTTTTTAGCACTATTTACACAAAACTTAAGTTTTTCAATTGTAACGTTTTATTTTAATACTTTTTTTTAACACCTAAACTAATTTTAAATAACTTATTTTTTGCAGATAAACAAAAAGTAGATATATTTGATATAAAATTGATTAACGAGTTGTCATAAGTGACAGAAATAATGAATTTGTAATTCGAAATGCATTGTATAACAATTTTATTGTTGCTTTATCCATTTTACTATTTTCATTACTATTATTTAAGTGGTGAAACTTGTAAAGTTTACCAATAATTTTTGTAATGGACTAAAGAAAGTTTGTTTGGGGTCTAACATTTATTGTTGCTTTATCCTTAGACTATTACTATTTATTTTAAGTGTTGAAATTTGTAAATTGCATTGATATATAATATTCTGCCAAAAAGTTTTATTGACGGAAAAAAAGAAAAAAAAACGTATAGAGTTCTCATTTCTATTTCCAAAAGAGTTCTCATCTCTTATTTTTGGTGTATGCATTTTTGATTTGCACTCTTTAATTAAATTTTGACAGATTTGGGTTATTTTAATTGTTAAACATAAAGTGAAAAGAGTGCCATTAAGAAGTAATGAAATGCTATTTTGTAGAGGAATCCTGCACATTATAATCTGAAAATTTTACAAAATTTTCAAGCTATTAAATTTCAAATTACAAGAGTGCAGTAAGATTCTGTTTGTCATTTTGATAATTTAATTTTTATATAAATATTTATTTTTTGTAAATAATTAGTTAGGTAATAGAATCCCTCAGCTCTGATAAAACAAGTCTGGTACAGCTCTGATAAAACAAGTCTGCTAATTTATTTTGTATTTACTGTATTTCATAATATTCTATTAATATTATATTATTTCATAATATTCCAAGAAAAGTTAAATTATTTTATATTTATTTAAAATGATTCTTGCTAAAATTTGTATTGCACATGTAAAATTTTTCTGTAATCTACCAGTAGAACAAGTCTAGTTATATTAAATTATTTTGTATTTCAGTAAGATTATTTTAGCAAAAGTTGTTTTGAGGCATGCACAATTGGTCTAATTGATAATTTGTATTAGTAGCTATTGTGTAATTATTTGAATTCTTTACTTTCAAGTTTTTCAGGAAATGAATTTAAAATAAGGTTTGTACTACATTAATTGGTAACATTTTAATCCAATTTTAAACAATAAAAATGTAATGCTACATATCTCTATAATTAAATTCTAAAATTTCAACATTTCTTTAGTAGTTTTTGAAAAGGTAAAATTAGCATTATTTAGTATAATACAATTAATTTAAAAACATTTTTTTCACCCATTTTGGTGATTTTGATTTAGTGAAAGTACTTTTAAAATTATTTCTTACTGATGATTTTTGTTCTATTTGTCAAATAATACAAATTCTAGCGCCCACCTTTTTAAGTGTGTTCCATGACAAAGTAGGGTCCTAGTTTTTTTTTGTTGTAAATATGTATTGTTCCTGGGAGTTATTTTAGTGAAAAATATCTGCAATTAATCTTCCAAATACCTTTTTATTCTTCCACAATTTTGATACTCGTTTACATTGCATTTCACTTTTGAATGACTGAAATCCCATTATTTCTGTCAGAAAAAGCAATTCTTAACTATTTTATGGCATTTTGAAGTTATTTAGGCTCTTTGCTAAATACTGTTGACCAAAATAGGTCTGTCAAACTAGATGTCATCTGGTAACCAGACCTAGTTCAAGAACTAAGTCTAAGATCCATTATATATATTTTTTACCTTGAAATTAGTTATTTTACTAGGTCTGGTAAGGTAAATATACGATCCTTCAGAGACCTAGTTTTTATGAATCTTATCATAGAAGCATAGTAAATTAGCTTGGACAGTAACAATACATAGCCTTATTTATCTTCTATCTTCTATCTTTTTTAATAGCAGTATATATTTTTTAAATGGCAGTAATTTTGTTTGCAGTTTATTATATCCAAATTGTTTGTACTTAAAAATTAAATGATTCACTCTTATGTAACATTTTTGTTTGTGATAGGGGGGGGGGGGGAGACCTTTTATATATAGGGGAAGCTGGGGCAGAACGGGGTCTCTAATCTTACAAAATATTTTTATGGTATAAAGAAATAAAAATTTTGTTATATTGTGGTATAAAATACTTTATTACATTGTTAACTTTATAAAAATCTCAATAATGTAGCATTTAAAAATCATAATATTTTAATAATAATGTTTTTTTGAAAATGTGTACCATACCCCGTTTTGCCTCACCATTGGGGCATAATGGGGTACAATGATCCGGTAATGTAAATAATTTAAACTAGTTCATTTAGTTGAAAAAAAATATATAAGAACTAGAAGTTTACTTTTTAAAATTCCTTATTGTAACAATTTTCATTCACAAAATACACAAATATGAGTAGCCTCGTCATCTTCTTCATCGATTCCTGCACACAAATTGTGTGCCCACTTCAAGCAACTCGCACATCTTATCCACCCTTCCTCTGAATAATCATGACAGTAAAGGCAGTCGTCTTCTTCTTCGATTTCATCACTGTCACTGGAATCTGCCTGTTTAGATAGCCCAACCCATTTCTTTTTATTAGGCCTATTTTCTTTCACTTTTGTAGTTTTCGTATGGGTTGATTTAATTATTTTTTGTTTCGGCCCAGAGCATTTACCACTGGATGACCCTTGTTCTATAAGTGATCTTTTCACACTACTCTTAGCTTAATTTTTTTCTTTTCTTTTTCTAGTTGCGCTTGAGTTAACTCCAGTTTGTAGGGCGATGAGGTTAAAATTACAGTTTTTCCTCTATTTTTGGCTAATCTTTTATTCTTCTGTGCTACTTTTGGAATGGGTAGTATGGCAATTGGACTAACATGAGTAAAAGTAACAGACAACGGTGATGCAGGAGTAGAATGATTTGAAGGTGTCAACGGTCCTGCCACCGCTGATGAGGTTGACGGTCCTGCGACCGCTGCTGAGGTTGACGGTCCTTCCACCACTACTCCCTCCACTACTGAGGGTTCTCCCACCACTGCTGAGGGTTCTACCACCACTGCTGAAGTCGAGGGTCTTGTCACTTCTTCTGAAACTGTTGCTTCAGCAATAATTGCGGAAGTGTGTGTTGTTGTTGAGTCATCTGCCAACTCAATGTCTGTTGTAGATGACGGTAAGAAATCAGATGCATCAAAAACATTTCTATCTACTGGCCAGATGCCACATTTCTTAAAGCCATTACAAGCTGTCATCATGGTAGACGCATTTAGATAAGCAGCTCCAAATAATGATGCAATCTGAAATAGAGTGACTACCTTGCCTGGGTTCGACCTCAACCATTTTCGGATTTCATCTTCGTAAAATTTACTCAGGGGCTTCATGTAGGCCACATCTAAAGGCTGGAGTCGATGAGATGTGTGTGGTGGCAAACATAACATTATAACCCCGTTATCTCTTGCGAGGTCAATTAGCTCAAGGCTTTTCGTGTGCGTTGAGTGTCCATCAAGTATCAGAAGGACCGGTCTCTCTTTCTTTGCTCCTGTGAAGGAAATAAAGTGCTTACACCACATCAAAAAAAGTTCCTTCGTCATCCAGCCCGTTTCATGAACTTCGGCTATTGCTCCAATTGGAAGGCCAGTCTGGAATTCTTGTTTCATCCGTTTTCTGGGAAATATTATCATGGGCGGCACATATGAGCCAGCAGCAGAAAAGCAAACCTCAACTGTCACAGTTTCGCCCCTTTCCGCTGATGTCAGTGTACCAACTTGCCGTCGGCCTTTCAAAGCAATTAGTTTCGAGTGACCTTTGGGATTAACTGATATGCCAGTTTCGTCGCTGTTAAAAATTCTGTCCCCTGTTAGCTTGTGATCATCAATAACACTTGTGAGTAAATCAAAAAATTTGTCTACCACAGGTTTATTAAACCCCATAGCACGAGCAGCTGAAGTAGCCTCGGGCTTTCTGAGACTCAGTCGTGGATGTCTGGCCATAAATCCTCTTACCCATTCTATACCAGCCTTTCCCTCTTCACCGAATGGGTGGGGCAATTTGTTACGAGAAGCTAACTCATAAGCTAGTTCCCGAAGTTCGTTAACTGTAAGCCCGAATAGTTGAGCTTCCATTTTTGTCAAATAATCAGCGAGCTCAGCTTCCTGATCTGGAGAGAAAACACAGGCAAACCTACCCATAGTTTTACATACACTATAATCCGGGTTTTCACGTTTCTTTTTCACATGTCGTTCCAAAGTAGTTTGTGGAACATTAAATTGGACTGACGCCTTTTTGTAACCCATAATACCATTAATGACTGCATTCACAGCTTCTTGCATTGATAACTCTGACCATTCTTGTCGAGTAGTTTTCTTTTTATAGTTTCGTACCATTCTGTAAAAGAAACAAGCCCGTTACTAAAATCTCACCGATGTAAAACATGATGGGGCAAAACGGGGTCCTACCCCATTCTGCCCCACCCCGTCCTGCCCCACGACCTTCAATTTAGTTTAACTGATTGTATTGCCCTAATATTCTAGACTAATAAACATAAAAACTATACAGAAATGTAGCTTAGAACTCAATTAACTGATAAAAAACGATAAAACCTAAGAACTGTAATAAATCAATACTTACATAAGTCAAGAAACGTATGGCTCAAATTGCAAAAACAATCACAATAAAGTAGCGTATGTTGCCTCAACCACAAAGGAACAGGTAATGGCGGACTCGGCTTGCCCACTAAAGCAGCAAGTCGCCTAGACGTTTTTCACCAACTTTCTGCTAGATTGCAGCACTTACAGCACTAGGAAACATGGAACCCCGTCCTGCCCCACTACCCCGTCCTGCCCCACCTTCCCCTAACAGTTTTGTAGATTTACGGGCCCTGTCACATTTTAACAATACATTTATGAAATGGTTTTGAAACTGATGTTTTTCCTATAAAACTATGTGCTCACTTTCAAAATTGGGGTACTTACATGGCAGTGGGAACCCTATTTAAGAATTGGCAGCTAATGGCCTAATAATATACATTTATTTGTCCCATAGAAACTTTAATAATACATTTATGAAGTTGTTTATAAAATTGTGATGTTTTTGCTATTAACTAGGTGCTCTACTTTCAAAATTATGTATTTACATGGAATTCTTTTTAAGAATTGGTCAGTTTATGGCCTAATTAATATACCTTTAATTGTACCATAGAAATTTTAATAATACATTTATGAAGTAGTTGTGAACTTTTGCTATAAACTGTGCTCTACTTTCCAAATGAGGGGTACTTCATGGAACTGTTTTTAATAATTAGCAGCAAAAATTCTAAAAGAATTTATAATTGTTCACTTTTCTTACTTTGAATTTGTGATTAATTTTGTGCATTAAAATCTCTGCAATTAAAATGGTTTTTAAAAACTTCTAGATTTAACTCCCAACACCAGTCTGGTCATCTCCTACTACTCCTAGTCTTTTACTTAGTTCATGATTACTCCCCCTCCCTCCTTCTATATAGCCCTTTTCATTCAAAAATAATTTTTACAATTTGTTAACTCTTCCACATGTCACCTTCAATTTTGTTTAAGTAAACTGTAGGAATTTTTAATTCTATATGAATCTATCAAACTAATAGATTATCCACTATTATAATTTTGAAAATATATCAAACTGGGGAATGTTTAAATTGGTTAGTATTCCCAGGGTAAATACTAAGTGATCCACAAAATATAATTTTCTAAATTTAACAAATGAGAATATATTGAAATTGGTTTTGTTAGTGTTTTTTTTTTTTTTTTTAATAGGTTGTTTATGGTAATTTGTAAACTAAGTGATCCATTGAGTATAATTTTGTAAATTGAAAATAGTTGGTAGTTTTTATGTCTGGCTTTATCTCTAATTAACTCTTTAGTTTAAAAAAAATAAAATTTGGGCATAAACTATATAAGACCCAGGTTATTTATTAATCGATAATTTTACAGATTTTCGGTCTAACCAAATTTCTAGTATTTGCAAAAAGGACTTCCAGAGACTAACAAATTGTGGAATTATAAAGAAAATTACTCTCCTTCCCCCCTCCCACGCCTTATTCACAAAATATATTTTTTAAATTTAACAAACTGGGGAATGTTAAAATTGGTTTATCTGGCTTTATCTCTAAATACCTCAAAATTAAATAAAACTCAAGAGAATAGACTGATAAAATAGTTAAATAATTTTACAGATTTTTGGAGGGTTAGTTTTTGAGGGGTAGGGTCCAAATAACTAATTCCATGTTTAAAATTTATAGTAGTAATTTATGGTAAAGGGGGACTTCTGATATCTTAAATGAAGATTACTCTTCCTCTCTCTGCCTTTTCATTTTAAAATTAATTTTTCAATTTGTTTCTAAGGTGGTTGGTTTCTGTTTAGGTTAATTCAATTCATAGGTGATCCCTAATTATAATTCTGAAGATTTAACCAACATGTTTTAATTGGTTCGTTGGTGTTTAAGCAAATGCTCCACTAATTATAATTTTGTAAATATAACAAATCAGGGAATGTTGGAATTGGTTATCTGGCTTTCTCTTACTTTTCAAAATTAAAAAAAAATTAAATAAGGGCTTAAGTGCAGTATTACAGAATAAAAACTAACAGGAATGGGTCATTACATACAAATCTTGTTCCATGTTTAAAATTTGTAGCAAGTCTATTTGGAAAATGTTTAAATTGGTTTTGTTGGGATTTATTTGAAAACTAAGTGATCCATTAAGTATAATAGCCTATTGTAAATTGAATAAACCCGTAAAATTAGGGCATAAACTATATAACCCTGGTTATTTAATAAACTATATAAGACCCAGGTTTTAATGTATTTATTAATCGATCAGTTTCCAAATTTTTTGGAGTGGGGGTGGAAATCTAACCAAATTTTATGCCATTTAAAATTCTAGTAAAGTCTATTTGCAAAAAGGGACTTTCAGACTAACAAATTGTGGAATTCTCCCCCCCTCCACAAAATATAAATATAATTTTTAGAATGTTAAAATTGGTTTGTTAATGTTTGGGTTTGAAATGGGTTGTTTATGCTAATGCAATAGGTTGTTTATGCTATTTTTGTTAACTAGATGATTCGCTTAATTTTTGTAAATTTAACAAACTGGGGAATAGTGTTTAGGAATGCAATAGGTTGTTTATCCTAATTTTGTTACTAGGTGATTCACTTAATTATGTAAATTTAACAAACTGGGGAATAGTGTTTAGGTTAATGCAATAGGTTGTTTATCCTAATTTTGTTACTAGGTGATTCACTTAATTATGTAAATTTAACAAACTGGGGAATGTTTGAATTGGTTTGTTATTTAGGTGATTATAACAAATATATGCCAACTTCAGGCATATAACAAATATAAATATGCCAACTTCAGGCATATAACAAATATATGCTAACTTCAAGCGTAAAAAGTAGTAATTATAATAACACAGATTCCTTTTGTAAAATCATCAATATCAACTTTATTAGTGTTTAATGTAAATAAAGTAGTGTGCTCAGGAAAACTTTAATTTCTGTTATTGTTATTATTTATTTATCTTGGCACAACAAACTTAGTCTTAAATTAAGGGTTTTGAGATGTTTAAATTAAAAGCCTTAAATTTATGGCTTAGAAAACTTAGTATGGCCACCATTTTGAAACCGGAATTGATAATTATTTAAAACTTTTTTAAATATTGGTCTTTGTTTATACTAAAAGGTATGTAAAGTTTTAAGTTTATACCTTTATCGACTATAAAAATGTTTTAGTAAAAAAAAAAAAAACAGACTGAAAACTTAGCGAGATAGAAATGCTCTATTAGAAATTTTTTGTATATTTTGACTTGAAAAATTACCTGAGTGAAGTAATTACTGGACACCCTTATATAATTTTGTAAATTTAAGTAATTGTTGTTTGTTAGTGTTTGGTTTTAATGTGATAGGTTTGTAAATTTAATAAACTAGGAAATGTTGAAATTGGTTTTGTTGTGGTTTAATTAATTTTATTGGTTGTTTATGCTATATCTGGCTTTATCTCTAAATAGCTCAAAATTAAATAAAACTAAAGATAGCTCAAAATTAAATAAAACTAAAGAGAATAGACTGATAATATAGTTATCATTTTACAGATTTTTGGAGGGTTAGTTTTGGAGGGGTAGGGTAAAACTAATGCCATTTTAAAAATTTATAGTAGCAATTTATGGTAAAGGGGGAGGGACTTCCAGGACTTCTGAAATCTTAATGAAGCTCTTCCTCTCTCTGCCTTTTAATTTTAAAATTAATTTTTCAATTTTTTTCAAAGTTGGTTGGTTTCTGTTTAGATTAATTCAATTCATAGGTGATCCCTAATTATAATTCTGAAGATTTAACCAACATGTTTTAATTGGTTCCTTGGTGTTTAAGCAAATGCTCCACTAATTATAATTTTGTAAATATAACAAACTGGGGAATGTTGGAATTGGTTGTCTGGCTATCTCTTAGCTCTCAAAATAAAAAATAAAAAATTACTTAAGTATGCAGTATTATGGAATAAAAAACGGGAATGGGTCATTACAAACAAATCTTGTTCATTGTTTAAAATTTGTAGCAAATCTATTTGCAAAATGTTGAAATTGGTTTGTTGGGATTTAATTAATTTAATGTTGTTTATGCTAATTTTATAAATTCAGTGATCCATTAAGTGTAATTTTGTAAATTTAACAGTAAAATTTTTGGTCTGGTGCCTGCTATTTTGTATAATTTTGTAAATTTAAAACAGTTGGGTAGAGTACATTTTTCCCCCTCTATATAGCTCTCAAATTAACTAATTTAAGTGTAATTTTGTAAATTTAAGACCGATGGTAAGTTTTATTGTATGGCGGTTTTTGTCTGGCTTTTCTAAATACTGCAAATTAAAAAACTATTAATATTAGGGCTTATGTACAGGCAGAGTATTATGAAATAAAACTAAACAAATCTGCCATATTTAAATTAATAGCAAGTCTATTTGCAAAAGAGAGAATTCCAGAGACTAACAAATTGTGGAATCTAGTTTGAGCTTTGTAGAAAGTCAATTTACAAAAGTGGGACTTCTAGAGATTTGCAAATTATGTGCAATCTCTAGATCTGGTTTGAGCTGTAGTAGTGGCATTAAAATAATATTGACTATGCACTTCCTCAGCTTTTACTGGATTACTGTACTACTACATCTTGTCAGGAAAAATTTAAGGGACAAGTTTGAAAAATTTCAACCATTTTCAAAGGAACCACAGTTCACTTCTCCCACCCACCTCCCTCTTCTTCTAGGCTGGTGTTTGTTCTCTCAGTGCCTGTAGGTGTTGTTAAGTTTATCACAACTGCATTGTAGCAGTCAAAATCAATGATTGTAATCTTTTGTTATATACACTTCAATTAAACAAGTTTGTAGAATACAATAGTGTAAGTTTTTCCCATAATACAGAGTGAATGAACCATATGAGTTACAGCCTTTTTTTACAAGTACCCCTCCCCCATTCAACCCTAGTGAATTCAGTACAAATATTTTCAAATCTCAAAAATACCCCAAAAGTGCTTGGGGGGGGGTTGTTTATGGAAAATTTAAACTTCATGTAAAGTTTACCTCTTCATGTAACCCTGAATGGGTAACTACCAAGATATCCAACCAACTGCTCATATTTTGCAATTTTCATAAGGAGAGTACAACCATTTTATATTATTTATAAACATAATATCCATCCCACATGTTTCTGAAAGGCACGAATTTGTGATTCTCCTTTCTAGTCAGCATCATAATTTTATCATCAAAGCTTTAGCCAAAAATTTGAATCTATTTAGAGGCATTGTTGCTCGAAAGATCTATAAGCCAAAACCCATGGACCAAAGTTCATCTAAGTGTCCGTCTTCTTTGGACTCCAGCTATATATAATAAACCAAAGTAAGCTAACATCTCAATTTCATTAGTAGCATGGTGGTAGCTTTGAATGTTTTGTAACATCAAAACATTTCTACCAATTTCTTCATTTGTCTGAAGAAATTTCTTTTAAAATATTTTCGTCTATCTAAAGGGACCATGACTCAAGTGGGGTAGAGTTACCTCTTTTCCAGGTCCTTTGGCACAAGGAAATTGGGTCTCCAAGTTTCTTGATAAAGGAAGGACTCTCCTTTGAGGTTTTTTCTTCCTCTGCGCTGCTTTCATCTGAATGTTTGATTCATCCTCTACATAATCGAGATCATTGTCCATAGCACACCTCCCCAAGCACTCTACTCAGACACTGACAAGTAGAATGGAGTAAACAACAAAAGTTCCTAAACAGCAAGTCTGCCAACTAAATTAACATGGCCATCAAAATTTCCCTAAGCCAAATATTCTTATTGTAGGAGAAAAATTATTTATCGTGGGTGTGTATCCCCAGTGTGTCTAACAAGGGATAATTTTTCATTAAAAATAAACATTGTATTAAAAATATGTAAATGATTTTTAACTTTCCAAGTACAATTTAAAATTATTTAGTAGCTTCATCAGATTTTTGGAAAATTTATCTTCTCATGAATCTAGGGTGAAAATTTGGTTTATGTATGCTATGTGGTAACAATTAAACTAACTGTAAATGACTACTTTTTGACTTTGTGGGAACACCCTGTACAGCAAGGTAAACTTTTTTCCAAAATGTTTAGTGAACAGAGACTTTTAAAATGAGGTATCACTTGACCTATCTTTACATTTTTGGAAAATTTTCCAAAAACGACCCCCACCCCAAAAAACACTTTTGGGGCATTTTTGTGGTGTGAAAACTTTAATGACTTCTCTGGGGGCCTATTTCGCCAAATAGTTAGAAATAGTTCGCTATTGGGGTTTAAGTTAAAAACCAAGGCCAAATAAAAGAAGTAAACATTTATCCACCGAATCTATTTTGAAAAGGAATCTATTTTGAAAACTGTTCGTCTTCTTGTACTGAGACTTCTTCTAAAAAGTCTCTTAATACTTCTATTCTATATTATAATAACTAGGTTATTCTATATTAATTTTTGATGCAAGTTAGTTTTCATCTAGGCAGTTTTTTACAAAAAATAAAAACCCGATTTGGGGGTCAACAAAAGGGTATTTTTCAAAATTCAAAACCCCAAAAGTCAATTTGGTAATTTGGCTATTTTTGAAAAAAAATAAACAATGAAGTGCCTTTTATTTTAGCCTATGTCCTAATGCTAATGACAATTTCCTTTAGGCATTATTCATTTTGTAGTACTATAGATTGAGTATACTGATTTAATAAAACTATATATTTTTTATTGTGAACTATTTTTGAAAATTTTAATTATAATTTTAAAAAACTGCAATAGTAATATGTGTCTTGTGACAATAGGATTGTATTTGATATTAATTTACAAGTCTTAAAAACTAGACAACTTATTTTGATAAAGTAAAACATTTTCTGCAAAACTTCTTCACATTGGCCCAAAGTCTTTAAAATTATAGACAATTTTAAACACAAATTTTCTGTAAGACTTCTTTGCATTGCCACAAGGCTGAACAGTTTCACCTTGTCCCAAATAGGTAGCTAGGGCTGAGCTTGCTTTACTGTGCCCCAAACAGCTGGCTATTTCTTTCAGATGTAAAACCCAAGTTCCATTCTATGCTGAGCTGGGTTTGGTCAATAAGACTAGGGCTAGATTTAACTTTTTGTAAACCTATATATATACCGTTTGTTATAAAATATTTTGTCTGGATATAATTTCTAAATATAATTCTCATGTAATGTTGGACATCATCTCTATTAAAGAAAAAAAAAAAAATCCACTGTTAATCTGCTCTAATACTTTTATAACTTTGAAGGAATGACAAGGTTCCCCCTCTCCAGTTTGGAAATGAAAATGTTTAAATTTTCAATAGTAGTCGTGAAGAGGCAGTCTTAGGTTTGACAATTATAGACAATTTTATTACCTAAAGTATAAAAATCAACAAAATCATTAAAAATGTGTATGTTTACTCAAAACAGTTTGTTTACAACCACTATCTCTTTTCATCATAGCCATATATACTTTAATCACATGATATAAGATTTTTCTAATTGACAATTTGCAGAAATCCAACTTAAGATTCTAAATCTGTTCGATTTTGTAATTAGAGCTTTTTGGTGGATAGAAAATTAAAAAAATATATCCAAGAATTCAACTTTTCAGATTTTATTTATTTCTAGTAATATGAACTATTGGGGATAATGTCTGTATAATGTTTTTATGCATGTATTTAGTAATTCTGAAATATAAGATAATGTGGCAGAGGGGTAGTTAGTTGTTGGATTCCCAACTGCCTTTTTAGGAATGAAATTATTTTTAAGCTGGTTTCTTTATGAATTTAATTATCATTGTTATTAATAGTTAAGTACATTAGTCTTCTTGCCTTCTCCATCTTCAATGATCTGTTCTATAGTACAGTTTACCACTGCTTTGTTGGCATTTGAAATTGATTTGTACCGTTTTCATGCTTTCAAAACAGGTAGTAAATTTACTGCAACATCAGCACTGCTGTTTTCCAATTAATTAATCTTTTGCATAATTTTCAAATTTCTTATTTTTGTTATTGAGTTCTGGTCTGTATTGATATTTTTATTGCTAGTTTTGTCCAGATATTTCCAGTTAATTTTCATTTTTTTAATGAGGTGCATATTGGAAATAGCGACTAACCTAATTATGTATAAATTTGTTCTTTTCTCTAGATAGCTTACAAACGTGTGCAAGAAATAAGTAACCTAAAAAGTGTTATTTTAACCTTTTTATTGTATTTTGTGTACAAGTTGACCTATTTAGAACTTTGGTAACATGGAAAGTAATTTAATTTTATGAAAGTATTATTAATAATTATGTAATTTATTAAATTATAATGTATTTTATAAATGTTAGGTTTACATATTATAGGCTTACTGTATTTGGCACTAATTTGGACACAAGTGATGGATCTTTTGCAAAAAGGCAAGACATGAAATTGTATATTAAGCATTATATAAGAGTTTGTTAAAAAAATGATTTAGTATTATTTAATAATAATTTATGTAATAAATTTATTTAGTCTGTTTAGATACAGGTAAAAACTAAGACATCCATTGTTTTTAGTAGATTTATTTATTATTAAGCTTACAAATAGACTAACTTATAAATAAATTGGTTTATCCACCTGCTTTGCTAGACTTAGACCTTATAGTAGATGTTTAATGCTCCCAAAGCAAGTGATTATGCCAATTAGATATGCCAACTTCATACCTGCTAAATTTAAGGATAAACAACCATATTAAAATTAATAAACAATCTTGGGTTCATATTTCTCATTTAATGATTTGTACAATTAATTTAGCCAGAGACTGACCATTTTATGTAGATCCAATTTAAATAGTAAGTGGAAGCATGCAATATAAAGTATTATCAATGTAGTCTTTCGAATTCATTCGGAAAGCATATAATAAAAAGTATTAACAATCTAGGTTTTCAAATTCATTGTCCAAATTTATGGTTTTTTTTTTAAATTTTACAACTTGGGTATTATTAGTTATAATTTATGGAATTTATTTCAGCAGTTTAATTTTCAGGTATGAGTTGCATGGATTATATAGACTAGTAAATCAAATTATTTTAACTTAAGATTTTTAAACATTTTTAGGAAAGATTTCTGTTTTCAGTCATTGTATAGAATTTTGTTTAGGTAAGATCTAGATTTTCAAATTCATTGTATAAAAGTGAAGTAAAATTTATACAATTTTCAGGCATTTAATAAATACTTAATTTCGAAATATTTAGCCACTTTAAAACCAAGGCTGATTAACTGCTCTATTAAAAAAAAAAAAAAAAAAAAAACTTGTTTTTATAATATAATTCTCATTCAACTTTTAATAATGCAACTTTTATGACCATTTAAAAAATTCCAAAGCAGGTGGCTATGACCATTTTAGGGAAGCATACAATAAAAAGTAAGATTTTTGCAATTTATTTCACTATTTTAGGGCCAAGGTTAAAGTGAGTAATTTGTTAAATAATTGTGAGGCTATAAATTTATAGGATAAACTGCAACATATCCTGATAACCTGGTTTTATAAATTTTTAATTTCTACTTAAAGGTTTTTCAATTTTTCAACAAGTTTTTGCTCCCTAAGCAAGGGGTTACACCCATTTTTTTTATATCAAATGAATTAATAGTATTAAGTGAACCATAAACAAGATATATTATGTCTGTTTTAGAAATGCACCGAGACAAGTAATCAATTGAGATCTATATTTTCTAATTCATTGTATAAAATTTTAGTATAAAAGAAAGGGCAATTTTTACGGATGTAACAATTCTTTCCCAGATTGATTTAAAAATAACTTTCTTCATAGATTAAAATTTTTATACAATGAATTTAAAAATTTAGCTCTTTCCTAATGACATTAAATTTTGATTATTGTGATGGACAATGAATGCATACTTTGTTCATTGCTTTATTTGGCAATGTTTGATCAGCTTTAGTCAATAAAATATATGGATCTTGCCACCTGCTTTGCTCTACTTGTAACTTGTATGTCATTGGGAAAGAGATCTATATTTTCAAATTCATTGTATAAAAATTTAAATCTACATAGGAAGTCTATTTTTAGGGATATAATACTTCTTCAAATTGATTTAAATATATTGTATTTTATAGAAGTTTGCCACTAAATAAATCGTACTAGTAATGAAGTCCCTTTACTTTCCTTTTCTGACAGCATATTTTATCAAGAAAATCTCATTTACCTTCATATTTTCAAAAATTTCTTTTTCACACCTTGGTTTTTAAAGTTTTTCTCATTTTATTTCACAAGCCTCCAAGAAAATCTAATTTGCCTTTGTCAGAAATTTCTTTTTAACACCTTGTTTTTTAATATTTTCTCATTTTATTTCACTAGTTTCCTATTATTCTCTTACCCCCCTTTTCACCTTTTTAATTTAAATTTTTTTAAAATTATTTTTTTACAATTTTTGACTTACTCGAGCAAATTGTCTTCCATTAGTTTGAAAAATTAAACATTACTTTAATTTACTTTTTATTAGATCTTGAAGTTGATGTATACTTTAAATTTTTTGAAAAAATTGGATTCTTTATCATTTATTTATTACAATTGAAAATATTAGTGAAGAAGCAGGTATGCACAGGTAGAGGAGTGGGTCAGTTGGGAGTGGTAGAGCTGTCAGTTCCCTACTAGCCTGCTTGCTTACATTATCTTCAAAAAATTTATTTTAATGTGTAAAAATTTAAAAAATATAGATTGCATTAATTGAATTTAGTTTTAAATAGCTAATTAATAATAAAAAAAGGTCTGTCATTATTTCAAAAAAATTTGGATAAATTTGGAGTTTGAAGTTATCTATAGTTCTTTCAAATTGTTTATTATATTAAAATCTTTCCTGTCCTTAACTCATGAATATTATATAATAACTAATAAATTATAATTGGATGCCTGTTACCAATCTTGTTATGATTATCATAACAACCAGTTGGTCCACCTCACAGACCTCAAAGTTGCAATGATAGCTATGTCTCGTAAACAATTATTGAAATAGTTTAGCTTTTCAAATATTGTTCTCTACCATAACTATATGAAGTCTGTATTTGCACTAAAAAAGTGTTTATATTATAATTGTCAGTAATAAAAGGAATATTCACAAATAAATTAAACAAAAAAAAAAATGTTGTCCAAGACTTGTAGAGGGATTACTGAGTCGAGGAAGCGGTGTATTCTTAATAAACCCATTATTTTCTGCGGTAGTCCCCAGTATTTCCAGATTTAAATAGTAAACAGCATCCCGAAACAATGCTACTGGAAACTCCTGGCATGGAGGAGGATCAGCCTATAGGAACAGTGTCCTGTTGTAGAACCATAATATTTTCAAAATTCTCTTTCTTGATTTCTCTAAGAAACTTGCAACGCATAGCTACAATATCATTTCTCTAGAGTAGAATTCTTTTTTTTATGTTGATTATTTTGTATTAAAAGCCAATAAGTCCAAGGAGTGTGTGTAATGAAGATCTGCCTCCTTGAAACAAGTCTGCCTCCTTTAGAGAGACATGCAGCTTATTTAATGTTAGGTGTTATTTTTCTGCTATAGTAAGCTTAAATATGTCTGAATGCATCTTGTTGAAAAGTTTCAAGTCTTGTCACCCGCCTATCAATATTTCTTTGTTTTTTTTATTGGGAGTTCCAGCATTTGTAAAGAAAATCCTTGTTAATACTTGTTAGTATTTGCTCTGTCCACTGGCAGTAATGGGCCCTTTTTTCTTTTTCAGAAATAAAATACTGTCTTACATTAGACAACTCGCAAGCTTTTTTAAGGTCCAAATTTAAGGAGCAAGTTGTAAGGAGAGAACTATTTTTTCATGTATTGTAGGACATCCAATTTCCTCTCTTCTTCAGTGGTTCAGTTTGCTCAGCCATCATATTATGTTACGACAAACAAAAAATCTAAAAATCATTGACCAAGTGGCTAAACTAATTAATGTGCTCTTTAAAAAAAAAAAAAAGTTTGATAAATAAATAAAACTCTTCCACTCTTAGACACTGTTAAGTTAAACTGACAAGTAAAATGGAAATTGTTGGAGACTGTTCCTTTGTCATCTTTCCCCAAATGTGGCAACACACAGAAAAAAAAACTACTTTTTTAAAAAAAACAACCTGCTTTCCCACTACACACTATTGTAATTCTACATTCCCTTTTATTGTGATTTAACTAAATCAAATTTTCTCACAATTTTTTTGTATATTCCATTCTAAAGCTATTATTAATTTTGAATGATCTTAAAATTATTATTCTATCATTTAGTTGAGAAGGTGTGAATTTTTCACCTTTTTAATTAAAAACAAAATTATCAATAATCTCAAATATCATTTTATAGTGTGAATTCTCTCACTTTTTAATTCAAACAAAATTTACTTAGAGCAAATTGCTGTCTTCCTTTTGTTTAAAAATTACTTTTAATTTACTTTTTCTAGTTCATTAACTTGCACATCCTTCAACTTTTTCGAAAAAATTGTATTCAAAATCATTTCTTTATTACTACTACCTTATGAGAGAAATTTAGCTAAAATTGGTTTTTTTTTGAAGTTTTTTGAGAAATGTTTCATTTTCTTTTTATTGCAAGTGCTGTAGAAATAAAAAAAATTCTAATAAGGTTCATCGAAGCTATGCAATCAGATAATAATATCAGCAGAATTCACTAATATTCTGTTTCTATAAAAATTCCTATTTTTTCTGTTTTATATATCTAATGCAATTTATACATCTTAGATTTATAAATTTTTATATTTTATTTTAGCTATCACTTATTCGAGGAAAGTTTTTGTTTTTATATTATGCCAATTAAATTCAATAGCTGAAGACCTTTTCAAACAAAATTTCTTATTTTTTTTAAACATTTCTCACCTACTAGAGCAAATTAAATAATTGTCTTCTTTTAGTTTAAATATTTTAAAATTAGTTTTAACTTACTCTTTACTAGCTTCTGTATTTAAACTTTTTGAGAAAAAATGGTATTGATCAACATTACTCTATTAATGTATGAGGGAAATTGGTTTTTGAGGTTTTTTGAGAAATGTTTTTTTACAAAGTGCTATAACTTGCAAGATTGAATCATATTTGTGTATCGGTAATGAAGTTATTCGAAGCTTTGTACTTGCAAATTTGAAAAATATTTGTAAGGAATTTAATTGATGCTCTGCATTGACACACATTGGACAACTTCAAAACCTGTGGTTTTTTTAGTTTAACCTTCTGCTAAGTGATCACTGAAGGTAATTTTGGTTATAACAACCCCCTTGCAGTACTGTTCAGAAAATTGAATTCCAAATTTTGTTCATTGGTTTATTGGGCAATGTTTGATAGGCTTTTATAAGATAACATATATGGGTCTTGCCATCTGCTTTGCTAGACATAAAACTTGTAAGTAGATATTTTATGCTCCCAAAGCAGGTAGTTATATCCATATAGTATCTGCAGAATGTACAACGAAGTTTTTAATCATCTGGTTTTTATAAAAAAATCTTATTTTTTGTTTTATAGACCTACTGCAATTTATACTTATTAGAGATTTATAAATTTATATATTTTATTGTAGCTATCACTTCTTGACCATGAACACCTTTTTATTTCAAACAAAATTTATCTTCTTTTTTTTTTAAATTTCCCACCTACTAGAGCAAATTTTTTCCTTTAGTTTGAAACATTTAAAATTACTTTTAATTTAATTTTTGCTAGCTCTTGAAGTTGATGCATTCTTTTGTACTTTAACTTTTTTGAAACAAAAAATTGTATTCATCATGACTTTATTACCACCTTATCAGAGAAAATTAGTTAAATTGGTTTTTCAGGTAATGTATTTTTTAAGTGCTGTAACTTGTAAGATCTTTTCTTTCTTTCTTTTTTTTTTTTAGTTCAGCTATTTTTTTAAAATTTCTGCTATTGAAAAAACCTTGCAGTGCTCTTCAGAAAATTGAATTTTCCAAAAACTCTATTTTTCCAAATTTTCACAAGATATCAAAATTAAGCTTTTTGATGATTGTGACTCATTGGCCTATTAAGCAATGCCTGATCAGATTATAAGATTAGAATCAATTCCATATAAATATGTGTCTTGCTACCTGCTTTGCTAGGCTTAAAACTTGTAAATAGATGTTTTATGCTCCCAAAGTAGGTAGTTGTGTCCATATAATAATCAGCAGAATTTACAGGATAAACTGAAGCAATATGAAACATATTTATTAATCATCTTGTTTTTATGAAAATTCAGTATTTCAACTTTTTGGAATTTTTTTTTATTAATCTTCATTTGACTAAAACTTAAAGTAGATGTTATATGCTCCCAAAGCAGGTGGTTATGTCCATGTAATATCAGCAGAATTTATAGGATAAAATGAAGCAATAACAAACATATTTTAATGAGTTATGAAAATTCTGTATTTGAACTTTTTGGCAAAAAATTGTATTAATAATCATTTCTCTATTACCGGATGATAGAAAAGTAGTTAATATCTGGTTTTGAGAAATTTCTTTTTACAAAGTGCTGAACTTGTGCAAGACTGAAAAAATTTGTGTAATGAAGTTAATGGAAGCTATGCAGATACACAACTATACAAAGCTATACACATTTGACAACTTCAAAACTTTATCCCTGAAGGTAATTTTGGTGGTAAAAACCTCCTTGGGGTGTGTTATTCAGAAAATTGTTTTTTATCGAAAAACTCAATTTTTCCACATTTTCACAAGATTTCAAAATTAAGCTTTTGATTATTGTGATTGAAGAATGTATACCTTGTTCATTGGTATCTTAATCAATGCCTGATCAGCTTATAAGATTAGAATAAATAACATATATGGGTCTTGCCACCTGCTTTGCTAGACTTAAAACTTGTATGTAGATGTTTTATGCTCCCAAAGCAGGTGGTTATGTCCATATAATATCAGCAGAATGTACAGGATAAACTTAAGCAAAAGAAACATATTTTAATCATCTTGTTTTTATAGAAATTCACATTCATATTTTATGTTTAGACTTATTGCAATTTATACATCTTGGATATACAGTTTTTATCTATTCAAACAAAATTTATCTTCTTTTTTTTTTTACATTTCTCGCCTACTAGAGCAAATTAAATTGTCTTCCTTTGGTTTAAATATTTTAAAATTAGTTTTAATTTACACTTTACTAGCTCCTGAAATTAACGCCTTCTCCTGTATTTAAACTTTTTGAGGAAAAATGGTATTGAGCATCATTTCTCTATTACTGTATGAGGGAAAAGCAGTTAAAAATTAGTTTTTTTAGGTTTTTGAGAATTGTTTATTTACAAAGTGCTATAACTTGCAAGATTGAAAAATATTTGTGTAATGAAGTTAATCGAAGCTATGCAGATGCACCACTATACGAAGCTATACACATTTGACAACTTCAAAACTTGATCACTGAAGGTAATTTTGGCGTTCAAAACCTCCTTGTGGTGTGCTGTTCAGAAAATTTTTTTTTCTCTCCAAAAACTCAATTTTTCCCCATTTTCACAAGATTTAAAAATTAAGCTTTTTGATTATTGTGATTGAAGAATGTATACTTTGTTCATTAGTCTGTTAGGCAATGTTTGATCAACTTATAAGATTCGAATCAATAACATATATGGGCCTTGCCACCTGCTTTGCCAGATTTAAAACTTGAATGTAGATGTTTTATGCTTCCAAAGCAGGTGGTTATGTCCATGTAATATCAGCAGAATTTGCAGGATAAAATGAAGCAAGCAATATCAAACGTATAGTTTGGTTTTATGAAAACTCTGTATTTGAACTTTTTGGCAAACATTGTATTAATCATCATTTCTCTTGTTACGGGATGATAGTAAAGTAGTTTAAATCTGGTTTTTGAGAAATGTTTTAATCTTGCAATGAAGTTAATCGAAGCTATGCAGATACAAATCTATACAAATCTATACACATTTGACAACTTCAAAACTTATCCCTGAAGGTAATTTTGGTGGTAAAAACCTCCTTGGGTTGTTATTCAAAAAATTGTTTTTAATCCAAAAACTCAATTTTTTCAAAATTTTCGCAAGATTTCAAAATTAAGCTTTTTGATTATTGTGATTGAAGAATGTATACCTTGTTCATTGATCTATTAATCGATGCCTGATCAGCTTATAAGATTAGAATAAATAACATATAAATGGGTCTTGCCACCTGCTTTGCTAGACCTAAAACTTGTATGTAGATGTTTTATGCTCCCAAAGCAGGTGGTTATGTCCATATAATATCAGCAGAATTTAAAGGATAAGCTGAAGCAAAAGAAACATATTTTAATCATCTGGTTTTTATAGAAATTCATAATAATTCATATTTTCTGCTGTTTTATAGACTTACTGCAATTTATGCATCTTGGATTTATACCTTTGTTTTATTGTAGCTATCACTTTTTATATTATGCCAATTGAAGTCAATAGTATGAACACCTATTTAATTCAAACAAAATTTATCTTTTTTTACATTTTCACCTACTTAGAGGAATAATAAATTGTCTTCTTTTAGTTTAAATATTTTAAAGTTAGTTTTAATTTACTCTTTACTAGCTCCTGAAATTAATGCCTTCTTCTGTATTTAAACTTTTTGAGAAATAATGGTATTGATCATCATTTCTCTATTACTGTATGAGGGAAAAGCAGTTAAAAATGAGTTTTTGAGGTTTTTTTCAGAAATGTTTAATTACAAAGTGCTATGTGCAAGATTGAAAAATATTTGTGTAATAAAGTTAATCGAAGCTATACAGATACACAACTATACAAAGCTATACACATTTGACAACTTCAAAACTTTATCCCTGAAGGTAATTTTGGTGGTAAAAACCTCCTTGGGGTGTGTTATTCAGAAAATTGTTTTTTATCGAAAAACTCAATTTTTCCACATTTTCACAAGATTTCAAAATTAAGCTTTTTGATTATTGTGATTGAAGAATGTATACCTTGTTCATTGATCTATTAATCGATGCCTGATCAGCTTATAAGATTAGAATAAATAACATATAAATGGGTCTTGCCACCTGCTTTGCTAGACCTAAAACTTGTATGTAGATGTTTTATGCTCCTAAAGCAGGTGGTTATGTCCATATAATATCAGCAGAATTTAAAGGATAAGCTGAAGCAAAAGAAACATATTTTAATCATCTGGTTTTTATAGAAATTCATAATAATTCATATTTTCTGCTGTTTTATAGACTTACTGCAATTTATGCATCTTGGATTTATACCTTTGTTTTATTGTAGCTATCACTTTTTATATTATGCCAATTGAAGTCAATAGTATGAACACCTATTTAATTCAAACAAAATTTATCTTTTTTTACATTTTCACCTACTTAGAGGAATAATAAATTGTCTTCTTTTATAGTTTAAATATTTTAAAGTTAGTTTTAATTTACTCTACTAGCTCCTAAAATAATGCCTTCTTCTGTATTTAAACTTTTTGAGAAATAATGGTATTGATCATCATTTCTCTATTACTGTTAATTACAAAGTGCTATAACTTGCGTGGATTGAAAAAAATTGTGAAATGAAGTTAATCGACGTAGCTATACACATTGGACAACTTCAGTTTTTGTTTTTACCACAATTTTTCCACATTATCACAAGATTTCAAAATTAAGCATTTTGATTATTGTGATTGAAGAATGTATACTTTGTTCATTGGTCTGTTAGGCAATGTTTGATCAGCTTATATAAGAATAGAATCAATAACATATATGGGTCTTGCCACCTGCTTTGCTAGACTAAAACTTAAAAAGTTGATGTTATATGCTCCCAAAGCAGGTGGTTATGTCCATGTAATATCAACAGAATTTACAGGATAAAATGAAGCAATAACAAACAAATTTTAATGATGATTTTATGAAAATTCTATGTTTGAACTTTTTGGCAAAAAATTGTAATAAAGTTAATCGAAGCTATGCAGATACACAACTATACAAAGCTATACACATTTGACAACTTCAAAACTTTATCCCTGAAGGTAATTTTGGTGGTAAAAACCTCCTTGGGGTGTTATTCAGAAAATTGTTTTTTATCGAAAAACTCAATTTTTCCACATTTTCACACGATTTCAAAATAAGCTTTTGATTATTGTGATTGAAGAATGTACCTTGTTCATTGGTATCTTAATCAATGCCTGATCAACTTATGATTAGAATAAATAACATATATGGGTCTTGCCACCTGCTTTGCTAGACTTAAAACTTGTATGTAGATGTTTTATGCTCCCAAAGCAGGTGATTATGTCCATATATCAGCAGAATTTACAGGATAAACTTAAGCATGTGAAACGTATTTTAATCATCTTGTTTTTATAGAAATTCATATTTTCTGTTTATAGACTTATTGCAATTTATACATCTTGGATATATATAATATATATATATATATTTATTTTATAAATTAGTTTTAATTTATACTTTACTAGCTCCTGAAATTAACGCCTTCTCCTGTATTTAAACATTTTGAGAAAAAATGGTATTGATCATCATTTCTCTATTACTGTATGAGGGAAAAGCAGTTGAAAATTGGTTTTTTGAGAATTGTTGATTTACAAAGTGCTATAACTTGCAAGATTGAAAAATATTTGTGTAATGAAGTTAATCGAAGCTATGCAGATGCACAACTATACATATCTATACACATTTGACAACTTCAAAACTTTATCCCTGAAGGTAATTTTGGGGGTAAAAACCTCTTTGGTGTGTTATTCAAAAAATTGTTTTTAATCTAAAACTCAATTTTTTTCTGCATTTTCACAAGATTTCAAACAAGCTTTTTGATTAATGTGATTGAAGAATGTATACCTTGTTCATTGGTCTATTAATTGATACCTCATCAGCTTATAAGATTAGAATAAATAACATATATGGGTCTTGCCACCTGCTTTGCTAGACCTAAAACTTGTAAGTAGATGTTTTATGCTCCCAAAGCAGGTGGTTATGTCCATATAATATCAGCAGAATTTACAGGATAAACTGAAGCAAAAGAAACATATTTTAATCATCTTGTTTTTATAGAAATTCATATTCATATTTTCTGCTTTATAGACTTACTGCAATTTATACATCTTGGATTTATATCTTTGTTTTATTGTAGCTATCACTCTTGAAGTACAGTTTTTATATTATGCCAATTAAATTCAATAGTATGAACACCTATTTAATTCAAACAAAATTTATCTTTCTTTTTTTTACATTTCTCACCTACTAGAGGAAATTAAATTGTCTTCCTTTGGTTTAAATATTTTAAAGTTAGTTTTAATTTACTCTTTACTAGCTCCTGAAATTAACACCTTCTTCTGTATTTAAACTTTTTGAGAAAAAATCATCATTTCTCTATTACTGTATGAGGGAAAAATAGTTATAAAATTGGTTTTGAGGTTTTATGAGAAATGTTTATTTACAAAGCGCTATAACTTGCAGGATTGAAAAATATTTGTGTAATGAAGTTAATCGAAGCTATACAGATACATAACTATGAAGCTATACACATTTGACAACTTCAAAACTTGTTTTTTTACCAGAAAATTGTTTTTTCTCCAAAAACTCAATTTTTTCAAATTTTCACAAGATATCAAAATTAAGCTTTTTGATTAAAGTGATTTAAGAATGTATACCATGTTCATTGATCTAGTGATCAATGTTTGATCAGCTTACAAGATTAGAATAAATAAGATATATGGGTCTTGCCACCTGCTTTGCTAGACTTAAAAACTTGTATGTAGATGTTTTATGCTCCCAAAGCAGGTAGTTATGTCCATATAATATCACAGAATTTACAGGATAAACTTTTGCTTGTGATGAGTTAATAAGGTATTAATTTTAATTAGTTTTAATAAGAAACTAATAAACTAATAATTCTTTCAAATTGCATATTATGGTGTATTGAGATGACTAAGTTCTATGTCTAAACTCCTCTATATTGGTGAAGGAGCCTTGCTGCTTGGTTAAATATTTATATTTTGCCCCCTCCCCCCCCCAAGTAGTAGAGCCACTTTCTTGATTAAGACTTGCCCAACATTGTTATTTTATATGCATATTTTTATGAAAGTGAATAAAAAAAATTTGTTGTGATTAATATTATTTTTGTGTAATTGTTTTGCTATATTTTTTTTTTCAATTTTAATATTATTTTTGTTTTGTGTAGATTTAAAATAATATTTTTGTTATAAAAGTTATTTGATCCAGGACCAAGTTGTGAAACTACTCTTGCATGGGGGTCTTGTCATCTCCTTGTTGCATATATTTTGCTGCATAAATACAAGGGTTCAGTTCACTTGTCCTGCTCTGTATTGTGAATATGAAAGTTTTATGGTTATTAGACCTTCTGGCCATTTGTAGGTTTTCAGAGACTGGATAGGATGGGTTAGGGGTTAGGGGATGGGTTAATTTTATACATGTTATTTTTATACATATTATGTAAGGGAGATAAATTATCTGCAAGTATAAATTTTCAGTATTGTGGTATAAAAGTGAAAAATCAGGCCGGTTGCAGATTTTCAGAGACTTTCAGGTTAAATCTTGTCAGTTGCAGACTTTCAGAGACTTTGAGTAGGGTAGATTGAGGGATTGTTATTATTTTTTTAATGTTTTTATTCAAGGAGATTCCTGCAAAACCCCATCAAAACTCTAATTTTCAATTGGTAAGCATTTTCACAAGTTAACTAATGTTTCTATACACTTTTTTTGGAGGTGGGTCAAGCAGTTTCAATCCTTCGCTTCTAATAAATTCTAAATTAAATTTTAGATATAAAAAAAATGCAAAATTGCATTGTAATGTAAAATCTTGGCTAAAAAATAGTGATTGGGTTTAATTTTCAATTTTTTTCCCCCAATAGTGTTTGGAATTATTTTTTATTTTGTTTAGTGTGTATCCTAAATTTGTAATTTATTCTTTGTTATGAAAGTTATTTGATACAGGATCAAGGTATAAAACTATTCACAAATCTGTTTAAAATTTGTGATTTTTGTGTCTTGTTTTTTATTAGGGAATGATTAGCTACAAAAGAACTACATTAATAATAGGGTCTTGCCACCTGCTTTGCTAGACCTAAAACTTGTAAATGTATATTTTATGCTCCCAAAGCAGGTGGTTATGCCCTTTTAAAATCTGCTTGTGATGAGGACTATAATTTTAAAGCAAAACCTTGGTTCCTTGGTTGACAAGATTCATGAACACACATTCATCTGTCATTTGGTGGCTTCCTTAACATGCTGATGAATTTTGATTGGTGTTTATGGCTTTACAAATATCTTGGGTTTGCCACCTGTTTTGCTAGTGTTAAAACTAATTGAATGTTTTAACCTGACAAAACTAGTGTAAAATTGAAAGATCAACTCTTATTTATTGCCAGATTTTACTGTACCAAATTATTTAATTGTTCTATTTAGATTGATATGAATCTGCATATATATATATATATATATATATATATATATATATATATATATTTGACTGTACTTGCATATATATATTTGACTGTACTTTTTTAAAACCATGCAGTTATTTTAAATTCAAATTTAAAAACAAACTTATTTACTCTTCAGGATAAATTTTTGACATTTATTTATCATCAACAAACATTTCTTTACTTTACATTTGTTCTAGATTTACAGAATATCAATGTTGCTTGTTATTTATTCCTTAAGCTCCCCTCCACCCCATACCCCTCCACTATTAATGGCAATGTTACTTACAGTTTCTACTATCTATTGTTTCAGGTTCTCTTGCTAATGTTCCTCAGGATTTTGCTGCATACACCTTTGCAGGTAAACATTTTGTAAGGGATATATTTTTACCTGCACAATTCGATTAGTAATGCACTCATTAGAATGTTTTATCAATTTTAAAGAGCAACATAAAATCTGAATAATATATTTCCCCCTACAGCTCATTCATCTCTTGAATGTATGATGTACTATAATATTGTATAATAGTACAATATTCTATAATACTCTGTATGTGATGTACTATTTATATTGTATTTATTTTTAGTATAGGAAAAGGGAAACTACAAATTACAAACAATCATTCCTTCAGCTTTAATGCAAATTAAACATTTATGTAAGTTTATTGCTCCCATAGTAGATGTAGCCTTTTTATTTACCATGAAATAAATTTTTTGCCTTTTATTTACCATGAAATACATTTTTTAATCTACAGAATTTATGTGTATGTTGCTGTCTTATGTAGATTGTGTAGTATTTTGTTGGTTTGGATAGATATATTTTACTGATATTTCAGGTTTCAGAAATTTATATTTTTCTTGATCTGGAGTGTACTGTGAAAGATTGATATAAACCCTTACTGTGATTAATATTTGTGATATAAACTCGCTGCGTTGTATTTGTATTTGGATTTGGATTTGGATTTGGATTTGGATTTGGTATAAACTTTATAATTTAATTTACAGAATGGGTTGTGTTTTACTGAATGAATGAGACTGGATGTGATTGTGTACTATTCATTTGTGGTGTGAAGCCATTTTATATCAACTAAATTGTACTGACTTATGTATGTATGTATGTATTTATGTATGTATGTATTTATGTATGCATGTATGTATGTATGTATGTGTTTGCATACTGTTAATGGGTGTCCAGAAATTGTGATTTTACTATAATTAACAAGTGCTATAATTAAGATTGAGCAGAAATCTGATTCTTAATCTACAAAATGATTGGCTGTATTATAATTGAAATCTGATTCTTAATCTACAAAATGATTGGCTGTATTATAATTGATACTGAAAATAAACCTCTAGTAATTAAAAAAAAAAATTCTAAACAATTTAGACAAGTAACCTTTAGTTAGGGCCTTCAAGTTAAGATGTGGAACACCATTTTACTGATATTTAAGGAAATCCGACTTAAGATTCAAAATCTGTTTTGATTTCATGATTGGAGAGCTCTTTATCTGAATAGAAAATTATATATATTCAAGAATTCAATTTGAGAATAAATTTTTTCTAGTAATACGAACTGTTATGTTCTTAGGGTTGAACTTAGGGGTAGTTTTTGTACCCAATTGCCTTTTTATGCTCTTTTATTTATTTGTATGCTCTGCTTATGAATTAATTAATATTATGTTATTGTTTAAAGGCAAGTGCATTACTGAATTTGACACTAGTTAGATTTACAGGTCTACTGCATTTGATACTAGTTGGAGAACTTAACACATACATAAATAGCATGACATGGAATTAATAGATTATTAAATTCTAGATTTTTTACGATATATTTTTTGTTTGCATATGATTTAATATTATTTAATAATAATTTATGTAATTTATTTATTAACATGTTTGGAACAAAGGTAAAAATTACCCCATTGTTTTTATTACATTTATTTATTATTGATAAGTTTACAAATTGACTAATTTAATAAATAAATTTGTTTTTCCATCTGCTTTGCTAGATTGCTAGACTTGGACCTTGTAACTAGATGTTTAATGCTCCCAAAGGAAGGTGGTTATACCAATTTAATATGCCAACTTCAATCAGCTAAATATGAAGGATAAACTAAAACAACTTAATTAAATTTTATGAAAGTAATATTTAATAATTGTGTAATTTATTCAATTATTATATATTTATTAAATTATTATGTAATTTAGTCAATTATTATGTAATTTAGTCAATTATAATGTAATTTATAAATGTCAGTATGAATGGGTCTTTTGGGATATTCACTAACTACTACCAATTCCAAATTTCAATCTTTCCACTAGCCATAAAAATTATAAACAATTTAAAATTAACTTTTGAATATGATTTTTGATTGCAATGATTTGTAGATTTGTTCAGTTTAAATCATATTTTTACAATCACATTTATAGTTTGATTATTTTATTGCTTAACTAGTAATTAGTTCATTCTAAAAATGTGTTGCTTATAAACTAAAAGAATTGTGTTTTTGACTATGTAGTTTAAAAATATACCGGTAATTCATTCATTCATCTCAAGTCTCTTACCCCTAATCAGATTTATGAGGGTTACCCCTAATTCGATTTATGAGGGTGTCCCTAAGTGTGTTTGTGAACAAAATCCAGCTTCTTCCAATTTCCGTTTGGTGGGTTCAGGAAAACATCGAAAGTACAGGTCAAATGTATTTAAAACAAGTTATAGAACTTTTGCAACCCTTAAATAATTGCTACCCTTACATAAATGACATGTCTTAAAATTTGTAGATTATTATATTCTAGATTATTTCTTACAAGAATTATACAAGATTTTGTTTGAAAATGATTTACTATTGTTTAATAATAATTTATTTAGACACATAAACAGGGTGTAGACAGTCATTATTTTTAGTATATAATTGATTATTGTAAACTAACTTCAGGGTTTACATTTATATTTCTCATTTAATGATTTGTATAATTAATTTAGGCATGTATACTTCATTTTTATTGTTCAGGTATTTTCAAATTCATTTTGTTCAGAACCACGGAATAAAAATTTACAATGAATACTATATACATATATGGGTATTGCCACCTGCTTTGCTAGACTTAAAACTTGTAAGTAGATGTTTTATGCTCCCAAAGCAGATGGTTATGTCCATGTAATTATCAGAAGAATTTACAAGATAAAACTGAATCACATGAAACATATTTAATAATTTGTTTTTATAAAAATTCTTATTCTTAAATAAATCTTGTATTAAACATTCTGATTTCTAGACCTACTGCAATTTATATGTCTTTGATTTATGAATTTATATATTTTATTGTAGATATCACTTCTTAGAGAAAAGTTTTTACATTATGCCAATTAAATTCCTGGCCAGCAAATTAGTTGCACAGATTTGTAATTTCTGTATTGTGATTGTGAAAGTTTTTAAGGTTAGATCTTTTGTTGGCCATTTGCAGGTTTTCAGACACTTTGGATAGGATAGGATATGGTAGGGTTAGGGGGGTTCGATGATTGTTTAGATGTTATTTTATTTTATTATTATTTTTTTTTATGTATTATGTAAGGAGATAAATTACCTGCATGTTGTGGAGATTTTGAAAAGTTTATGGAAATTGATTCATTGGGAAGCAAATTAGTTGTGCAGATATATAATTTTTCACTATTGTGATTATTGAAAGTGTTAAAATCAGGCCGGTTGCAGGTTTTCAGAGACTTTCAGGTTAAATCTTGTCAGTTGCAGACTTTCAGAGACTTGGGCACTAGATTGAAGGATTGTTATTATTTTTTTAATGTTTTTATTCAAGGAGATTCCATGCAAAACCTCATCATTACGTCAATTTTCAATTGCTAAGCATTTTCACAAGTTACCAAATGTTTCTATACACCTTTTTTTGGAGGTGGGTCAAGTAGTTTCAATCCTTTGCTTCTAATAAATTCTAAATTAAATTTTGGATATAAAAAAAAATGGAAAATTGCATTGTAATGTAAAATCTTGGCTAAAAATAAGTGGCAGAATTGTTTTTAATAGTGATTGGGATTATTTTTTATTTTGTTTATTGTGTGTATATAACTGTGTATATAAATTTGTAACATATTTGTTATGCAAGCTATTTGATACAGGATCAAGGTAATAAAACTGCACAAATCTGTTTTAAATTTGTGATTTTTGTGTGCTTTATTAGGGAATGATAAGCTACAAAAGAACTAATAATAGGGTCTTGCCACCTGCTTTGCTAGACCTAAAACTTGTAAATGTATGTTTTATGCTCCCAAAGCAGGTGGTTATGCCCTTTTAAAATCTGTTTGTGATGAGGACTAATTTTAAAGCAATACTTTGGTTGACAAGATTCATGAACACATTCATTTTGGCCAGTTGCTAGTTTTGACTTATAGGCTAGGTTGGAGTTATCCCTAAAATGCTGATGAATTTTGACTGGTGGTTTAATGGTTTTACAAATTACAAATATCTTGGGTTTGCCACTTGTTTTGCTAGTGTTAAAATTAATTGAATGTTTTGACCTGACAAAACTAGTGTGAAATTGAAAGATCAGCTCTTATTTATTGCCAGATTTTACTTACCAAATTATTTAATTTGACCTATTTAGCAAATTATTTAATTGTTCTAGATTGATTGAATCTGCATATATTTTTGACTACTTTTTTAAGACCATGTAGTTATATTAAATATAAAAAAGATGTTAATTACTCTTCAGGATAAATTTTTGACATTTATCATCAAACAATTCTTTACTTTAGTTCTAGATTTACAGAATAGCTATGTTGCTTGTTATTTATTCCTTAAGCTCCCCCTCCACCCCATACCCCTCCACTATTAATGGCAATGTTGCAGAACAGGAGAACTGGAAAGCGCATGAGGGAGCCTTGGAAAACATGGTTTTTGGTATATTGAATCTCATTAGACAACCAAATTTATTCAAGCAATAGTCGGTAGTCATTTTATTTTACAAATATTTACTACTGTATCTTGTTTTGTGATGAAGTGAAGCGGAATTTGAACTTAATCTGCAATGGGTTCAAAAACTGGACATTGTTTAGGACAGGAATTTGGTATCTACCATTGTAGGACCTACATTGTCCTGTTATTTCACACAATCCTTAACCCTAGAACACTTATGTCAGGGTTTAGTCACACTATCACTTAAGTATCGTAAATTTGACTACTCATTTTATTATTATTTTTTTTACTTCACGGAAACGGAAACCTAGTTTAAAATTTTTTTGTTGCCATAGTTGTTTTAGTACTCTTTAGATTTAGGAAAAAAATGGTTTAAAAAACTTATTAGTGCAACTAGTATTAAAAAACTATAAAAATGAATGACTACTTTTTATGAAAGGAAAAACAAGGGTTAAAAAATATTTTTATAAATTATGTACAACAGTATTTTTATTAAATGAACCCGTATATTTATCTAAAGTATACAGGTTGTACAATATTTTACTAATTAAACAAGGTTTATAGTAAAACCTTGGTAAAAACAATGGTTTTTCCCTCTACAAAAAAAAGTAAAGCAATCACTTATGTGAGCAATCACTTATGTGAGCACAAATCGGTACAGACATGGGGGTGAAACTCTGCGACTGACCTTGTCTATTAGAGTAGGGAAGGTACTGGGAGGGGGGGGGGGATGCGCTTCACCACTTCTGTCAAATACGCCGATTTTGGGTTTTGTGGGTTTTGCATGTCATCACGACATAAGTGTTCTAGGGTTAATCAGTATTATGTTATTCATGATGATTGCCTTTTAAGAGATCCTTTTTCCCATTTATTGTTATTGTCTTTAATCCTAGTACCAACTGTCTAGCATTTAATATTTTAAAATTTACTTCTTTACCCATAGTACTAGAATTCTCTGTTTTTGTTGTGCTTTACTTACATTTCCTTAAATTCGGTTTTAACAAATCTAATTTGTAACTCTTAGCACTCTAAACATAAATTTAGATGGTGTTTCTTTAGTTGTAAAATGTAATGTCGTTTAACAAGTTTTACTGTATTTCAGCTAACCTAATCTGCTGAATATATCATTGCTTTCATATTTTTCTTAGTGCAGATTTTTTTTTTATTGTGTACCAATAATATATGAACCACTTTTTTGTTAAAAATTATTGTTGTACTATTTAATTATTTTAAATTTTTTAACAATTTTCATATTATCCAAACTTGTAGATTTTTTGTGCAGGAGATTAAACTTTTTGATATGTATATCTCCCCCCCTCCCATTGTGTTTTGTAAATTTGAGACTACTTTTAAACCAAGGCCCATTTTTTTTATTAGAAGAAAAAAAAATTCAATTTGTAGTAATATTAATAAAAAAAATTCAATTTGTAGTAATATTAATTATTAGAGGAAACTTATTCCTTGCTTTGTTTAAAAACATGTCCAATGTATAGGGGTATTTTCAATTTTATAATGCTAAAAGGTTGGTTTATTTATTAAAATTTTCAACATTATGAACATGGATTTACTTTTTAGAGGAATAAATTTATTACTTGAGGTGAGCGTTACGATTTTTGAGGCATATATAAAATGGATTCATAAAAGTGCACTGTTTTCAATACATCTAATTAAATTTTGCATTATTTAAAATGCATATTTTTATAAGTGGAGGATTCATGTAAATTGCACTGTTAACATTGGCTTCAAAAAATAAGTTGGACTGAAATATTTTACTTGTTGATCTAGAAACGGGACCAATGTATAAAACTATCCTGAATCTCTTAATATATATATATATATATATATATATATATATATATATATATATATATATATATGTGCATCTAAAGCCCATACAGTACAATCTGTGATGAGAAAAATTAGGTATTACATTTATTTTAGTTTTAATAAACTGATAATTCTGATCAGTTATTAAATATTGCACATTTGGTGTATTGAGGTTATGAAAGTTTTTGTCTAAAAGCCTGGTTCCATTATATTGTTAGTTAAGAAGTCTTGACACTTGACACTTGATTAAAACTTTAATATTTGTATTTGCCTCCCCCCCCCCCCAGTAGTAGAGCAACTTGCTTTCTCGCCAATTTTTTTAAATACATCTTTTTTTGAAAGTAAATTGATTTTTTTAAATTGTAATGAGCATTATTTTTTTGTTATAATTGTAGATGTAATAATTGTTTCGACATTTTTTCAATTGTGGTAACCATTACTTTTGTTTTGTGTAGATTAAAAATTTTGTTAGGAAAGTTATTTGAGGCAGGACCAAGTTGTGAAACTGAAGTGTTCTCCTTTGTTAAATAGATTTTCAGCTGCATAAATACAAGGGTTTTGTGATCTTCTTTGTTAAAGAGACTTTCTGCTTGTGGTGAAAAAAATTTGTATCTTCTGTTTAATTTATTCGAGTTTTCATTTTTTGTGACATTGGCATTATATAAATTATATAATATTTGTTTATTGTCTACTGAAATGAGCAGCTTTAAATAAGTGCATAAAAAAATTAATAAAAAAATTTACAGAATTTTTATGTTGCTTGATTCATGAAATATGAAGCATGTTTAAAATTTATAGTAGGTTTATTTGCAAAAGTTTTTCAATTTGACCTAGTTTTCAATTTAAAATTAACTTTTCAATGTTTGTAAGCTGTAAGTACTTTTTGAATTCTGTATGTGTATAAACTAGGGAAGGGAATGTTTAAATTGATTTGTTACCTTTTAATATAATTTTTTAATTTAACAAACTGAGGAATGTTAAAATTTGTATTGTATTAAAATTTGGGCTTATGTGCCTATGGAATAAAAACTAATTGGATTGGGGTCATTAATTAATCGATCCTTTTACAAATTTTTGGAGGGTGTGTATTCTGAACAAATCTTGTTCCATGTTTAAAATTTATAGTACAGTAATTCTATTTGCAAAAGGGGAATTCCAAAGATAAAGAAATGGTGGAATCCAGTTTAGGCTTTATAGAAAGTCAATTTACAAAAGGGGGGGACTTTCAGGGATTTAATTGCCAAGTGATACACAAGAAAGATATAATTTTGTAAATTTAACAAACTGGGGAATGTTGAAATTGGTTTTGTTAGGGTTTTATTAAATGTTGATACCTAAAATAAAATTAGGGCTTATGTGTGCAGTATTATGGAATAACAACTATAATGGGACATTGATTAAATCTATCATTTTACAGGTTTTTGGTGGGTGTGTGGTCTAAACAAATCCTTTTCCATGTTTAAAATTTATAGTAGGGCATTTGAAAAATAGGGAAATTGACCAACAAATGTTGGAATCTAGTTGAAGCTTTGTAGAAAATCAATTTACAAACTCGGGAATGTTAAATTTGGTTTTGTTGTGTATGCTAATATTAGGGCTTATGTACAGAGTATTATGAAATAAAACTAGTGGGAAGTGTCATTAATTAATCAATTTTCTTACAGAATTTAGGAGGGTTGTGGGGTCTAAACAAATCTGCCATGTTTAAATTTATAGCAAGTCTATTTGCAAAAGGGGGACTTCCAGAGACTAACAAATGCAACATCATCAGCACTGCTGCTTTTTGCATAATTTTCAAATTTCTTATTGAATGGTAGTTATCTGGTCTGTATTGAGATTTTTATTGCTAGTTTTGTCCAAATATTTCCACTAAATTTTCATTTTAATTTCTTTAAAGAGGAACATATTGCAAATAGTGACTAGCCTAATTATGTATAAATTTGTTCTTTTCCAATAATTGTGACAACCTTGGCATTTATATACATTTTTAAAGCAGTTCTATAAATTATTTAATCTTCAGACTGATTCTCCCTACTTAATTTATTTTGATAATTTATGTGATCAGACCTTACTTTATTTATTTTAGTAATTTATACATTTTGTTTGCATTTACATAAATATTAGATTTAGTACTGTTTAAGATTTAATACTTCCATCTGCAAACCAGAAATTGAATCTACAAACTAGAACTTGTTGGATCTAGCCACCTGTTTTTGAGGGCCATAAAACTGTTTTATTATGTTCTAAGCCCCCAAAGCAGGTGGTTATGCCTATTTTAATAATCTACTGCACTGCTTATCATCTACTGGAATAGTTGATGTTTCTGATTATTTGCAGATAGCACATTATTTCCTTAATGCTCCATAGATATTTGTGATGGCCTTGATTCAGATACAGTACCTGTTGCCACAATTTGTTGATGATTGTACAAGATATTTATTTGTTCCAGGTTACTGACTCCTCCAACTTAATTTATAATTGGCTTCAAGGTGTTTTTTTCCAGGTTGCTGAACTATAGTTTTCCAGGTTGCTGGACTTTTTATTTTGTGTTTGTCCATTTTAATAATCTGCTACCTTACCATATCCACCCCACCCCACCCCACTTTACTGCTTACCATATCTGCTGCAATAATTAGTGTCTGACCTTGATTAAGATATGCTATTATCTTTAATGTTAGTAATTTTTTATTGATGACCTTGATTAATGTTAGTAATTTTTTATTGATGACCTAGATTAACATATGCAGATATTCATTCCAGGTTCCTGAATCGTATACGATTTCATTTTTAAATTTCCAGAATTTTTTTAAAATTTTTACAAGTTGCTGAACAATTATTTATACAGGTTTCTAAACTAGTACTTTGTTTTGCTTTTTACAGCTTGCTGTACTGACATAAGGTATCTCACTGCAATACAAGGTTTATTTTTACAAGAAACTGCACATATTTTGTCACTGCTGCACATTTTTCACAAGATAATATTGTCACTGCCGCACATCTTTCACAAGATAATATTGTCACTGCCGCACATCTTTCACAAGATATATTGTCACTGTTGCACATCTTTCTCAAGATATATTGTCACTGTTGCACATATTTCACGTAATTTCTTCCACCTGGAACAGTTTTCTTGAACTCTTCAATATTCTTATAAATTGTTTTTGCCAAATTAATAAACTATGACTAAGCATAGAATAATAATTGTTCTTTAATTAGTTTTATAATTTGCATATATTTTTTACTTTTATTTTATAATTTGTAGGCTATTTTGTCACATTTGTTCTTGCCACAAAGTTATATTTTAAGAATTTTTTTTCTCCTTTCTGTAAACATTTCGGAGGCTTTGGAGGATTAGTAAGTAATGAAATGTGATTTCTTCAGTATTAACAGATTTTTACTGACAATAAAATATAAGGGTCCTAAAAAATGCAATTTTATTTAATGCTATTGAAAAAAAAAAATATGAATCTCGCTAGGAAGTTTAACTTCCTTTTGTTTACTTTCTGACTAGCTTTACTTTCTTTTTTAAATAGACCTCTTCCTCGAGGTGTGTATTTGAATTTTCTCTTTCAATTGGACCTCTTTCTCAAGGTGTGTATTATATTTTAAAATAATTAATGTAAACACTAAGGGGCTTGAATAAAACTCCACATGTCGAGTAAAAAAATTAAGAAATATATTAAGAGTAATTAACATACATTTAGCTGTAATAAGGCTGACAATTTTAGTGTAAAAATATGTGTACAACAGTCGATGAGTAGAAATATTTTGGTATGAAAATGTAATAGACCTGCGACCCTTTGTAAAACCAAGAATGATTGATTGGCTTTAAAACTACATTTTTTTAGCACAAAAATTAAATCAACTGACAGGTTTAAAGTAAAAATTTACTTTAAAATTACATTTTATTGGTTAGCCTAAAAAGTACAAAACACTTTTGTAATTTGTCCTTTAAGCCACTTCTTTAATTGGCAAGTTCATCCAAAACAATTTTCGGTTTTCTGGAATAACACCACCTAACTCTTTCAATATGTTGTCCCTTTTTTCTTTGAGAAATCCATGGGGTGCACTCGTAGCTTCAGGGATTACAAAATGTTCACTTTTCTTTTTTAAAACTTTGTTCATTAAGAAGTCTTCTAGTTCTCTTGGCTCTTGATCATCTGCTGTGAAAGAAGTCTTATATTCCAATGCAGCAGCCTCGTTTCGCTTTGACCTGAAATTTTCATTTAGAAATAAAATAGTTGAATATTAGATTCACTATTATTAGGGCTGTTACAGAAGTTATTAAGTTATTATTATAGAAGTCTTACCTGAACGATTTCACACTTTCCCACAAGTGCTTCATGTATGTCTAAGCCTAGGCCTACCTCGGGGTCTCCCTGTGTCAAATTTTCAATAATATCTTCTACCCAAATTGGTACTGCATCTTCTAGGCCTATGCTAGCATTTTCAGTTGAATTAATTTTAACTTCTACTGCTTCTTTTACATTAGCACTTTCATTTGAATTAACTTCTATTCCTGCACTGCAGTCACTTGGATGCTAGGCCTATCTAGCTACTACCTAGCTTATATTAGAAGCCTTGCATTCTTCCTTGTCTTTCATTTTATTCATAATGTTGTGAGTTCTTTTCCTAAACATGTAGTAATTTCACAAATTAAATATTAATTCAACACCAACTAAACACATTACTCACTTTCACTAACAAGTAACTAACAACAAGCAACAAACACATAACCTACACAATCAGCTTTTTTTTGTAATGCAGAAGTGTAGTATCTGACCTCTGCTTAGCAAAAGTGCAGTAACTACACATATTTAGGGTGACCCACTTTGTTTAATACAGTTAACTATAGTCTATAACTATATTTAGGTACTCTTAGCATTTATAATCCAAAATAATTTAAAATTTTTATAAACATTAATTTTACTATGATCCTTCCTACAGGTCAGTTAATTAATAAGTTCCTGCAGGTGCTATCAGATGACATCATTTAGCACACACTCACTTGAATAGGATTGTATAGGGTTGGTCAACCTGTCTATACTGGTTATTTTAACTTAGTATAAAAAACACGTATTTATAAACTCTTCCAATTTTTGGATATTTTGGAGACTAACAGTTTGGGTATTATCCCAAACCATCTCCGTAAGTATGACTACTTCCACAGGCTGGTGGTTGGGTTGCAAGGCGAGAGGGGGTGCGGGGGGGGGCTCTTTTCTAAAACAGGATTAGGTCGGTCTAAACCTTCGTTGCCGGTGATAGATTATAGACCCTCACTTTCACCGGTCTATTAACATAACTTACATTTATTTATAAATATATTTAAGTCCTGACTAACGTGTTACGTTTTAATTTATATTGTTGTAGCCACACATGCATTATTCTTATTGGGATCCAATGTTTATTTTAATTGTTAAAACAAAGTCTATTAACATAACTTGCATTTATTTATAAATACATTTAATTCTTGACTAACGTGTCGTTTTAATTTAGGTTGTTGTCACACATACAATTTTCATTAATAGTAGGCCTACATATCCATTTTAATGATTTGGTACATTTAATATTTCATAATACTGTAAAACATAGTCTGATACATATTTACATTGCCTTTACATTGCCTTTATAAACATCCCTTTTAGTATGGCATAATAACCCAGCACAAAATTAGTGTCGGGTCGGGCGGAAAGGAGCAAACAATGCCCATAGGCTCCCCTATTTGTTGTTTTCTGCCAAGATAGTAGTGAAGGGTTCGCGAGCACAGATAGATGGCTACAGTATAACTCTAATGCTATGGATCTTATTGAGCACAGATAGATGGCTACAGTATAACTCTAATGGTATGGATCTTATTGATATCAATTTGTCTTTATGTTCAATTAGTCAATTTCATGTTCAGAATGTAGTAGTCTAATGAAGAATCTTTAATAAAATTTTTACACAACTGAAATTTATTGAAATTTCAGACTTTATGGATTTTTATAACAAGACATTTTTTAAAATAGGAATTGATATAGGCTAACGCCTTTGAACAGTGTTGTTGTAGTAGTAGTAAGGTTTTATTAACGCAACATACCGACCAATCGAATTGTGAATGTTAGGTTAGGTTGCAAGCATGTACATTTGTAAAATTCACAATTCGATTGGTCGGTATGTTGGGTAGGATGCAGAGACCTCTATTTTGTGCCATTAATCTTATTTTTAAAAGGTCTTTAAAACGAGTATCACTCGATAGGGGTTGCTATTTCAAATTCTTGACTTACCCCCAAACTACCCCATTTTGGGGGTAAGGGTTGAAAATGTTGATATTTAAAAAAACCCTTGTTCTATCTAAACTTTCCCCAAAGCAAATCTATTTCCTATTAATAAAAAAAAATAATAGGGGGGGGGGGGACTTTTAGAACACTTGGTATATAGCATACAAGGTTAAGTGAGGCTTCAATATTAAGGTCGAACATTTGTAGTTTTGTGGGTTCAATTCAGAATGCACTGGTATGGTAGGAAACTTGAGTGTCATGAAAAAAAAGAAGAAAACGGAAGTTTCGACCAAAACTGTTTGCCAAGGATGTAATGAATTCAAAGTATTTTGAAAATGATAAATATATAAAAATGATTGATATTTTAAAATATCAATTATAAGCTGTAACGATTAACTAAAAATGGAAAAACTAAAATATTGCCAATATAAACACTAAATGTTCCTATTGGAAAACTTGAGGTAAAATTGAGATTTATTTTCGCTTCAAAATATTAATTTTTTTTTATAATCCCCCCCCCCCTACTCTGGCATACTTTCCAAACTCTTATAATCGAGTGATTCCTACTCGTGAAATGTCTGGAGAGATACCGCGGAAATAAAAAATACATTTTTTGGGTGCTGCTAAAGTTGTAACGAAAGTTTTATCTATTATCTCCTGTATGAAATGTCTGGAGAGATACCGCGGTAATAAAAATCCATTTTTTGGGTGCTGCTAAAGATTTTGTAAAGAAAGCTTTCTATTATCTCCTGTATGAAATGGAGAGGTACCGCGGTAATAAAAAATACATTTTTTGGGTGCTGCTAAAGAAAGTTGTATATATTATCCAGGATGAAATGTCTGGGGAGATACCTCTGTAATAAAGATGACATTTTAGGTACCTCTGTAATAAAGATGACATTTTTGGGGGTGAGGTCAAAGATTTTGTTGCAGTTGGTATTTAAATTTGGTTTAAGGGTATGTAAGATAGTACAATGTAAACAAAAATTATAAAGCCTTTGTTTAAACGTTGCACCATATGGATTAATCATGTTGACTGTGAAATATTAGAATTATTAGTAGCCTTTCCTATGCTACTATTAACTGCTTGGGATGAACTCATTGGAACTACTTATGATGGGTTTTTCTTGTTCTAAGCGAAAAACCTCCGTGCATAATGGTATCTAGGATCTAAATTCAGACCTAGACCTCTAAATTTTAATGAAATCGTCAGGGACTCTACACTGCTGCATGAGAGGAGACGTCAAAAACATGTCAATGTGGAAGCCATACTTCTTGATAATGATGAAAATGGACAGTAAAAAAACCCAAAGGACCTAGTAAATTTATTATGAACACATGTTAGTTTTGTTACTGGGTTAGAAGTATTTCTTATTTAAACATTTTGTTACTGGGTTAGAAGTATTTCTTATTTAAACAAATGTAGGTTTACAATTATCATTTGGGCTTCGATTTTCGACCTATGGGCTAATAATGGCAAGATAAGTTCAGTTTTCATGTTCACTAATACATTGAGACGCAAATTAAAATATGAATAACTACATAGGTAGTTGCAAAAAAAAACTTAATGTTCATTGTTGGTGTCAAGTCAATAATGATTAACAATTAATATGTAGTAATAAATTACCTCATTTGTTCCGTCACATGACTTTATTCGTCTTGTTCTCAAGACGCGTTTCGGAGTCGGGACTCCATCTTCAGTTGTATCTCTGTAGTAGAGGTCGTCAAAACATTAAAACATTTATGAAGACATAAATATATAATATATTACACACACAGAATGCACATACACATGTCATACATAGTTACTGACATGATGTTTATAGTGCGCACTATTCTACTAGTCCGCGGACCGTACAACAGTGCGCATTATAAACATCATGTCAGTAACTATGTATGACATGTGTATGTGCATTTTGTGTGTGTAAAATTATATATTTGTCTTGGTAAATGTTTTGACGACCTCAACTACAGAGATACAACTGAAGATGGAATCCCGACTCCGAAAGGCGTCTTGAGAACAAGACAGTCATATGACGAACAAATGAGGTAATTTATTACTACATATTAATTGTTAACTTTTAATATCTTGATATATTGCTAATTTAATGAGATGGTCCCTAGATAGTATTGTTGCAGATCTCGGTAATTTAAATTTGAAGTTTCATACTAAAGCGAGCGAGTGAGGGAGTAATGATTATCCTTTGAAGATTGTTTTTAACCCAGCTGTTGCTTACTGTATTGCTAAAATTGTTGGTTATGGGAAAAATTAGTTATGGGGCTCATTTTTGAGTCGTGGAAAAAAAAAACCATCACAGAAGTTTCGACCAAAATTGTTTGCCATAGATGTAATGAATTCAAAGTATTTTGAAAATGATAAATATAGAAATGATTGGTATTTTAAAATGTACATATCCAGAGGTCAGTGTAAGAAGGAAGACTCACCACCAAGATAAAAAGATTTTTTTTACAAAACTCGATACAAGTATAAATTTGTAATAATCGAAACTTTTTTTTCGAGGGAGAAGTTCTTTTGTTTAGTATAAGTCATTATGCTTCTAAAACTATATACAATTATGGCCTAAAAATATTTCCAATGTTGGGGGGGAAAAAAAAATTATTACAGTAATTTAAAGTTGTGTGGAAGTTTGGAATATGAGTTTCTGTTTGATAAGACTTTAGTGCCCTATACAATCGAAAAGAAAACTATTTTTCTGTTATCAAAGGTGGATGGTCGATTCTCGTGACAAAACACTATCTCATTATTAGATGCCACTGACCTCTAGCTTTTATTTGTATATTAATAAACATAGAAACTATATTGGTAAAAGTTCTTCTGAACTTAAATAAAACTGACCAAGCCCCTAAAACAGGTTCCCAAACTTTTTTGTACCATGCCCCCCCTCCTGTTAAATTAAATGCCTCCCACCCTCCTTACATAATACATTGTATGTGGATATGAAATAAAAACAAGTATTACATTGAAATATTGAAAACAAAACATCTATTTTTACTGTCACATGATACAACTTAAGTTTCGGCTCTGCTCCACCTCCACCATATTGGATTCATCTCCCATAAGAATCGTGCTACACTTGAGCAGTTGTTGATGTCAATTTTCATCACAATTATCATTAAAAGATCATCTGACAGCAGATGTTTCCCTTTTATAAAAATTGGGATATACTGATCATTAGTTGAAAAAGTGAAGGGGACATTTGAAAATCGATTTTCTATTTCGCTTTTCTTTTTTTTGTGAGTCGAATATTTTAGAAAAATTTAAAAAAGGAAAACGCTGTTTTATTATCTATAACAATAAATAATGCTAAACATTTGTGATTCATTTATTTCTTTACATTATTACTCACGTTAGTCAAAATTACTAGACAATTCGACATTGGGAATTACTAAACCAAATCATTGTGTGACGAATAATATTCATTACGTATACATTTGTTTAGCTACTGCGATTTCCTTTATGGTAATGAACACAGAATACGTTTGGACTTTTGTATTCATTGCTTGTGAAACTCCTACATCAGAAACTATGTAATGTCAACTGATCCTATCTACTATACGTGTAATGTGTCAACCAATTTCTGTGGGTTTGTATGGTTTTATGAATAGTTGGACAAGTTCGTTTTTCAAAACAGTTGCATTTTTAAAGATTCCAAGTAAAAGAAAATATTGATGTAAATTATATTTTTTAAAATTGGAACAAATAGTTTATTATTTGATGCGTTTTTAGTTCTTTCTATATGCAAATTCTTATATTATAAATATCTCTAATTTGCCATTTTTTATTTCTAATAACTAAAATGTAAATTTATTCGTAATACAGTGTTGGAGTGACTCAAAAAAAAAAAAAAAAAAAACGAAGTTAAGTTTCGAATCCTCAAGAGTGGAAGGTTTTAAAATCTTTTGGTTTGATGACCCGAAATAATGTTTAAAAAAAAAGAATAAATCAGCAGTTCCACTACTTCTGACAATAATGTGTGTATTGACATTGGTATGGAGAGTAATAATAGAACTAAAGTAATTAAAAAAAAATTAATAATGGTATAGCAGCAACTCCTGATGGCCTGATTGATGATATTGGGATAGTGGAAGTTAAATGTTCCTATTCTGGCAGAGATTTGACTTCAGAAGAAATAAGTCATACGAAAGGAATTGTTGGTAGTTTGTGGTAGCAAATGAGTGATGCCTTTTTAATTATTAAAAAGGAAATTAACTACTACTATCAAGGATAAAATAAAGCAAACACAAAGTTTCAAAATATTTGAATAATATAAATGAGCTACAATTGAAGCTCATTTATATTATTCTAATATTTTGAAACTTTAAGTGTTTGCTTTATTTTATCCTTGAATATGGAGTTTCAACAAGAAATATCTGCTATTACATTAAAATTTACTAATATCAAGTTCAATGGTAACTCCATATTGCAGAGAGAAACTAGCGCCAATTTGTATTGAGGACTCTAGCACGGAATGATGAGAAAAAAAAAATGAGTATTGGAAAACAGAAATGGTCGAAAAGTTATCAAAATTCTACACAATCTGTTTATTGCCTGAAATTATTGACCCCAAATGCAGGAGAAACATGTCCATCAGAGAACCACATTATATTGTAGAAGAACAGGTGATAATTAAAAATAAGAAACAAATAAAATATTTTTTATATCATTTAAGAAGCCCTCTTGGGGATAGCACCAATGATTTAATTTGGTTTTAAGAAACTGGTAATATTCCAATTTCAAATATGTTAGTTAATTATTTCCAGAGTCATAAATTACGTATTCAAAATCACTGTAATAAAAAAGGTTCAGACTCAAAAAGATTGATATTTCAGAAGCTTTTATTGGTTTTTAGGGGCGGGTATTATTGGAGACGGATATACGTAGAATATGCTTATCAATATCAATTTAAGACCCACCCAACATCGTAAAATTAATATAACAATATTCGGAATGGCGAAAACAAATTATTGTAAAATTCGTATTGCAAATCAGTGTTATCGAAATCGGTTGAAAAACAAAACAAATATTCGTTATCCCATTTTTGGGTGTGTTTAATCACAGAAGTTAAAAATTGCAAATAAAATATGATTGGTAAATTTTAAATCGGTGTAAAAAAAAACATAGAAAATAACATGATTAAAATGAGTTGTAAAATAAAAATGTTGAAATTGTTGGCCATCTTATGTTTGAGGGTCAGTATAAATCCTAAATAAAAGAGGTCAGTAAATTAGAAATTATGATATTAGAAATAAGTTTGATTAAAAATCGGTTGAGTAAAAATATAGTAATGTTTCTCCGCTATCTTATTTTTGCAGGTCTGGTATATGTTTTACCTAGAATCTCATAAAAAATATATATGTATTGTTTTGCAAAATACATGTGAAAGTCCCACTTAAAATTTGATATTAAATTGCTAATTAAACTTACGCATAGTAGAGTGATTTGGATTCATCTAGCTAAATGGGTAACGAAACGCTACACTCCCTCCCATGATAAGCTGAGAACAGCTTATTTGATAAAATTTACAAAATGAACAAACAAATTATCAAAAACCCTGGTCATATCACAAAATGACTTCATAATTTTGAAAAACACGAAAATGAACCCTGATGTTGTTATTATTAGGAACTCGTTGCTATACAGATACTAATTTTTCACATGTACGCAGTATATAATATATAGTGTTATGAGATGAGTCAAAAATCGAAGTCTAGATTTGTTTTCGAATCCCTTCTGAGGTCCCCTGAGTCCAAAAAGGTGGCTTTTAGAATATTGTCTGTCTGTCGTAAGTTCTACAGATCAAAACGCGTGGTCTGAATTTAATCAAATTTGTTATGTAGCCATATTTTGGTATTATCTCGGAATTTTTATTATTATTTTTATTTTGTTCATAACTCAAACTTAAAGGGTAACTGCCATAAGAAAAACACAAAATTACGATTTTCTCATAATCGGATCAAAGATTTTCTAAAAATTTTGTGAATGTGTAGCCTCTAAGAGATCAAACAAAATGTATCAGTTACCATCTCTCCAAAAATATAGTTTAATGAGTTATCAAAAAATCAATAATCAGTCATGGATCCACAGATTTTATTAGCTTGTGAAGAATAATAACCCAACTCCTTATGGTAAATAGCAAGTAAACAAAAGTAGTAAATTTCAGGAATAATTGACAAAAACTAAATTAACCTTGGCCACCATCATTAAAACCTCGATGTTTACCAAATACGGTTTACGGATGTGTTTATGGCACAAGCAAAGCAAGATTTGAGCCTTATTGAAATATATAACTATTTTTTCATAGCCATCATTCATAGTTCTCATTCAATTTTTTCATTGATAACACACCTTACTGTAATTTTTGGTGAGAATTTGTTTTTGTTTGGTTTTACGGATGGGAGAAGATGAAGTTTGTCTAATGATTTTTATAGCACTATTATTATTTAATGTCAATAACAATATTTGCACCTAATTATTCTTTATACTCATTCATAAGTTTAATAATTAGCAGTACCGTAAAATGTATGTATCACTATTTAAATATTTTCTCTTAAAAGCTCAATTTATTTAGATACATACCTAACCTTTGTCATGTCACAAATAAAATACATCATAATTAATTCCAAATATTAACAATTTTAAAAATTGAACACCAACACTTCAAAATGGGTTATAAATTTTTTTTTTCTATGTGTAAAATATAGTTAGACGTAGTTTAATTATTCTACAATATTGGCTACAGTGTCAAAACTGGTTTCATAAATTGGAAGAAGAACGAAATAGTTATTAAAAAATATAATATTCATAGTGTGTTAATCAATTTTAGATATTCGGATGTATAGGTTACTTCATGTCAACAAAGTCTACAATGCAACGAAGCTCCAAGCCCAGAGCAGTGGTCTAGTGTAGATAAGATAGTGTGTAGTAGTAGTCTAGTCTAATGTCTACTTCGAATTTTTCCGCCTTTGGAAATGAAACTAGGACTATATTGTATAAAGGCTATAGCCGTTACGGGTGCTAGTAATTCACAAATTTCCCGTGCCCTGATGTTGCGTTGGTGTTAATTTGGTTATTTCATTTCACTCCCGCAGAGCCTTAAAGAAGTATTGGTAAGAGAAAAATAAGTTAGTGAAATGGATGACCTAACATGCATTTTCTTAGTTTAGTAAGGGCACAATGTCAAGCAACATCAAGTTTGACATTATTACAAAAGCTTGAATATTATGGTATACGTGGGAAGGCAAGCAGTTGGATAAGCTCATATCTTTATAAGAGAAAACAGAGAGTTATCTATACTGACAGTGCTCTAAACTCTCACCATTCTAAATGGGAAGTAGTCCTGCGTGGTGTTCCTCAAGGGTCAATATTGGGACCATTGCTTTTCCTTATTTATGTAAATGATTTGCCTCAAAATGTTGGACAAGCAGAGGCAGTGTTATTTGCTGATGATACTACTTTAACAGTGGTGGGCAAAGACCAAGCAGATTTGGCTGAGTCAGCAGAGTTAGCAATGTCCATGGCGGAAGATTGGTTCTCTGTAAATAACTTAAAACTGAACGTGACAAAAACAAAGTTAATCCAGTTTGGTCTACAGTCAAATCCTAACCTACATGTAAAAAAAGGTAAAGAAATAATCACGAGCACAAAAAATGTTAAATTTCTTGGCATTACCTTAGACGCAAATTTAAATTGGAAAAGTCATGTTTCAGGTTTGGCTCAGCAACTGGCGCCAGTTTGTTTTGCTCTCAGAATGATTTCTACTGTGACTAGTTTAAAAGTAATAAAAGCCGTTTATTCTGCTTATATTGGTTCTTGGCTAAGATATGGGGTGGCATTCTGGGGGAACTCTGTAGAGTCTATAAAAATTTTCCGCCTACAAAAAAGAATTTTACGCTCAATGTTTCATCTGAGATATAAACAATCGTGTTTTCATTTTTTCAAAAAACATAATATTTTAACTTTCCCGTGTATTTATATCTATGAGACGTTAATTTTCTTTAAGAGCAACTATAATTTATTTGAAGTGAATCAGCACCACCACAAATACCCTATCTGTCAAAAACTATTGCAATATCCTGTCCACAGACTAAAATTTTTTGAACGTGGAATATATTACTCGGGTATTAAATTGTTCAACGCACTTCCGGAAAAAAATTAAAAAAACGGATTCTATCCAGAGTTTCAAGAGTTCACTCAGAAGCTACCTCCTAGAAAATGCATTCCACTCTGTGGAAGAATATCTGGCCAGAGGTGCTCAAGCCAATTCTGCTGATGTCGGGTGTGAATTGCGAATAAATTGATCCAGTGTCTGCCCTGTATTTATCTCAGATATAGCCTTATTTGTTGGATATGTATTTGTGTGTATGTAATATGTATATATATATATATATATATATATGTATATATTTGTTATATTGTATTGTGTGATTGTGTGTTGGTGGATGTGTGATTGACTAGTGCAGAAATGTGAACTGTATTTAAAGTTATTTAAGTTATTGTAGTTATTATAAATTTAATTTTGATTTTTTGTGGACTCTTGCTGTGCGAATTGTGTTTGTCGGCAGCAATAGAAATAAATAATAATAATAATCCGGGATGTATGTTGCTAGTGAAGCAATTTATTTTATATACCATACTTGACACTTTGTGTCTTTGTAATTTTTAATATATGGAATGACTTTTTTAATTAAGATAAATTATTCTAATAAGTCACGCAAAATTTGTTATTTGTTCAAATGTTATTTATTTTGTTTAATATTTCTCTATTTTATTGTTTATTCATTGTCTGATACACCTATTTGTATAAAAGAAATTTTTGTAATGCGTTTTATGTATTGATGTAAAGGCTTAGACTTGTTGTATGCAATTGTATTGTCAACTACAACCAAATAAATGAAAATGAAAAAAAATGAAAATCTGCTCTTACTCAACTCACACAATATCAAAAGTCATATACGAACATTCAAATCTCACATCACTTAGAACACTCACATAATCCAACAACACACAGACTGAGGTGTCTCCTAAAGCACTGAGCCAGAGCCTTTCATTGCTTTGGCATTTAATTCGAAACACGGTTATAATACGATTCCTTTCAAGCTGTCGGTTTTAATTTCAAGTTTATAAAATTTGCATAAATATAATTATTTGTTTAATAAATGTAGACGTTTCATTCAAGTGGAATGTTTTAATTTTCTAAAGATCATGGTTAATGAAAAAAATCTACAAAGTAAATTTAGTTTTAAGAAATTGATACTAAAATTTTAACTAAGTGAGAATTTTTTTATTTTCAACTGGTCTCGCAGGCGTGTCCCTGACATGTCTTCATGCCCCCCAGTTTGAGCACCCAAGCCCTAAAAAAAGAAAGTTTCTTCAATAAAATCTGCCAATGAGCTTCATGAAAAATTATTTGGAAATAACGGTGCAGATTATATTACTTCCTCATGAAATCCATTAGTTTTTAACATTACAGAAAACTAACCCATGAAAATTAAAGTAAAGAGAACTTGTTAGAGGTGTGGGGGAAAGAAAAAACCCTTCTGCTTCAATGTAATGCGATACATGTTCCAGATTTTGTATGCACTCGGAAACAATTTGCTTAAGCGGCATGGGAGAAGTGATATTGAAGTAAAACACCCGTAAGCTTTGATACTTGTTAAGAGCAAACACAATTTTAAATTTTATTCATAAGATTTGTTTTCATTCATGTAAGTAGGAATAAACCATATATCGTACCATTATTAATTCTATCTAATTTAAAGTTAAATTAGCTAAATATTGGATTTAAAGTTTGAAATTATTTTTTTTTAATATTAAAAACTTACATTACTCACATAACATATGAAATTGTAAATATAATTGCAGTTCATTAGTTTAAGTAAGAACAAGAAGAAAAAAAGTGTTTGTAAAATATAAAAAAGCGCCAGTACTCGGGACTATGATAGAGGGGTACAGAAGGGTTAAGTAATGTAAACCTATATAGTATTTGATTTAAACTAAACTTGGTTGTTCCAAAGTTGTAATAACATTTTATAAGATTTTGAATTTTAGATATTTTTGCCAAATAGAATTTATGTGCTAGCGGCCAAAACTGAAATTTAGAAGATTTCTTAGCATAATCGTGAAATAGAAAAAAAAGGAAATTTTTTAAACTATGGAAATGCTATTTTGTTAATTCTTATATATTTTTTTATTGCCGGTGTAATGTATTTAAATTCAAGATTGCAGAAAACAGTGTGTTGTCATCCTGTTGTGAGATTTTTTTTAAATCATGGTATCCTTGTAACAGATTAACTGCATAAAAAAAATGGAATTTGTCACATTAACTTATTGAAACAAGTTACAACTAAATGTCACATCTTGGTATGTTTGCAAGTAAAACCAGCAGATTTGATTATCAATTAAATATTTGTGACTCGAATAATAGGACTTATATTTGTTATTTATGCTGTGTAATTTTTAAACAAATCTAGAATTCACAAACACTATTTGTTATGTAATAACCTTTAAACACTGCACATTTTAAATAAATGTATCTGATCACTAGGCCTACACATTCCAATCAAACAGAGTTTATTAATTCAATTAGGGTAGACTAGTTTAATTTCTTTATGTCTGGTATAATGTAATAATATATATTAAATTTTAGGTTGGTAGACCATGACTTGCAAACTATCTGTGAAAAGCTCTTAACTAAATTGTGATTTATTTAAACTTTTTTTGTTACATTATGTTACATTTTTTTTACACAATATTGCTTCAAAATATTGTTCCATAAATTTTAAAATCCACTAGTTTGGGGTGCAACCTGTTCAGTTGGACTTTGATCACTGCACTTGGTTGTTAAAATTTTTAAGTTGTGAGTAGTCTGATTTTAATTGAGTGAGTATAAGGAGTTTGCCAAATTGCCATGTTACTCACTAAATTTAAAGTCTAGCCGAATCATAAAAATGCAGGGAGAAAACAAAGTTAAATATTTTACAAAGTATTTATAAAGATTGTTAAATATAATCTTACAAATAATACTTTTACAAAATACCTGGTTTTGTTAGAGCAAATCATAGACTGTCATTATCATTCAGTGATTAGCTGGAATATCTTTGAACTATCTTGAAGCGTCTGAAACAAGTTGAAGCTACACTGTAGAGCAATCTAGCTAGACCATTCCTATTTCAAATAAAGTGGACCATCACACGATATATTTAGAGAAAGTTCGAGCCTTCTTGGTTACGCTATAAAGGTAGAAGTTGTTTTGTTGTTGTTGATATGAGTTCGATTTATATATGTATTAAAAATAACTTTCACAGCTCTCTTTCACAAACGTTAACTCTGGAGGCAAGGAAAATGACATGATTAGCAAGTTTTTGCCACCCATGTCTTCTCAGAAGAAGAGGATGCCTAATCCTGAACTCAAAGGCACTTGGCATATAAAAAAATGAGGAGGTACAACAAATAATAGATGTAGTTATTATCAACAAAACAAAACACACCCAAACACACATGTACACAATAACATCCAATAACACATGATTATCTGTGGCCGAACTCAAAGGATGAGTTCAGACCACAGACCCTCAGACCACATCACCGACATCATAGGTACATGTATGCTTGTTTCATTATAATGGAAGGCTGATCTATTGTGATCTTTGAAGATGTTAGCATTGCGTCATGCCAAAAGCTAGGATCAGATTGGTTGCTTGGAAGAAGATCATCAATATGCCAGGAAAGTGCAAGTGGGGAAGCTGGAGTAAAATTAAATAACATTATGAAGGGAGAAAACTTGAATGTCTCATGGGGAGCAAAGTTAAAAGACAACTGTAGCCTATGATACAATCTTGCCCCACGTATTCTTTCTTTTTCAGTGGGAATGGTTGGGTATGAGGGCTGATTTAAGGTTTCTATTAAAATGTTCCGTATTGGAAGGTTGAGGGTGATAAGGCGACACTGCAATGTATTTATTACCTTTTGTAAAACAACAGTTGTGGAATGCTCCAAAAAGTGAAGCAGGTGGGATTATCTCACGATTGTTTTTGTAAACCCAATATTTTGGAAAAAAGAGCTAAGTGCTTGGACAGTGTGATGGTGATAGCGTCTCGTAGTAGGGTTAGTCAGGTAAATTTTTAAAACTTCCCTACAAAATCAATGTAGAGTTTCTCCATGGGATGTTGTGAAATATGAGAGGACAGAAACCGTACTTAGGTGCATAAGACAGGTTTTCATAGGTGATATGCAGAGTTTAACTAAAAAACGGTAAATAATTTGGTCACCACAATTTAATAAAAATAATTATGGAAATTGGGTAGCGGTACCATTTTAATAAAATTGTGCTGATTTAACATGCGGTAATCTATAAACATTTGAGGATATTTTTCAGGATGCAGAACCAGAAATAAGAGCGAAGAATTGGTTGATTTACTTGGTTCGATAACTACTTTATGTAATAGTCCTTGGACATGCTTACGAAGAAATTGCATCTTCGAAGGAACTAACTGATATGAATGCCTTTTAACCTGAATTTGAAAGAGTGGCTATACTTATTTTACGTATAAATACTTCTAATAAAGGAAGGATGTTGTTTGTATTAGGTGATGAGTTGAGGCCCTTATAATGTTTTTATTGAAATATGATTAATCATGATAGTGACCTTTTTGTTTACACAGAAGACAAATTGCTTGGCCTAAGAAGAGAAGTTATGTTAGGCTTTTGTACGGAAGAGAGAGAGAGAGAGAGAGAGAGAGAGAGGTGATTTCCACTTGTTACTCGTATTTTTTAAATGAGGATGTCGTCTATGTGGGTGATAAGGTTGAGAGACTACTCGTTTCCTGCTTTCAGGTTTTTTTATGGGCAGAACTACCACACTAGAAACACAGAAACTGGATGTTGCTGTCTCATCAGGGTAGCTGAGGGTGTTGGTATCAAACACCCTCCCCTCTGAGAGTCAGTAAATATGAAGATATTTACTACTAAATACGTACTGTCCAGCTCATGGAAGTTTCTAGACTTAGTGCCAAATACTAAGCAGTTTAAGCACTACCGTGAATTCTTGTTCATTCTTTTTTATATGAAGAACTTAGACAGCAAATAATTTAATCTCCTCTATATAGTTGGCTAGGCTCTCATCATGAACTCGAGGTCTGTAAAAGAGGAGTTAGGTAAGCGTGTAAATTAATTTTGATTTACTTAAAGATGATTTTTGTTTCATAAAGATTTACTAAAAGATTTCGTTACATAAAAATTTACTTAAAGATTTTGTTACATAAATTCATTTACAGATTTTCTTACATAAATATCAAAATCCACTAGTTTGTGGTGCTATCTGTTCAGTTGGACTTTGACCATTGCACGTGGTTGGTAAAATTGTATTACAAAATCTTTTAAATGATGTAATAATTTTGCTTCAACAAGATTTTATATGCTGTAGATTTATGTTTCTCAGAACATTTTCTAAGTTGTGAGTTAGTCTGATTTTTATTATGTAAAAATAGTTTGCCAAATTGTCATGTTACTGACTAAAATGTAGTCTTATTTCTTTCTAAATCGTAACCAAAAATGCAGGCAGAAATTAAGGACGGAAAATTTGTACGGCAATGAAAATGATCACCGACTATAGCCAATTCTTTGACTATATACTTGTTGTGGTTATGTTGGAAGGCATGAAATTCAACTACTGCCGCTTGCATGTTTCTCTATCAATTTGACTCGTCGTACAATTTGTCTGCCTCAGGGTGTGTGCTAGATACAAGCTCATTGATATAAGATCTCAATGATGTAGGAGCACAACTCTTTCTTGATATAAAACAATTCAGCAACACGTCTGGTCACGAGCGGTATACCACTCCTCTACCATTCTTCACCATTCAAAGTCATAGAATGTTGCGTGTCGCCGCAAATATATATATTTCCTGCAAATGTATATTTGCCGAAAATATTCTGCACTATACACCACCAAGAGTCAGATTGAATTTACACGTTCCCTTGTCACTGAGAGAGCCCATTATAGATTTTAAATAAATTGATATTTCATCAATTCGTTGATGATTGAAGAAAACAAATTTTCTACCAGTTTGCACTAAAAGTCTGAGGCCAAAACCTGTGTGCTGGAATAAACGGGTTGCAATGAATTTAGTGCACTCGCACATTTAGTCTTACATCCACAGAACCTGATTTAATAGAATCGTTCTGTTTGGAACAATCGATTACAAAAAGAGGAGAGTTATCTTTAAAAGATTGTAAATCGAGACAGGGAAGGGACTCGTGCATGGAGTATGATTGTGGGAATCTATGGCACATTTCATACAATGTGGAAATATTGCTGTTAATAATATCGTAAAGTGAATACTGTGAATTTAAGTAGAGTTTAAAATTTGAAAAAGGCCGCACATGTCAAACAGAGTTGGATCCTTTTAGATCTGATTATCCTATCTGTTTGGAAGGGTACAATAACAAATCTTGGTTTTTTCAGCTCATTAGCAATTTTAACAGTCCACGAGATCTGATTTGTTTGCGGCAGTATTGGATACTCGTGCAATTCCCAACTACGGAACAAGACATGGACAGGTTCGTCTCTTTTAATCATTTAAAAAAATTCAATCTAAACGAATCTGAAACCGTCATGTACCGAACTCTCCAGTGTACATTAGTTATGTTCAGTTTAACATTTGAAGCATCCTCAGCGTTCAAATTGGAGACTGAACGTAAGAGCACAAGTTCCTGTTTTATGTTCATTACAATATGTTGGTAGTCTTCAAAAAAATCCATCAACATTTTCAACTAAACAGAGAGGGAAAAGTTTGAAACAGTAGCCATTTCACCAGCTCACAACCATCATGCATTGCTGAATTTATTCTTTTCACTTTCCCGCAAAGTTAAAAGATTTTTAATGGTACTGGAAATTCCGACATTTCTCATATGGTCCATTTTGTTACCCGCAAACTCGTATCTAATATCGTCGAATAGAAAGGCTACGGAATTGTTGACCAATTTCACAGTTGCAGCTCTGTTGTCCGCTTTTGTATCGCTCAGTGTGTCTTTAATATGGAATATACTTTCAAACATTGTTGTAACCTCGTCCTTTTGATTGATAAGTATACGAATTTCATTGTTGTTGCCGTATAGAAGGTGTAAGGCCTGTGAGAATAGTATTGCAATCAAATGATGATGTCCCTGTATTCTGCTGTACTATATATTGCCAGTATTTCCATTTTCCACCTTAAATTCCAAAGCTGAGAGAAAACGAATATTTCTAGCTGTTAACTGTGTGGAGTTTGAACATACACTAATATTGGTCTTATAACGTCATCCATTAAATACGAGACCCATTTCGACGTAAATGCAATCGGACAGAAACAGATCTGTCTCTGAAATTTATAGGTACTTCGTTCTGATCTCTAAGGTTTATGGTGATGTTATGAATGGTTTTCATGTTGACAGGTAAATATATTACAGTCCTCGATATCTCGACAATCTTGTACTCCGGAGCCACTTGTGGGTAAAATTCGTGTATATTGTGGGACTCTTTTCCATTTTGAAACGACTCGGTCACAATATTACACACAACTCTAATAACATTCACCTTTATAATATCGACAGGCAGCACAGATTCGTGTTTTCAGCTGGGTGATAAATCCTAATTATTGAAACTGATTATTTCCCCATAGATCTGTCTTTAAAATATATGGCCTTAGAACACTTAATTTCCGCTTTAAGTGTGTTATTGATTGGCTTGAGTGAAAATGGAATCTTTGTTGCAAGCTGTGATTTGATATATTTTTCAATATCCTCAATTTCGTATGATCCTGTAGGTATAGTAACAGTGATAATATTCGTTTTGATCTTTACCGAGATACAATTTATTATTAAGTCCCTCTTCGATATTGGGAATGGAGTCCTACAGAGCAAGATCAATGACACTGATTTCCCACTCTCCATCAGTTTAGATCAACCGCTGGAAAGAAATGACACAAAAGTGTCGAACTATTTCAGTTTAAAACAATACTCATGATAGTAGTAACTTTAAGCACAAATATCCACAGACGACTTAGTTGTCACTCTAATGTCGCTTGTAATTATAGTGAACATTAGTGGTGGTGGTGGTGGAACCAAAATATCTAGTCAGTTCGATTAGAGGTCTAAGATTTCTGAAACTGTCATAGTACTCCACATTTGCACTGCACTTTTTATAACACACCCAATGTGTACCATTACCCATGTTACTATCAAGGTTTACAATAACTGATTCATTTTTCAACGGTCCCAGGGGAAGGTTATCCCTCAAATATAAACCTCTGAAATACAGTATCCTCAATTTCACGACGTATTTCTCTAAATCAATATTTGTTAAAGGTCTGTTTGCTAATGAATCAATCAAATTTTTTTTTTACTGATCTTCTTCTTCTTCTTCTTCTCCTTTTTAGTTGATTTCAAGCTACTATTTGTCTCCAGATCCCTGCCTTATGGATACGGTTTAAGATATGGACCACTGCCTTTTGGATACAGTTTGAGATATAGACCACTGCCTTTTGCATACGATTTGAGATATAGATCACTGCCTTTTTGATATTGTTTGAGATATAGACATCCACCTAACATCCCTTTGGGATGTTTCATTTTTTCCCCAGGCCGTTGTTACAGCCCATGCTGCCGCCCGTTCATCCATAGACAAGTTACCCTAGTTGAATTGGCTCCAAACCCATCTGCTAAAATTTTTTTCAGCTTCTCTACGATGCTCTAAATCACTATATTTTCTGTACAGTATATCGTGCCCTTTACACGCTTCGTCTAAAGAGTTGACTCCTTTATCATCACGAGCTAATATCTTGGCTAGTTTTGTACCCGGACCACAATAGCTGTAGGAGGGTAGATGGAGTTCGACAGGCAATGGATCTATAGCCTTGTTTAATACCTTATCATTGACAGATTAAATTCCAGAAATGAGACCACTGCCCTATTTGCTAGTGGTGGATGGCTCTTTTTGATTTCGTTTGTCTCTTTGCCATTTCTATACTGAATCAAAGCTCATGGATGTAACATAATAATGTTTGATGCTTTTCAATGTCAGCGGTCCATAATTTACGCCAATGGCTATATTTTTCTTTAGGAGTATCGTATATTTAGGAGGCTCTACTATATTGCTTTTTAATTGTATGTGTGAAATCGATCAATTCTTTTTTCCAAGCAATTCAATTTTGCAGGCCTTTAATGATTCAGCTTCAGTAACTCTAATAGCCTGTAGGTATTTGGCTCATGTGACAGCATCTCTATCGGATGCTCCATCAGCAATATTACAAATATGTTTTGAAGAGGCATTAAAGCAGTCATTTCTTTGAACTTTGAGTAGAGCACGATCTGTAATCAACGAATTTAAATTCTTCAAACTGATGAAAGTTGATTGCATCCAAGTTGCTAGTGGCATCATTTACGTTGGTCAGTTTTCTACCCCCCACAGTTCCATCCGTTACTGTCCGACGGTTGTACATTGTTGTCCACATAGTATTTGTTGACCGCGTCTTCCCTGTTGGGGATTTTATGTTGTATATAACAGTTCTTTGAGCGTTAAATTTATTATACTCGGTTTCCCCCATAAAATACACTTTAGCGTATTTAACAAGTTTAGACTATCCCCGTCATCTAGCGATAAACCTATACTGAGTCAGAGCATCATAAAGGCCTTTCGACTTAGCTAAAACAAATATAGGTCTCTGCGTTATATCGTTTCCTCTTGTCATCAAATATTAAACACTTTGTTTCTAATTGGTTAAGGGTGACCATATAGTTTGCTGATCATACAGTAACCACATTACATTACAGTTTGCCTCCTATATCATAGTCTCCCTCCACTGTAACGTTAAACCCTACATCTTTAGGACCTATTTTTCCACGCTCAGTGGAGCCGCAACTGCTACTCTTATAACGTCCAAACTTGTCAAAACTCATCTTATTAATGTTCTAATTTTTGCATTTCTCACACTTTTTATAATTCCAGTTTCTTTTAGTTCTTTGATAATAGAAGCTATCTCGTTTGCTTGTGCATTATGAGTTGCCAACAAATGTCTCAGTCTGTCACACAACTCATTCAGATTGTCCCAGTATGAATAACCTCTCTCGCTAACTGTTTTAGGGGGGAATAACTTCTGTATAATGGTTTTATATTTTAAAGATTTGTAACGAATAACTTGACCATCCGGATCATATAATCATTTGTATGCACTGGTTTTCAAGCAGATATCATTATACGCTTGCAAATCGGCCTCAGTATATATTTCATCATCGGGTAAAAGTTTCAACACCAACTCATGCAATCTGGGCGTCCCTTTATAGTGTATTCTGTCAATGATAATTTCATCATCGTCTGATAACTGAAGATTTAATTACCGATCATCATAGACTCGGCTCCTATTTTTGGTACGCAACTGTGATCTATATTTCGATTATAGGTGGAATCTTTCATCATTTTGAGCATCTATTTTCGTGCCATTGGATGTGTGAAAGGACTGTTTATCCATTTTTCAGAATCACTTTGTCCTACAGGTGTTGACAATACTGCCCTTATACTAGGGTGCTGTTGCTCCGAAGTCTCTGCAATTATTTTGGTATCCATAAAACTAACCATGGGAATAGCCGATACTTCTCTCTCAACATCCTACTCTTCATTTTCCCTTCCTCACTTTTGCTGCTCCATCATCAGCATCCGCTCTCTCCGTCTTTCCATTCTACTCTACTTCGGTTTTAATGGAAAAATTAAAATAAAAAATTTATTGTTTCGGAAAAACACTCCACTCTTCCGCAACTCTTTAATTAGTGGTGTGTATTTCTTAGTATATAGTCGTTCCTCTTCGGCCCCTCCGTACCTAACCTGCCTGTACTTTTCTTATAGCCTTACGCAATCTGGCTAACTTCAGCGTTAGATGCTCTCTTTTCTAGACATCTTGTCGAATGGCGTTTGTTGCAAGTATCAAGTCTTTTGTACTTCCAACAAAATCTGTTACAATTCTGTCAAAACCAATTCGATATCATACATCTTCCGGTTCACTGTGGTTATCTATTACAACGAATCCAAGTTTTTCTTGTTTTTAAAAGTACTAAACACCATATCAGTGTTCATGTAATCATTGTAAATTGAGATCGTCCTGCTTGAAAAGGCTCAAGAGATTGCCATTGACCCAAATCAATTGTTTTGGAATCCTGCTGTTAATCTTTCCTAAATAGAATGAATCTATATTATTGTGACATTCTATGGTGAAATATTTACGTATATTGATGTGTTTCCCGCAAGCTATGTTGTAAAAAAATATTATCGAATCTGACTTTGCTTCAGTAGGATTGATGACACTTTTGTTGTCCTTGAATGTGTAATAACAAATTTCTTGGTATTTTCCAGTATACTTTCCAAAAACTTGTACTTTGGATGCTGGAGTGATTTGGAAAATATCTAAACGTTGGCAAATTTCAGTCTGGGTTGAATATCTGATTAAATTTCACATTAGTGTTGCCACTGTTTGACAGCCCGCACACTTTAGATCGAACCTCATTTAGCAATAAAGAGCTGTTAGGTCACATCGTTGATCCTGCTCCTGCAACAATGTCAAAGTTTGTTACATGTAGCTTATACATTGTGTTTTTTAAACGCATTACACTGCTCAACATTTGTCTGAATACTGTGCAAAACTTACAGTGCTTTTCTATTAATTAGAGCTCCTAATAAGAAGCTTGGTTTTATCAATCCAACTATCATGTTCCTTGTCAAACCCTAGCCATCGCACCAGTAATTTGTTACCCTTTTTGCGTAGCACTTTTTCAACAAGATATATGTTGCCGATATTGACTTGTTTAGTACTATGACATAGAATCCGCCTTTCAGAATGTCACCTTTCGAGTCTTGTAGAACGTACTTTACTGGACAGGTCAGTACCACAGCGTACACCGTAAAGACTTTGTTTGTCCAGTTTGGTAGATATCCTTTAGCAAAAGTCTTTTTATATTTAGAAATTCTTACTTTGTCGTCCACTTTAAACCGGGGCAGAGCTTTTGTAGTTTAATAAGCTATTGTCCAGTAATATTTTCTCATGATTTTTCCACACTTGAGCGGGTTTCATGATGATAGTCCTGTGTACAGTATTGTTGTACATCTTTACAATGCTTTTCAGCAACTCCAACCACTCGTAACTACCGCGTGCCATAAATTCACGCCACATCAGATTTTTCAAAGAACGGTTCAGATGCTCCACCATCGACTCTTTCTTGTCAAAATATATGGCTTAGTGATTTATATTGTATTTTTTCATTAATTTTTTCACATGCCTATTGAAAAACTTCTTCCCCTGATCGGTCTGGAAATGATTCATCCGGTGTTTTTCAGTATTGGTTCTAATGCTATAGATACGTCTAGAGCTGACTTTGTCTTTAGTGGTAATGCAATAGCTAGTTTTGTCAAACAATTTATCAAGTCGGTATATATTTGTAGCCTTGGATTTCCTTAGCATACGGAATCTTTTCCATTAAATCTGCTTGATAAAGGTCATTTTCTTTCATCGTGTAATTTAACTTGTGTTTTAAAATTTCTTTGCGCAGGCTTGTGGAGTTCTGCCGCAATGGCACGCCTTACATCCATTATCTAAATGAGTAATGAATATATGTTTTTGTGACACTATTTATTTCTTCGAGACATTCTGGTGCACATAACCTCGAAATTATCGCTACTCATTCCCACCTCAGAGTTACTTAGGATTAATCCGTCGAAAATTGTCCATAATAGATCAGACAGATAACCGAAGCTTGACAAAAAGCAACGTATCCCGGCTTCTTTGTTTTAAAGTTGAGACTAGTAAACGTAAAGTCCAACAGATCACATCATCACCAGTTGTTCCCTTTCTCATTTTGTCCACCAAAAATTCAAAGCCTCTTTTTATCCAGTCAATATACGTGACATTCTTGGGCGGTGGATTAAATTTAAGCTGAATTTTAGTTCTATAAAGTATTTTTCCCCTCCTTACTTTAGGAAGAAACAATGTAAATTTGTTCCATAGCACTTTACACGGTAATTGTTCCAAATTTCCCCCCTATATACTTTGAGAAGAAAGGATGTAAATTAACTCCCTAGCTCTATATGCGGCAATTGTTCCCACAGAAATAGTATAAGTATTCAGTAGTGTCAGAAGTTTTACTGGTAATAAAAGTTGATTATTACCAATTACAAAATTTGAATAACTAATTATGCATGTTTGATATGTATGTCTTGTGTTTACATAAAAATTAGATTTTATTTTGCTTTATAATAATTTCTGCTTTTTAAGTGTTCAACAAATTAACATAGGTAAGCATGATTAAATTTCAGCAGTCTTACATTTCCGTTATTTATGCATAATGTTTTTTAGCAAACTCCAAATTATGTTGTACTGCTAATATGAATGATTTATTTATGAATTTTACAATTAGAATAAGTAATATGGTAGATCCGTACTCTGTTGTTTCAATGTGTTTGAAAAAATTAGGATTTTATTTTGTTTTATAACAGAATCATGTTTGCAAGAGTACAGCAATTACTCATAGTTGAAAATTACTAAAGTTTTGCAGTCTTGCTTTTCAGGTAGTTGTGCGTAATACTTTTATATTCATAAGTATTATGTGAAAGTTCCTGTGACACCGGATTAGCAATCTCCAGTTTCACATCGTACATAACTTTTACTGGTAATATAAATTATTTATTTAATGATTACTCACTTGGAATAACTTACTACGTATGCATATATGATATATTTAATTTGTTGTTTTAATTGAAGTTAAAAGTATATTTTATTTTACAATAAATTCGGATTTGCATGAGTTCATCAATAAAGCATAGATAAAAATTACTAAATTTTAGAGTTACTTATAAAGCCAGATAAGCAGTCTACAAATTCAGATGCGTTTTCTTGGTAATTTAAATATATTATTTAAAAATTACACAATTTGAACAACTAATTATGCAAGCATGATATGTATGTCTTCTGTTTACATAAAACTAGATTTTATTTTGTTGTATAATAGAATCATGTTAGCAGGAGTTCAAGAATTACACATAGATGAAAAAGACTAAAGTTTTGCAGTCTTGCTTCTCAGGTAGTTGTGCATAATGCTTTTATATTCATAAGTATTATGTGCAACTATCTGTGAAGCCGGATTAGCACCATCCAATTCAACGTTGTACAGTAAGCTTACTTTTGCTATACATTATTTATTAAAAAATTAAATACCTAATTATACATTATTGTTACCTATATCTTGTGTTATGTTATTGAGTGTAAATAGTAGATTTTAATTTGTTTTATGATAAATTCAGGATTGTAAGTTTCAGCAATTACGTATAGATTTAAATGACTAAATTCGAGCAGAGTTATGTGTATATAAGCACGTGGCAAGATTAGCAAACTCCAATTTTATATCGTACTGGTAATATGAATTATTTACTTATGAATTACACAATTAGAATAAGTAATTTGGTGTATATGCTATCCCTACTCTATTGTTTTATGTGTTTAAAAAATTAGAATTTATTTTGTTTTATAATACAATCATGTTGGCAGGAGTTCAACAATTACGCATACATGAAAATGACTAAAGTTTGCACTCTTGTTTCTTGGGTAGTTGTGCATAATGCTTTTATATTCGTAAGTATTATGTGCAATTATCTGTGAAGCTGGATTAGCAATCTCCAATCTAAAATCGTATACACGTTTACAGGTAATATACAATATTTATTTAATAAATACTCAATTGGAATAACTTACTATGTAAATATGATATATGTAATTTTATGTTTCATTGAGTTTAAAAGTAAATTTTATTTTATTTTACAATTAATTCAGATTTGCAAAAGTTCAATTAAGCATAGATAAAAATTACTAAATTTTCACATTCTCGAATTTCAGGTAGTTTAGCATAATTTTTTATATTCGTATTTGTTATGTAGAGTTACTTATAAGGCTGGATTAGCAGTCTACAAATTCAGATATTAGATGTGTTTTCAAGGTAATATAAATATTTTATTTAAAAATTACGCAATTTGAACAAATAAATATACATGTATGATATGTATATCTTGTGTTTACATAAAACTAGATTTTATTTAGTTGTAAAATAAATTCAGGTTTGTCCCCCCTAAGTGTTCAACAAATAGGTATAGGTAAGTATGATTAAATTCGAGCAGTTTTACATTTTGGGTATTTAAGCGTAATGTTTTTTTATTTGTGAATATTATGTGTATGTACCTATATGGCCAGATTAGAAATTTCCAATTTAACATTCTACTGATAATATGAATTATTTATTTATGATTTACACAATTAGAATAAGTAATTTGATATATGTCATATCCCTACTCTATTGTTTCAATGTATTTATAAATTAGGAGTTTATTTTGTTTTTTAATAGAATCATTTTAGCAGGAGTTCAACAATTACGCATAGATGGAAATGATTAAAGTTTTGCAGTCTTGCTTCTCGGGTAGTTGTGCATAATGCTTTTATATTCGTAAGTATTATGTGCAGGTATCTGTGAAGCCAGATTAGCACCATCCAATTCAACATTATACAGTAATCTTACTTTACTTTACATATTTTTTTTAAAATTTATAAATTTTAATACCTAATTATACATTAATGTTATGTATATCTTGTGTTATGTTATTGATTATATATAGTAGATTTTAATTTGTTTTATGATAAATTCAGATTTGTAAGAGTTCAATTAAGGATAGATACAAATTACTAAATTTTAGCAGTCTTGAATTTTATTCATGAGTTATTTATGAGGCTGGATAAGGCGTCTACAAATTCAGATATTAGATGTGTTTTCATGGTAATATAAATATTTTATTTAAATATTACACAATTTGAACAACTAAATATGCATGAATGGTATGTATATCTTGTGTTTACATAAAACTAGATTTTATTTTGTAATAAAATAATTTCAGGTTTGTTCCCTCCTAAGTGTTCAACAAATAGGTATTGGTGGGGTATGACTAAATTCGAGCATTTTTACATTTTGGGTATTTATGTTTTTTTTATTTGTGAGTGTTATGTGTATGTAAGTATGTAGTCAGATTAGCAATCTCCAAAATTTATGTCGTAGTGGTAATATGAATTATTTATTTATGATTTACACAATTAGAATAAGTAATTTGATATATGTCATATCCGTACTCTGTTGTTCAATGTATTTAAAAATTAAGAGTTTATTTTGTTTTATAATAGATTCATGTTAGCAGGAGTTCAACAATTTCGCATACTAGACTAAAGTTTTGCAGTCTTGCTTCTCGGGTAGTTGTGCATAATGGTTTTATATTCGTAAGTATTATGTGCAATTATCTGTGAGGCCGGATTAGCAATCGTCAATCCAACATCGTAGACACGTTTACAGGTAATATACAATATTTATTTAATAAATACTCAATAGTAATAACTTACTAAGTACATATGATATATTTATTTTATGTTTCATTGAGTTTAAAAGTAGATTTTATTTTATTTTACAATAAATCCAGATTTGCAAGATTTCAATTAAGAATAGATAAAAATTACTAAATTTTAGCAATCTTGAATTTTGGGTAGTATGGCATAATTATATTATATTTGTATTTGTTATGTAGAGTTACTTATGAGGCCGATAAGCAGTCTACAAATTAAGATAATAAAGATGTTTTCTTGGCTATATAAATATGTTATTTAAAAAATACACGATTTGAACAACTAATTATACATGTTTGATATACCTGGTGTTCAAAAAGTCTGGAAACACCTTAATATTAATTTTATTAATAAACGCAGAACAATGAAACTCTAGGATTACGTCCTCACTGTAGTTACCGACTTTTTGCTCATTTTAACTGTCTTTTTTCGATTTGGGGGAACGTCCTGTGGAGGAAGTTTAAAAAATTTTAAATGTAAGCATAGGTCGAATTATACCTCATTTTAAAGGTCTTTGTTAGAGGAACACATTTCCGCAATCCCGACTGAAAAAGGACAATTCGTTTAGAAATGGCAGCCTCTTAAAGTTTGTTTGATTTTAATGCTAATTCAATGGCAAATTTTTAATAGGCTTTACATTAGATTACAATGTCACTTAGTGATACAGAGCAAATAACCATTCTGATGATGAGGGGTTATGGGGATAGAACTCGTTCATATGAGGAGGTAAGCCGCTTGTTCAATGAAACTTGCCCCAATTGACCACCTATTCAAAAATCAACAGTGTTGAAGACCGTACAGCGCGGTTCTGTAACAGATCGGTCAAGATCCGGACGGTCAAAATCAGTAACCAATGCGACCAATCAGCTACACAAGGACACCACTTCGACCATCTTCTGTAATACCTTCCAAGGTTTGTTTATTTTTTAATAATTAATTATCGTCTTGCAAAGTAAGTAATTTAAACATAAGTAACTGACATACTGTCTGTTCAATTTGATTAATAATGATAATTGTCCCCAATTACATCTGTGCACTCCTAACGTTTTTAAACAATTAAATCGACCATTACTGATATTTCCTATTTCACACTCCAGCTGTGAAATTCTCATAGCTAAAACACTAACATAACCAACACGGTTGAGTATTCACTTCTGCCTCTTAATCTTCGTAACGTAAAGTTAACAAATTGTAAAAGGCTGCGATTTCCAAACGAATGGTCCTTTTTCAGTCGGGATTGCGGCAATGTGTTCCTCTAACAAAGACCTTTAAAATGAGGTATAATTCAACCTATGCTTACATTTAAGATTTTTTAGACTTCCTCCACAGGACGTCCCCCCAAAGTGAAAAAAGACAGTTAAAACGAGCAAAAAGTAGGTAACTACAGTGAGGACGTAATCCTAGAGTTTCATTGCTCAGCGTTTATTAATAAAATTAATATTAAGGGGTTTCCAGACTTTTTGAACACTCGGTATATGTTGTGTTTGCATAAAACTAGATTTTACTTCATTGTAGAACACCTTCAGGTTGTCTTTTCTAAGTGTTCAACAAATAGGCAAAGGTATGACTAAATTCGAGCAGTTTTACATTTTGAGTATTTAAGCATGTTTTCTTATTTGTAAGTATTATGTGTATGTACCTATATGGCCAGATTAGAAATTTCCAACTTAACATTGTACTAATAATATTATGAATTATTTATTTATGAATTATACAATTAGAATAAGTAATTTGATATATGTCATATCTGTACTCTGTTGTTTCAATGTATTTAAAAATTAAGAATTTATTTTGTTTTATTATAGAATCATGTTAGCAGGAGTTCAACAATTTCCCATACATGAAAATGACTAATTTTTGGCAGTCTTGCTTCTCGGGTAGTTGTGCATAATGCTTTTATATTCGTAAGTATGATGTGCAATTATCTGTGAGGCCGGATTAGCAATCTCCAATCTAACATCGTACACACGTTTACAGGTAATATACAATATTTATTTAGTAAATACTCAATTGGAATAACATACTATGTACATATGATATATTTAATTTTATGTTTCATTGAGTTTAAAAGTATATTTTATTTTATTTTACAATAAATCCAGATTTGAAAGATTTAATTATTTAAGCATAGATAAAATTTAATAAATTTTAGCAATTTTGAATTATGGGTAGTATAGCATAATTATTTAATATTCGTATTTGTTATGTAGAGTTACTTATGAGGCCGATAAGCAGTGTACAAATTAAGATATTAGAGATGTTTTCTTGGCTATATAAATATGTTATTTACAAATTACACGATTTGAACAACTAATTATTCATGTTTGATATATATGTTGTGTTTGCATAAAACTAGATTTTATTTTGTTGTAAAACACCTTTAGGTTGTCCCTTCTAAGTGTTCAACAAATAGGCAAAGGTATGACTAAATTCGAACAGTTTTACATTTTGGGTATTTAAACATGTTTATTTATTTGTGAGTATTATGTGTATATACCTATATGGCTAGATTAGAAATTTCCAACTTAACATTGTACTCATAATATGAATTATTTATTAATGATTTACGCAATTAGAATAAGTAATTTGATATATTTCATATCTGTACTCTGTTGTTTCAATGTACAGTATTTAAAAATTAGGAGTTTATTTTGTTTTATCATAGAATCATGCATAGATGAAAATGATTAAAGTTTTGCAGTCTTGCTTCTCGGGTAGTTGTGCATAATGCTTTTATATTTGTAAGTATTATGTGCTGGTATCTGTGAAGCCGGATTAGCACCATCCAATTCAACATTATACAGTAATCTTACTTTAGTTTACATTTTTTATTTTAAAATTATAAATTTTAATACCTAATTATACATTAATGTTATGTATATCTTGTGTTATGTTATTGAGTATAAATAGTAGATTTTAATTTGTTTTATGATAAATTCAGATTTGTAAGAGTTCAATTAAGGATAGATAAAAATTACTAAATTTTAGCAGTCTTGACTTTCAGGTAGTTTAGCATAATTTTTTATATTCATTTTTGTTACGTAGCGGGATAAGGCTGGATAAGCAGTCTACAAATACAGATATTAGATGTGTTTTCCAGTTAATATAAATATTTTGTTTAAAAATTACACAATTTGAACAACTAAATATACATGTTTGATATATATGTTGTTTGCATAAAACTAGATTTTATTTTGTTGTAAAACACCTTCAGGTTGTCCCTTCTAAGTGTTCAACAAATTGGCATAGGTGTGACTAAATTCGAGCAGTTTTACATTTTGGGTATTTAAGCATAATTTTTTTATATTTGTGAGTATTATGTGTATGTACCTATATGCCCAGATTAGCAATCTTCAATTTAACACTGTACTGATAATATGAATTATTTATTTATGATTTACACAATTAGAATAAGTAATTTTATATTAGTCATATCCATACTCTGTTGTTTCAATGTATTTAAAAGTGAAGAGTTTATTTTGTTTTATAATAGAATCATGTTAGCAGGAGTTCAACAATTTCGCATAGATGAAGATGAATAAAGTTTTGAAGTCTTGCTTCTCGGGTAGTTGTGCATAATGCTTTTAGATTCGTAAGTAGAATGTGCAATTATCTGTGAGGCCGGATTAACAATCTCTAATCTAACATCTTACACACGTTTACAGGTAATATAAAATATTTATTTAATAAATACTCAATTGGAATAACTTACTATGTTGATGATATATTTAATTTTATGTTTCATTGAGTTTAAAAGTGGATTTTATTTTATTTTACAATAAATTCAGATTTGCAAGAGTTCAATAATTAAGCATAGATAAAAATTACTAAATTATAGTAGTCTTGAATTTTGGGTAGTATAGCATAATATATTATATTCATATTTGTTATGTTGAGTTATTTATGAGGCCGATAAGCAGTCTACAAATTAAGATATTAGGCATGTTTTCTTGGCTATATAAATATGTTATTTACAAATTACACGATTTAAACAACTAATTATGCATGTTTGATATATACGTAGGCCGTTTTGAAAGTAACCTCCGATTGGGCACTGAGTGGGAAGGAGTAGGGGTAATGGCGTCAACGTTGCACTGACGAAGGCGGCAGCTCAGTCGGCCTCAAGCTGTGGTTGAGTGAAGGTTGTATGAGAGCTAGTTTGGATTCTATAGCATCTGGAAATGTGCGCTGCAATTAAAAACCCCGCCAAATGCGAAGTGCGAGCTGTTATAAGGTTTTTTACGGCAATACAATATTCGGCAGCAGCTATTCATAGTAAACTTTGTGCCGTGTATGGACCAAGTGTTATGAGTGAAGAAGTTGTGTGTGAATGGGTTCGTTTGTTTAAAAGTGGACGAGAAAATATTCATGATGAAGAGAGAAGTGGTAGAAAATCATTAGTCACAGATGAACTTGTTCAAAAAATTGATGGAAAAGTTCGTGAAAATCAACGTTTCACAATTTCGGAGCTGTTGGATGTATTTCCATAGATTTCGAGGACTGTGTTGTACGAGGTAGTGACAGAGAAGTTAGGTTACCGGAAGTTCTGTGCCCGATGGGTGCCCAAAATTCTTACTGAGCACCACAAAACTCAAGGATGGCCTCTGCAATGGATTTTCTCACACATTATTAGGAAGAAGAAGAACCATTGTTAAACAGAATTGTAACCGGTGATGAAACCTGGAATAAGTGCATGATTCCTGAGATAAAGGAACAATCAAAGATGTGAGCCCATTCAAGATCACCGAACAAACCAAAAAAAAAACCCGGCAAGATTTTTCTGGCAGGAAGCTCATGGCAACTGTGTTTTGGGATGCTAAAGGGGTGTTGCTGGTAGAATTTATGGAACGAGGGACAACCATTAATAAGGACGTGTACTGTGAAACGTTAAAAAACTTAAGACGGGCTATACAAAACAAACGCCATTGTATGCTGACTTCCGGTATTGTTTTTAGCATGACAATGCTCGTCCTCACTCTGCAAAGAAACGAAAGAACTTCTGGGTCAATTCAATTGGGATGTATTCAATCATCCCCCTTACAGCCCAGATTTGGCACCCAGCGATTATCATCTCTTCATGCATATGAAGAAATGGCTTGGATCTCAGCGATTCGGTGATGATGACGAACTGAAAGATGTCGTCACTGGCTGGCTCAAGGCACAGGAGGGCGATTTCTATGCAGATGGAATTTCAAAGCTTGTGAAGAGATATGATAAGTGCCTAAATGTGTATGGAGACTATGTTGAAAAATAGAGAAAAGAAGTAGTTTTATAATGTATATAATAAATTGTTTTTATTTACTTTGGTGTTTTTTTATAATCAATTGGAGGTTACTTTCCGAACAGCCCTCGTATATCTTGTGTTTGCGTAAAACTAGATTTTATTTTGTTGTAAAATAACTTCAGGTAGGTCCCCCCTAAGTGTTCAGCAAATAGGCAAAGGTATAACTAAAATCAAGCAGTTTTACCCAAGCCAAGCTGGTTTCCGCAAGCACAGGTCAACCATAGACCAAATAGTGAAAATAACTCAGGCAGTGAAAGATGGTTTCCACAGAAAACAATCTACTCTCGCAGTACTAGTCGACTTCAAAGCCGGCTACGACAAAATTTGGCGTCCGAAACTCATCAACAAGCTGAAGAAACATGGAGTGTGCGGAAACATGTTACAGTGGATCCGCAGTTTTCTGTCTCAACGATTCATCCCCTGCAAATATCATAATGAAACCTCCTCATATAAACAGCTTAGACACGGGCTACTACAGGCTGCAATCACAAGCTGCACCCTGTTCAACGCAATGATCAATGACCTCAAAGAAGCCCTCCAGAAAATTGTAGGAATTAACTGTCTCTTTTTCGCTGATGACATTAACATTTGGGCTACAAGCAGCAATACCAAAGCTCTTGAAGAAGCCCTCAAGATGGCGCTTAGAGTCCTGGAGCAGTGGGCAAACACAAATAAGATGGAAGTGTTGTCCTTTCTAAGTGTTCAACAAATAAGCAAAGGTATGACTAAATTCGAGCAGTTTTACATTTAGGGTATTTAAATATAATCTTTTTTTATTTGTGAGAATTATGTGTATTTACCTATATGGCCAGATTAGAAATTTCCAACTTAACATTGTCCTGATAATATGAATGATTTATGTCATATCCATACTCTGTTGTTCAATGTATTTAAAAATTAAAAGTTAATTTTGTTTTATAATAGAATCATGTTAGCAGGAGTTCAACAATTTCGCATACATGAAAATGACTAATGTCTTGCAGTCTTGCTTCTCGGGTAGTTGTGCATAATGCTTTTATCTTCGTAAGTATTATGTGCAATTATCTGTGAGGCCGGATTAGCAATCTCCAATCTAACATCGTACACACGTTTACAGGTAATGTACAATATTTATTTATTAATACTCAATTGGAATAACTTACTACGTACATATGATATATTTAATTTAATTTTTTTTTACAACAAATCCAGACGTGCAGGATATCAATTAAGCATAGATAAAAATTACTAAATTTTAGCAATCCTGAAATTTTGGTAGTATAGCATAATTATTTTATATTCGTATTTGTTATGTAGAGTTCCTTATAAAGCCGATAATCAGTCTACAAATTAAGATAATACAGATGTTTTCTTGGCTATATAAATATGTTATTTAAAAAGTAGACAATTTAAACAAATAAGTATATGTTTGATATATATGTTGTGTTTGCATAAAACTAGATTTTATTTTGTTGTAAAACACCTTCGGGTTGTCCCTTCTAAGTGTTCAACAAATAGGCAAAGGTATGACTAAATTCGAGCAGTTTTACATTTTGTGTATTTAAATATAATATTGTTTTATTTGTGAGTATTATGTGTATTTACCTATATGGCCAGATTAGAAATTTCCAACTTAACAATGTACTGATAATATGAATGATTTATTTATGATTTACACAATTAGAATAAGTAATTTGATATATGTCATATCCATACTCTGTTGTTCAATGTATTTAAAAATTAAGAGTTTATTTTGTTTTATCATAGAATCATGTTAGAAGGAGTTCAACAATTTCGCATAGATGAAAATGACTAAAGTTTTGCAGTCTTGCTTCTCGGGTAGTTGTGCATAATGCTTTTATATTCGTAAGTATTATGTGCCATTATCTGTGAGGCCGGATTAGCAATCTCCAAACTAACATCGTTCACACGTTTACAGGTAATATACAATATTTATCTAATAAATACTCAAATGGAATAACTTACTACGTACATATGATATATTAAATTTTATGTTTCATCGAGTTTAAAAGTAGATTTTATTTTATTTTACAATAAATCCAGATGTGCAAGACAATTAAGCATAGATAAAAATTATTAAATTTTAGCAATCTTGAAATTTGGGTAGTATAGCAAAATTATATTATATATGTATTTGTTATGTAGAGCTCTTATAAGGCCGATAAGCAGTCAACAAATTAAGATATTAGAGATGTTTTCTTGGCTATATAAATATGTTATTTAAAAAGTACACGATTTGAACAAATAATGATACATGTTTGATATAAATGTTGTGTTTGCATAAAACTAGATTTCATTTTGTTGTAAAACACCTTCAGGTTGTCCCTTCTAAGTGTTCAACAAATAGGCAAAGGTATGACTAAATTCGAGCAGTTTTACATTTTGGGTATTTAAATATAATCTTTTTTTATTTGTGAGTATTATGTGTATTTACCTATATGGCCAGATTAGAAATTTCCAACTTAACATTGTACTGATAATATGAATGATTTATTTATGATTTACACAATTAGAATAAGTAATTTGATATATGTCATATCCATACTCTGTTGTTCAATGTATTTAGAAATTAAGAGTTTATTTTGTTTTATAATAGAATCATGTTAGCAGGAGTTCAACACTTTCGCATACATGAAAATGACTAAAGTTTTGCAGTCTTGCTTCTCGGGTAGTTGTGCATAAATGCTATTATATTCGTAAGTATTATGTGCAATTATCTGTGAGGCCGGATTAGCAATCTCCAATCTAACATCGTACACACGTTTACAGGTAATATACAATATTTATCTAATAAATACTCAATTGGAATAACTTACTACGTACATATGATATATTTAATTTTATTTTATTTTACAATAAATCCAGACGTGCAAGATATCAATTAAGCATAGATAAAAATTACTAAATTTTAGCAATCTTTAAATTTGGGTAGTATAGCAAAATTATATTATATATGTATTTGTTATGTAGAGCTCTTATAAGGCCGATAAGCAGTCAACAAATTAAGATATTAGAGTTGTTTTCTTGGCTATATAAATATGTTATTTAAAAAGTACACGATTTGAACAAATAATGATACATGTTGAGTTTGCATAAAACTAGATTTCATTTTGTTGTAAAACACCTTCGGGTTGTCCCTTCTAAGTGTTCAACAAATAGGCAAAGGTATGACTAAATTCTAAAAGTTTTACATTTTGGGTATTTAAATATAATCTTTTTTTATTTGTGAGTATTATGTGTATTTACCTATATGGCCAGATTAGAAATTTCCAACTTAACATTGTACTGATAATATGAATGATTTATTTATGATTTACACAATTAGAATAAGTAATTTGATATATGTCATATCCATACTCTGTTGTTCAATGTATTTAGAAATTAAGAGTTTATTTTGTTTTATAATAGAATCATGTTAGCAGGAGTTCAACAATTTCGCATACATGAAAATGACTAAAGTTTTGCAGTCTTGCTTCTCGGGTAGTTGTGCATATTGCTATTATATTCGTAAGTATTATGTGCAATTATCTGTGAGGCCGGATTAGCAATCTCCAATCTAACATCGTACACACGTTTACAGGTAATATACAATATTTATTTATTAATACTCATTTGGAATAACTTACTACGTACATATGATATATTTAATTTTATTTTATTTTACAATAAATCAAGACGTGCAAGTTATCAATTAAGCATAGATAAAAATTACTAAATTTTAGCAATCTTTAAATTTGGGTAGTATAGCAAAATTATATTATATATGTATTTGTTATGTAGAGCTCTTATAAGGCCGATAAGCAGTCAACAAATTAAGATATTAGAGATGTTTTCTTGGCTATATAAATATGTTATTTAAAAAGTACACGATTTGAACAAATAATGATACATGTTTGATATATATGTTGTGTTTGCATAAAACTAGATTTCATTTTGTTGTAAAACACCTTCGGGTTGTCCCTTCTAAGTGTTCAACAAATAGGCAAAGGTATGACTAAATTCGAGCAGTTTTACATTTTGGGTATTTAAATATAATCTTTTTTTATTTGTGAGTATTATGTGTATTTACCTATATGGCCAGATTAGAAATTTCCAACTTAACATTGTACTGATAATATGAATGATTTATTTATGATTTACACAATTAGAATAAGTAATTTGATATATGTCATATCCATACTCTGTTGTTCAATGTATTTAAAAATTAAGAGTTTATTTTGTTTTATAATAGAATCATGTTAGCAGGAGTTCAACAATTTCGCATACATGAAAATGACTAAAGTTTTGCAGTCTTGCTTCTCGGGTAGTTGTGCATAAATGCTATTATATTCGTAAGTATTATGTGCAATTATCTGTGAGGCCGGATTAGCAATCTCCAATCTAACATCGTAGACACGTTTACAGGTAATATACAATATTTATCTAATAAATACTCAATTGGAATAACTTACTACGTACATATGATATATTTAATTTTATTTTATTTTACAATAAATCCAGACGTGCAAGATATCAATTAGGCATAGATAAAAATTACTAAATTTTAGCAATCTTGAAATTTGGGTAGTATAGCAAAATTATATTATATATGTATTTGTTATGTAGAGCTCTTATAAGGCCGATAAGCAGTCAACAAATTAAGATATTACAGATGTTTTCTTGGCTATATAAATATGTTATTTAAAAAGTACACGATTTGAACAAATAATGATACATGTTGAGTTTGCATAAAACTAGATTTCATTTTGTTGTAAAACACCTTCGGGTTGTCCCTTCTAAGTGTTGAACAAATAGGCAAAGGTATGACTAAATTCTAGCAGTTTTACTTTTTGGGTTTTTAAACATAATCTTTTTTTATTTGTGAGTTTTATGTGTATTTACCTATATGGCCAGATTAGAAAAATCTCACTTAACATTGTACTGATAATATGAATGATTTATTTATGATTTACAAAATTAGAATAAGTAATTTGATATATGTCATATCCATACTCTGTTGTTCAATGTATTTAGAAATTAAGAGTTTATTTTGTTTTATAATAGAATCATGTTAGCAGGAGTTCAACAATTTAGCATACATGAAAATGACTAAAGTTTTGCAGTCTTGCTTCTCGGGTAGTTGTGCATAATGCTATTATTTTCGTAAGTATTATGTGCAATTATCTGTGAGGCCGGATTAGCAATCTCCAATCTAACATCGTACACACGTTTACAGGTAATGTACAATATTTATTTATTAATACTCAATTGGAATAACTTACTACGTACATATGATATATTTAATTTAATTTTTTTTTTACAATAAATCCAGACGTGCAGGATATCAATTAAGCATAGATAAAAATTACTAAATTTTAGCAATCCTGAATCTTGGGTAGTATAGCATAATTATATTATATATGTATTTGTTATGTAAAGCTCTTATAAGGCCGATAAGCAGTCAACAAATTAAGATATTAGAGATGTTTTCTTGGCTATATAAATATGTTATTTAAAAAGTACACGATTTGAACAAATAAGTATATGTTTGATATATATGTTGTGTTTGCATAAAACTAGATTTCATTTTGTTGTAAAACACCTTCGGGTTGTCCCTTCTAAGTGTTCAACAAATAGGCAAAGGTATGACTAAATTCTAGCAGTTTTACATTTTGGGTTTTTAAACATAATCCTTTTTTTATTTGTGAGTATTATGTGTATTTACCTATATGGCCAGATTAGAAATTTCCAACTTAACATTGTACTAATAATATGAATGATTTATTTATGATTTACAAAATTAGAATAAGTAATTTGATATATGTCATATCCATACTCTGTTGTTCAATGTATTTAAAAATTAAGAGTTTATTTTGTTTAATAATAGAATCATGTTAGCAGGAGTTCAACAATTTAGCATGCATGAAAATGACTAAAGTTTTGCACTCTTGCTTCTCGGGTAGTTGTGCATAATGCTATTATATTCGTAAGTATTATGTGCAATTATCTGTGAGGCCGGATTAACAATCTCCAATCTAACATCGTACACACGTTTACAGGTAATATACAATATTTATTTAATAAATACTCAATTGGAATAACTTACTACGTACATATGATATATTAAATTTTATGTTTCATCGAGTTTAAAAGTAGATTTTATTTTATTTTACAATAAATCCAGATGTGCAAGACAATTAAGCATAGATAAAAATTATTAAATTTTAGCAATCTTGAAATTTGGGTAGTATAGCAAAATTATATTATATATGTATTTGTTATGTAGAGCTCTTATAAGGCCGATAAGCAGTCAACAAATTAAGATATTAGAGTTGTTTTCTTGGCTATATAAATATGTTATTTAAAAAGTACACGATTTGAACAAATAATGATACATGTTGAGTTTGCATAAAACTAGATTTCATTTTGTTGTAAAACACCTTCGGGTTGTCCCTTCTAAGTGTTCAACAAATAGGCAAAGGTATGACTAAATTCGAGCAGTTTTACATTTTGGGTATTTAAATATAATCTTTTTTTATTTGTGAGTATTATGTGTATTTACCTATATGGCCAGATTAGAAATTTCCAACTTAACATTGTACTGATAATATGAATGATTTATTTATGATTTACACAATTAGAATAAGTAATTTGATATATGTCATATCCATACTCTGTTGTTCAATGTATTTAAAAATTAAGAGTTTATTTTGTTTTATAATAGAATCATGTTAGCAGGAGTTCAACAATTTCGCATACATGAAAATGACTAAAGTTTTGCAGTCTTGCTTCTCGGGTAGTTGTGCATAAATGCTATTATATTCGTAAGTATTATGTGCAATTATCTGTGAGGCCGGATTAGCAATCTCCAATCTAACATCGTAGACACGTTTACAGGTAATATACAATATTTATCTAATAAATACTCAATTGGAATAACTTACTACGTACATATGATATATTTAATTTTATTTTATTTTACAATAAATCCAGACGTGCAAGATATCAATTAGGCATAGATAAAAATTACTAAATTTTAGCAATCTTGAAATTTGGGTAGTATAGCAAAATTATATTATATATGTATTTGTTATGTAGAGCTCTTATAAGGCCGATAAGCAGTCAACAAATTAAGATATTAGAGATGTTTTCTTGGCTATATAAATATGTTATTTAAAAAGTACACGATTTGAACAAATAATGATACATGTTTGATATATATGTTGTGTTTGCATAAAACTAGATTTCATTTTGTTGTAAAACACCTTCGGGTTGTCCCTTCTAAGTGTTCAACAAATAGGCAAAGGTATGACTAAATTCGAGCAGTTTTACATTTTGGGTATTTAAATATAATCTTTTTTTATTTGTGAGTATTATGTGTATTTACCTATATGGCCAGATTAGAAATTTCCAACTTAACATTGTACTGATAATATGAATGATTTATTTATGATTTACACAATTAGAATAAGTAATTTGATATATGTCATATCCATACTCTGTTGTTCAATGTATTTAAAAATTAAGAGTTTATTTTGTTTTATAATAGAATCATGTTAGCAGGAGTTCAACAATTTCGCATACATGAAAATGACTAAAGTTTTGCAGTCTTGCTTCTCGGGTAGTTGTGCATAAATGCTATTATATTCGTAAGTATTATGTGCAATTATCTGTGAGGCCGGATTAGCAATCTCCAATCTAACATCGTAGACACGTTTACAGGTAATATACAATATTTATCTAATAAATACTCAATTGGAATAACTTACTACGTACATATGATATATTTAATTTTATTTTATTTTACAATAAATCCAGACGTGCAAGATATCAATTAGGCATAGATAAAAATTACTAAATTTTAGCAATCTTGAAATTTGGGTAGTATAGCAAAATTATATTATATATGTATTTGTTATGTAGAGCTCTTATAAGGCCGATAAGCAGTCAACAAATTAAGATATTAGAGATGTTTTCTTGGCTATATAAATATGTTATTTAAAAAGTACACGATTTGAACAAATAATGATACATGTTGAGTTTGCATAAAACTAGATTTCATTTTGTTGTAAAACACCTTCGGGTTGTCCCTTCTAAGTGTTCAACAAATAGGCAAAGGTATGACTAAATTCTAGCAGTTTTACTTTTTGGGTTTTAAACATAATCTTTTTTTATTTGTGAGTTTTATGTGTATTTACCTATATGGCCAGATTAGAAAAATCTCACTTAACATTGTACTGATAATATGAATGATTTATTTATGATTTACAAAATTAGAATAAGTAATTTGATATATGTCATATCCATACTCTGTTGTTCAATGTATTTAGAAATTAAGAGTTTATTTTGTTTTATAATAGAATCATGTTAGCAGGAGTTCAACACTTTCGCATACATGAAAATGACTAAAGTTTTGCAGTCTTGCTTCTCGGGTAGTTGTGCATAAATGCTATTATATTCGTAAGTATTATGTGCAATTATCTGTGAGGCCGGATTAGCAATCTCCAATCTAACATCGTACACACGTTTACAGGTAATATACAATATTTATCTAATAAATACTCAATTGGAATAACTTACTACGTACATATGATATATTTAATTTTATTTTATTTTACAATAAATCCAGACGTGCAAGATATCAATTAAGCATAGATAAAAATTACTAAATTTTAGCAATCTTTAAATTTGGGTAGTATAGCAAAATTATATTATATATGTATTTGTTATGTAGAGCTCTTATAAGGCCGATAAGCAGTCAACAAATTAAGATATTAGAGTTGTTTTCTTGGCTATATAAATATGTTATTTAAAAAGTACACGATTTGAACAAATAATGATACATGTTGAGTTTGCATAAAACTAGATTTCATTTTGTTGTAAAACACCTTCGGGTTGTCCCTTCTAAGTGTTCAACAAATAGGCAAAGGTATGACTAAATTCTAAAAGTTTTACATTTTGGGTATTTAAATATAATCTTTTTTTATTTGTGAGTATTATGTGTATTTACCTATATGGCCAGATTAGAAATTTCCAACTTAACATTGTACTGATAATAAGAATGATTTATTTATGATTTACACAATTAGAATAAGTAATTTGATATATGTCATATCCATACTCTGTTGTTCAATGTATTTAGAAATTAAGAGTTTATTTTGTTTTATAATAGAATCATGTTAGCAGGAGTTCAACAATTTCGCATACATGAAAATGACTAAAGTTTTGCAGTCTTGCTTCTCGGGTAGTTGTGCATATTGCTATTATATTCGTAAGTATTATGTGCAATTATCTGTGAGGCCGGATTAGCAATCTCCAATCTAACATCGTACACACGTTTACAGGTAATATACAATATTTATTTATTAATACTCATTTGGAATAACTTACTACGTACATATGATATATTTAATTTTATTTTATTTTACAATAAATCAAGACGTGCAAGTTATCAATTAAGCATAGATAAAAATTACTAAATTTTAGCAATCTTTAAATTTGGGTAGTATAGCAAAATTATATTATATATGTATTTGTTATGTAGAGCTCTTATAAGGCCGATAAGCAGTCAACAAATTAAGATATTAGAGATGTTTTCTTGGCTATATAAATATGTTATTTAAAAAGTACACGATTTGAACAAATAATGATACATGTTTGATATATATGTTGTGTTTGCATAAAACTAGATTTCATTTTGTTGTAAAACACCTTCGGGTTGTCCCTTCTAAGTGTTCAACAAATAGGCAAAGGTATGACTAAATTCGAGCAGTTTTACATTTTGGGTATTTAAATATAATCTTTTTTTATTTGTGAGTATTATGTGTATTTACCTATATGGCCAGATTAGAAATTTCCAACTTAACATTGTACTGATAATATGAATGATTTATTTATGATTTACACAATTAGAATAAGTAATTTGATATATGTCATATCCATACTCTGTTGTTCAATGTATTTAAAAATTAAGAGTTTATTTTGTTTTATAATAGAATCATGTTAGCAGGAGTTCAACAATTTCGCATACATGAAAATGACTAAAGTTTTGCAGTCTTGCTTCTCGGGTAGTTGTGCATAAATGCTATTATATTCGTAAGTATTATGTGCAATTATCTGTGAGGCCGGATTAGCCATCTCCAATCTAACATCGTAGACACGTTTACAGGTAATATACAATATTTATCTAATAAATACTCAATTGGAATAACTTACTACGTACATATGATATATTTAATTTTATTTTATTTTACAATAAATCCAGACGTGCAAGATATCAATTAGGCATAGATAAAAATTACTAAATTTTAGCAATCTTGAAATTTGGGTAGTATAGCAAAATTATATTATATATGTATTTGTTATGTAGAGCTCTTATAAGGCCGATAAGCAGTCAACAAATTAAGATATTAGAGATGTTTTCTTGGCTATATAAATATGTTATTTAAAAAGTACACGATTTGAACAAATAATGATACATGTTGAGTTTGCATAAAACTAGATTTCATTTTGTTGTAAAACACCTTCGGGTTGTCCCTTCTAAGTGTTCAACAAATAGGCAAAGGTATGACTAAATTCTAGCAGTTTTACTTTTTGGGTTTTTAAACATAATCTTTTTTTATTTGTGAGTTTTATGTGTATTTACCTATATGGCCAGATTAGAAAAATCTCACTTAACATTGTACTGATAATATGAATGATTTATTTATGATTTACAAAATTAGAATAAGTAATTTGATATATGTCATATCCATACTCTGTTGTTCAATGTATTTAGAAATTAAGAGTTTATTTTGTTTTATAATAGAATCATGTTAGCAGGAGTTCAACAATTTAGCATACATGAAAATGACTAAAGTTTTGCAGTCTTGCTTCTCGGGTAGTTGTGCATAATGCTATTATTTTCGTAAGTATTATGTGCAATTATCTGTGAGGCCGGATTAGCAATCTCCAATCTAACATCGTACACACGTTTACAGGTAATGTACAATATTTATTTATTAATACTCAATTGGAATAACTTACTACGTACATATGATATATTTAATTTAATTTTTTTTTACAATAAATCCAGACGTGCAGGATATCAATTAAGCATAGATAAAAATTACTAAATTTTAGCAATCCTGAATCTTGGGTAGTATAGCATAATTATATTATATATGTATTTGTTATGTAAAGCTCTTATAAGGCCGATAAGCAGTCAACAAATTAAGATATTAGAGATGTTTTCTTGGCTATATAAATATGTTATTTAAAAAGTACACGATTTGAACAAATAAGTATATGTTTGATATATATGTTGTGTTTGCATAAAACTAGATTTCATTTTGTTGTAAAACACCTTCGGGTTGTCCCTTCTAAGTGTTCAACAAATAGACAAAGGTATGACTAAATTCTAGCAGTTTTACATTTTGGGTTTTTAAACATAATCCTTTTTTTATTTGTGAGTATTATGTGTATTTACCTATATGGCCAGATTAGAAATTTCCAACTTAACAATGTACTGATAATATGAATGATTTATTTATGATTTACACAATTAGAATAAGTAATTTGATATATGTCATATCCATACTCTGTTGTTCAATGTATTTAAAAATTAAGAGTTTATTTTGTTTTATCATAGAATCATGTTAGAAGGAGTTCAACAATTTCGCATAGATGAAAATGACTAAAGTTTTGCAGTCTTTCTTCTCGGGTAGTTGTGCATAATGCTTTTATATTCGTAAGTATTATGTGCCATTATCTGTGAGGCCGGATTAGCAATCTCCAAACTAACATCGTTCACACGTTTACAGGTAATATACAATATTTATCTAATAAATACTCAAATGGAATAACTTACTACGTACATATGATATATTAAATTTTATGTTTCATCGAGTTTAAAAGTAGATTTTATTTTATTTTACAATAAATCCAGATGTGCAAGACAATTAAGCATAGATAAAAATTATTAAATTTTAGCAATCTTGAAATTTGGGTAGTATAGCAAAATTATATTATATATGTATTTGTTATGTAGAGCTCTTATAAGGCCGATAAGCAGTCAACAAATTAAGATATTAGAGATGTTTTCTTGGCTATATAAATATGTTATTTAAAAAGTACACGATTTGAACAAATAATGATACATGTTTGATATAAATGTTGTGTTTGCATAAAACTAGATTTCATTTTGTTGTAAAACACCTTCGGGTTGTCCCTTCTAAGTGTTCAACAAATAGGCAAAGGTATGACTAAATTCGAGCAGTTTTACATTTTGGGTATTTAAATATAATCTTTTTTTATTTGTGAGTATTATGTGTATTTACCTATATGGCCAGATTAGAAATTTCCAACTTAACATTGTACTGATAATATGAATGATTTATTTATGATTTACACAATTAGAATAAGTAATTTGATATATGTCATATCCATACTCTGTTGTTCAATGTATTTAGAAATTAAGAGTTTATTTTGTTTTATAATAGAATCATGTTAGCAGGAGTTCAACACTTTCGCATACATGAAAATGACTAAAGTTTTGCAGTCTTGCTTCTCGGGTAGTTGTGCATAAATGCTATTATATTCGTAAGTATTATGTGCAATTATCTGTGAGGCCGGATTAGCAATCTCCAATCTAACATCGTACACACGTTTACAGGTAATATACAATATTTATCTAATAAATACTCAATTGGAATAACTTACTACGTACATATGATATATTTAATTTTATTTTATTTTACAATAAATCCAGACGTGCAAGATATCAATTAGGCATAGATAAAAATTACTAAATTTTAGCAATCTTTAAATTTGGGTAGTATAGCAAAATTATATTATATATGTATTTGTTATGTAGAGCTCTTATAAGGCCGATAAGCAGTCAACAAATTAAGATATTAGAGTTGTTTTCTTGGCTATATAAATATGTTATTTAAAAAGTACACGATTTGAACAAATAATGATACATGTTGAGTTTGCATAAAACTAGATTTCATTTTGTTGTAAAACACCTTCGGGTTGTCCCTTCTAAGTGTTCAACAAATAGGCAAAGGTATGACTAAATTCGAGCAGTTTTACATTTTGGGTATTTAAATATAATCTTTTTTTATTTGTGAGTATTATGTGTATTTACCTATATGGCCAGATTAGAAATTTCCAACTTAACATTGTACTGATAATATGAATGATTTATTTATGATTTACACAATTAGAATAAGTAATTTGATATATGTCATATCCATACTCTGTTGTTCAATGTATTTAAAAATTAAGAGTTTATTTTGTTTTATAATAGAATCATGTTAGCAGGAGTTCAACAATTTCGCATACATGAAAATGACTAAAGTTTTGCAGTCTTGCTTCTCGGGTAGTTGTGCATAAATGCTATTATATTCGTAAGTATTATGTGCAATTATCTGTGAGGCCGGATTAGCAATCTCCAATCTAACATCGTAGACACGTTTACAGGTAATATACAATATTTATCTAATAAATACTCAATTGGAATAACTTACTACGTACATATGATATATTTTATTTTATTTTATTTTACAATAAATCCAGACGTGCAAGATATCAATTAGGCATAGATAAAAATTACTAAATTTTAGCAATCTTGAAATTTGGGTAGTATAGCAAAATTATATTATATATGTATTTGTTATGTAGAGCTCTTATAAGGCCGATAAGCAGTCAACAAATTAAGATATTAGAGATGTTTTCTTGGCTATATAAATATGTTATTTAAAAAGTACACGATTTGAACAAATAATGATACATGTTGAGTTTGCATAAAACTAGATTTCATTTTGTTGTAAAACACCTTCGGGTTGTCCCTTCTAAGTGTTCAACAAATAGGCAAAGGTATGACTAAATTCTAGCAGTTTTACTTTTTGGGTTTTTAAACATAATCTTTTTTTATTTGTGAGTTTTATGTGTATTTACCTATATGGCCAGATTAGAAAAATCTCACTTAACATTGTACTGATAATATGAATGATTTATTTATGATTTACACAATTAGAATAAGTAATTTGATATATGTCATATCCATACTCTGTTGTTCAATGTATTTAGAAATTAAGAGTTTATTTTGTTTTATAATAGAATCATGTTATCAGGAGTTCAACAATTTCGCATACATGAAAATGACTAAAGTTTTGCAGTCTTGCTTCTCGGGTAGTTGTGCATAAATGCTATTATATTCGTAAGTATTATGTGCAATTATCTGTGAGGCCGGATTAGCAATCTCCAATCTAACATCGTACACACGTTTACAGGTAATATACAATATTTATTTATTAATACTCATTTGGAATAACTTACTACGTACATATGATATATTTAATTTTATTTTATTTTACAATAAATCCAGACGTGCAAGACATCAATTAGGCATAGATAAAAATTACTAAATTTTAGCAATCTTGAAATTTGGGTAGTATAGCAAAATTATATTATATATGTATTTTTTATGTGGAGCTCTTAAAAGGCCGATAAGCAGTTTACAAATTAAGATATTAGAGATGTTTTCTTGGCTATATAAATATGTTATTTAAAAAGTACACGATTTGAACAAATAATGATACATGTTTGATATATATGTTGAGTTTGCATAAAACTAGATTTCATTTTGTTGTAAAACACCTTCGGGTTGTCCCTTCTAAGTGTTCAACAAATAGGCAAAGGTATGACTAAATTCTAGCAGTTTTACATTTTGGGTATATAAATATAATCTTTTTTTATTTGTGAGTATTATGTGTATTTACCTATATGGCCAGATTAGAAATTTCCAACTTAACATTGTACTGATCATATGAATGATTTATTTATGATTTACACAATTAGAATAAGTAATTTGATATATGTCATATCCATACTCTGTTGTTTAATGTATTTAGAAATTAAGAGTTTATTTTGTTTTATAATAGAATCATGTTAGCAGGAGTTCAACAATTTCGCATACATGAAAATGACTAAAGTTTTGCAGTCTTGCTTCTCGGGTAGTTGTGCATAAATGCTATTATATTCGTAAGTATTATGTGCAATTATCTGTGAGGCCGGATTAGCAATCTCCAATCTAACATCGTACACATGTTTACAGGTAATATACAATATTTATCTAATAAATACTCAATTGGAATAACTTACTACGTACATATGATATATTTAATTTTATTTTATTTTACAATAAATCCAGACGTGCAAGATATCAATTAAGCATAGATAAAAATTACTAAATTTTAGCAATCTTTAAATTTGGGTAGTATAGCAAAATTATATTATATATGTATTTGTTATGTAGAGCTCTTATAAGGCCGATAAGCAGTCAACAAATTAAGATATTAGAGATGTTTTCTTGGCTATATAAATATGTTATTTAAAAAGTACACGATTTGAACAAATAATGATACATGTTGAGTTTGCATAAAACTAGATTTCATTTTGTTGTAAAACACCTTCGGGTTGTCCCTTCTAAGTGTTCAACAAATAGGCAAAGGTATGACTAAATTCTAGCAGTTTTACTTTTTGGGTTTTTAAACATAATCTTTTTTTATTTGTGAGTTTTATGTGTATTTACCTATATGGCCAGATTAGAAAAATCTCACTTAACATTGTACTGATAATATGAATGATTTATTTATGATTTACACAATTAGAATAAGTAATTTGATATATGTCATATCCATACTCTGTTGTTCAATGTATTTAGAAATTAAGAGTTTATTTTGTTTTATAATAGAATCATGTTATCAGGAGTTCAACAATTTCGCATACATGAAAATGACTAAAGTTTTGCAGTCTTGCTTCTCGGGTAGTTGTGCATAAATGCTATTATATTCGTAAGTATTATGTGCAATTATCTGTGAGGCCGGATTAGCAATCTCCAATCTAACATCGTACACACGTTTACAGGTAATATACAATATTTATTTATTAATACTCATTTGGAATAACTTACTACGTACATATGATATATTTAATTTTATTTTATTTTACAATAAATCCAGACGTGCAAGACATCAATTAGGCATAGATAAAAATTACTAAATTTTAGCAATCTTGAAATTTGGGTAGTATAGCAAAATTATATTATATATGTATTTTTTATGTGGAGCTCTTAAAAGGCCGATAAGCAGTTTACAAATTAAGATATTAGAGATGTTTTCTTGGCTATATAAATATGTTATTTAAAAAGTACACGATTTGAACAAATAATGATACATGTTTGATATATATGTTGAGTTTGCATAAAACTAGATTTCATTTTGTTGTAAAACACCTTCGGGTTGTCCCTTCTAAGTGTTCAACAAATAGGCAAAGGTATGACTAAATTCTAGCAGTTTTACATTTTGGGTATATAAATATAATCTTTTTTTATTTGTGAGTATTATGTGTATTTACCTATATGGCCAGATTAGAAATTTCCAACTTAACATTGTACTGATCATATGAATGATTTATTTATGATTTACACAATTAGAATAAGTAATTTGATATATGTCATATCCATACTCTGTTGTTTAATGTATTTAGAAATTAAGAGTTTATTTTGTTTTATAATAGAATCATGTTAGCAGGAGTTCAACAATTTCGCATACATGAAAATGACTAAAGTTTTGCAGTCTTGCTTCTCGGGTAGTTGTGCATAAATGCTATTATATTCGTAAGTATTATGTGCAATTATCTGTGAGGCCGGATTAGCAATCTCCAATCTAACATCGTACACATGTTTACAGGTAATATACAATATTTATCTAATAAATACTCAATTGGAATAACTTACTACGTACATATGATATATTTAATTTTATTTTATTTTACAATAAATCCAGACGTGCAAGATATCAATTAAGCATAGATAAAAATTACTAAATTTTAGCAATCTTTAAATTTGGGTAGTATAGCAAAATTATATTATATATGTATTTGTTATGTAGAGCTCTTATAAGGCCGATAAGCAGTCAACAAATTAAGATATTAGAGATGTTTTCTTGGCTATATAAATATGTTATTTAAAAAGTACAGGATTTGAACAAATAAGTATATGTTTGATATGTATGTTGTGTTTGCATAAAACTAGATTTCATTTTGTTGTAAAACACCTTCGGGTTGTCCCTTCTAAGTGTTCAACAAATAGGCAAAGGTATGACTAAATTCTAGCAGTTTTACATTTTGGGTTTTTAAACATAATCTTTTTTTATTTGTGAGTATTATGTGTATTTACCTATATGGCCAGATTGGAAATTTCCAACTTAACATTGTACTGATAATATGAATGATTTATTTATGATTTACACAATTAGAATAACTAATTTGATATATGTCACATCGATACTCTGTTGTTCAATGTATTTAGAAATTAAGAGTTTATTTTGTTTTATAATAGAATCATGTTAGCAGGAGTTCAACAATTTCGCATACATGAAAATGACTAAAGTTTTGCAGTCTTGCTTCTCGGGTAGTTGTGCACAATGCTATTATATTCGTAAGTACAGTATTATGTGCAATTATCTGTGAGGCCGGATTAGCAATCTCCAATCTAACATCGAACACACGTTTACAGGTAATATACAATATTTATCTAATAAATACTCAATTGGAATAACTTACTACGTACATATGATATATATTAATTTTATGTTTCATTGAGTTTAAAAGTAGATTTAATTTTATTTTCAATAAATCCAGATGTGCAAGACAATTAAGCACAAATAAAAATTACTAAATTTTAGCAATCTTGAAATTTTGGTAGTATATCATAATTATTTTATATTCGTATTTGTTATGTAGAGTTACTTATAAAGCCGATAATCAGTCTACAAAGTAAGATAATAGAGATGTTTTCTTGGCTATATAAATATGTTATTTAAAAATACAGGATTTGGACAAATAAGTATATGTTTAATATATATGTTGTGTTTGCATAAAACTAGATTTCATTTTGTTGTAAAACACCTTCGGGTTGTCCCTTCTAAGTGTTCAACAAATAGGCAAAGGTATGACTAAATTCGAGCAGTTTTACATTTTGGGTATTTAAATATAATCTTTTTTTATTTGTGAGTATTATGTGTATTTACCTATATGGCCAGATTAGAAATTTCCAACTTAACATTGTACTGATAATATGAATGATTTATTTATGATTTACACAATTAGAATAAGTAATTTGATATATGTCATATCCATACTCTGTTGTTCAATGTATTTAAAAATTAAGAGTTTTTGTTTTATAATAGAATCATGTTAGCAGGAGTTCAACAATTTCGCATACATGAAAATGACTAAAGTTTTGCAGTCTTGCTTCTCGGGTAGTTGTGCATAAATGCTATTATATTCGTAAGTATTATGTGCAATTATCTGTGAGGCCGGATTAGCAATCTCCAATCTAACATCGTACACACGTTTACAGGTAATATACAATATTTATCTAATAAATACTCAATTGGAATAACTTACTACGTACATATGATATATTTAATTTAATTTTATTTTACAATAAATCCAGACGTGCAAGATATCAATTAGGCATAGATAAAAATTACTAAATTTTAGCAATCTTGAAATTTGGGTAGTATAGCAAAATTATATTATATATGTATTTGTTATGTAGAGCTCTTATAAGGCCGATAAGCAGTCAACAAATTAAGATATTAGAGATGTTTTCTTGGCTATATAAATATGTTATTTAAAAAGTACACGATTTGAACAAATAATGATACATGTTGAGTTTGCATAAAACTAGATTTCATTTTGTTGTAAAACACCTTCGGGTTGTCCCTTCTAAGTGTTCAACAAATAGGCAAAGGTATGACTAAATTCGAGCAGTTTTACATTTTGGGTATTTAAATATAATCTTTTTTTATTTGTGAGTATTATGTGTATTTACCTATATGGCCAGATTAGAAATTTCCAACTTAACATTGTACTGATAATATGAATGATTAATTTATGATTTACACAATTAGAATAAGTAATTTGATATATGTCATATCCATACTCTGTTGTTCAATGTATTTAAAAATTAAGAGTTTATTTTGTTTTATAATAGAATCATGTTAGCAGGAGTTCAACAATTTCGCATACATGAAAATGACTAAAGTTTTGCAGTCTTGCTTCTCGGGTAGTTGTGCACAATGCTATTATATTCGTAAGTATTATGTGCAATTATCTGTGAGGCCGGATTAGCAATCTCCAATCTAACATCGTACACACGTTTAAAGGTAATATACAATATTTATCTAATAAATCCTCAATTGGAATAACTTACTACGTACATATGATATATTTAATTTTATGTTTCATTGAGTTTAAAAGTAGATTTAATTTTATTTTACAATAAATCCAGATGTGCAAAACAATTAAGCAGAGATAAAAAGTACTAAATTTTAGCAATCTTGAAATTTTGGTAGTATAGCATAATTATTTTATATTCGTATCTGTTATGTAGAGTTACTTATAAAGCCGATAATCAGTCTACAAAGTAAGATAATAGAGATGATTTCTTGGCTATATAAATATGTTATTTAAAAAGTACACGATTTGAACAAATAATTATACATGTATGATATATATGTTGTGTTTGCATTAAACAAGATTTTATTTTGTTGTAAAACACCATCAGGTTGTCCCTTCTAAGTGTTCAACAAAGAGGCAAAGGTATGACTAAATTCTAGCAGTTTTACATTTTGGGTTTTTAAACATAATCTTTTTTTATTTGTGAGTATTATGTGTATTCACTTATATGGCCAGATTGGAAATTTCCAACTTAACATTGTACTGATAATATGAATGATTTATTTATGATTTACACATTTAGAATAAGTAATTTGATATATGTCATATCCATACTCTGTTGTTCAATGTATTTAGAAATTAAGAGTTTATTTTGTTTTATAATAGAATCATGTTAGCAGGAGTTCAACAATTTCGCATACATGAAAATGACTAAAGTTTTGCAGTCTTGCTTCTCGGGTAGTTGTGCACAATGCTATTATATTCGTAAGTATTATGTGCAATTATCTGTGAGGCCGGATTAGCAATCTCCAATCTAACATCGTACACACGTTTAAAGGTAATATACAATATTTATCTAATAAATCCTCAATTGGAATAACTTACTACGTACATATGATATATTTAATTTTATGTTTCATTGAGTTTAAAAGTAGATTTAATTTTATTTTACAATATATCCAGATGTGCAAAACAATTAAGCAGAGATAAAAAGTACTAAATTTTAGCAATCTTGAAATTTTGGTATAGCCCAACCGCTTAGAAAAAAAAACCTGCGCAGAACCGTGATCTCGAGAGTGGATTGCGCACGGATGCAAGGGCAATGGCGGGGAGGATATTGGAGCGATGGAGGGGATTAGTCACTGTCGCCTCGTTGGTGCCATCGTATCTTTGAAGTAAACGTTTGTGTCAGTCCGAGTCCGTGCTGATCGCTATTTACACACTTTAGTTGTATCTAGTCTTGTGAATGTCATGTCTTCTTCGTCAAAATCGGCTTGTACTTCGGGTCGTCCGTTACGTGGCCAGGCTCGTGAATTAGTGTTTAATGTTTACACTCATCTGAAGGAGCAAAAAGAACAATTTAAATTAAAATACAATGTTTTTGAAGCTACAAGTAATGCTACAGGTGTTTCGGAGTCTAAATACACTGGAAATACTTTAACATTTTTTAAAAATAGAATTCATTTAAATTTTATTATACCTACCAAATAAAACACATAGGCTATATTAAAATTGTAAACACAGTAAATGTCTAACTGTGTGTCTTACTTTTCCATGAGGTTATAAAATAGAATGTTTGTACAAATGCGCGGCCGCTCTCCCAGTAGTCACCAAGGAGGGGATAGAGACAGGGAAGGCGGGAAGCCCGGCTTCTCCTACCACAGTTCCACCTGCGCGAGACACAACTGCTGCAAGGTTTTTTTCTAAGCGGTTGGGCTATAGTATAGCATAATTATTTTATATTCGTATCTGTTATGTAGAGTTACTTATAAAGCCGATAATCAGTCTACAAAGTAAGATAATAGAGATGTTTTCTTGGCTATATAAATATGTTATTTAAAAAGTACACGATTTGAACAAATAATTATACATGTTTGATATATATGTTGTGTTTGCATTAAACAAGATTTTATTTTGTTGTAAAACACCATCAGGTTGTCCCTTCTAAGTGTTCAACAAATAGGCAAAGGTATGACTAAATTCTAGCAGTTTTACATTTTGGGTTTTTAAACATAATCTTTTTTTATTTGTGAGTATTATGTGTATTCACTTATATGGCCAGATTGGAAATTTCCAACTTAACATTGTACTGATAATATGAATGATTTATTTATGATTTACACATTTAGAATAAGTAATTTGATATATGTCATATCCATACTCTGTTGTTCAATGTATTTAGAAATTAAGAGTTTATTTTGTTTTATAATAGAATCATGTTAGCAGGAGTTCAACAATTTCGCATACATGAAAATGACTAAAGTTTTGCAGTCTTGCTTCTCGGGTAGTTGTGCATAAATGCTATTATATTCGTAAGTATTATGTGCAATTATCTGTGAGGCCGGATTAGCAATCTCCAATCTAACATCGTACACACGTTTACAGGTAATATACAATATTTATTTATTAATACTCATTTGGAATAACTTACTACGTACATATGATATATTTAATTTAATTTTATTTTACAATAAATCCAGACGTGCAAGATATCAATTAGGCATAGATAAAAATTACTAAATTTTAGCAATCTTGAAATTTGGGTAGTATAGCAAAATTATATTATATATGTATTTGTTATGTAGAGCTTTTATAAGGCCGATAAGCAGTCAACAAATTAAGATATTAGAGATGTTTTCTTGGCTATATAAATATGTTATTTAAAAAGTACACGATTTGAACGAATAATGATACATGTTTGATATATATGTTGAGTTTGCATAAAACTAGATTTCATTTTGCTGTAAAACACCTTTGGGTTGTCCCTTCTAAGTGTTCAACAAATAGGCAAAGGTATGACTAAATTCGAGCAGTTTTACATTTTGGGTATTTAAATATAATCTTTTTTTATTTGTGAGTATTATGTGTATTTACCTATATGGCCAGATTAGAAATTTCCAACTTAACATTGTACTGATAATATGAATGATTTATTTATGATTTACACATTTAGAATAAGTAATTTGATATATGTCATATCCATACTCTGTTGTTCAATGTATTTAGAAATTAAGAGTTTATTTTGTTTTATAATAGAATCATGTTAGCAGGAGTTCAACAATTTCGCATACATGAAAATGACTAAAGTTTTGCAGTCTTGCTTCTCGTGTAGTTGTGCATAATGCTATTATATTCGTAAGTATTATGTGCAATTATCTGTGAGGCCGTATTAGCAATCTCCAATCTAACATCGTACACACGTTTACATGTAATATACAATATTTATTTATTAATACTCATTTGGAATAACTTACTACGTACATATGATATATTTAATTTTATTTTATTTTACAATAAATCAAGACGTGCAAGATATCAATTAAGCATAGATAAAAATTACTCAATCTTAGCAATCTTTAAATTTGGGTAGTATAGCAAAATTATATTATATATGTATTTGTTATGTAGAGCTCTTATAAGGCCGATAAGCAGTCAACAAATTAAGATATTAGAGATGTTTTCTTGGCTATATAAATATGTTATTTAAAAAGTACACGATTTGAACAAATAATGATACATGTTTGATATATATGTTGTGTTTGCATAAAACTAGATTTCATTTTGTTGTAAAACACCTTCGGGTTGTCCCTTCTAAGTGTTCAACAAATAGGCAAAGGTATGACTAAATTCGAGCAGTTTTACATTTTGGGTATTTAAATATAATCTTTTTTTATTTGTGAGTATTATGTGTATTTACCTATATGGCCAGATTAGAAATTTCCAACTTAACATTGTACTGATAATATGAATGATTAATTTATGATTTACACAATTAGAATAAGTAATTTGATATATGTCATATCCATACTCTGTTGTTCAATGTATTTAAAAATTAAGAGTTTATTTTGTTTTATAATCAAATCATGTTAGCAGGAGTTCAACAATTTCGCATACATGAAAATGACTATAGTTTTGCAGTCTTGCTTCTCGGGTAGTTGTGCATAAATGCTATTATATTCGTAAGTATTATGTGCAATTATCTGTGAGGCCGGATTAGCAATCTCCAATCTAACATCGTACACACGTTTACAGGTAATATACAATATTTATCTAATAAATACTCAATTGGAATAACTTACTACGTACATATGATATATTTAATTTAATTTTATTTTACAATAAATCCAGACGTGCAAGATATCAATTAGGCATAGATAAAAATTACTAAATTTTAGCAATCTTGAAATTTGGGTAGTATAGCAAAATTATATTATATATGTATTTGTTATGTAGAGCTCTTATAAGGCCGATAAGCAGTCAACAAATTAAGATATTAGAGATGTTTTCTTGGCTATATAAATATGTTATTTAAAAAGTACACGATTTGAACAAATAATGATACATGTTTGATATATATGTTGAGTTTGCATAAAACTAGATTTCATTTTGCTGTAAAACACCTTCGGGTTGTCCCTTCTAAGTGTTCAACAAATAGGCAAAGGTATGACTAAATTCGAGCAGTTTTACATTTTGGGTATTTAAATATAATCTTTTTTTATTTGTGAGTATTATGTGTATTTACCTATATGGCCAGATTAGAAATTTCCAACTTAACATTGTACTGATAATATGAATGATTAATTTATGATTTACACAATTAGAATAAGTAATTTGATATATGTCATATCCATACTCTGTTGTTCAATGTATTTAAAAATTAAGAGTTTATTTTGTTTTATAATAGAATCATGTTAGCAGGAGTTCAACAATTTCGCATACATGAAAATGACTAAAGTTTTGCAGTCTTGCTTCTCGGGTAGTTGTGCACAATGCTATTATATTCGTAAGTATTATGTGCAATTATCTGTGAGGCCGGATTAGCAATCTCCAATCTAACATCGTACACACGTTTAAAGGTAATATACAATATTTATCTAATAAATCCTCAATTGGAATAACTTACTACGTACATATGATATATTAAATTTTATGTTTCATCGAGTTTAAAAGTAGATTTTATTTTATTTTACAATAAATCCAGATGTGCAAGACAATTAAGTATAGATAAAAAGTACTAAATTTTAGCAATCTTTAAATTTGGGTAGTATAGCAAAATTATATTATATATGTATTTGTTATGTAGAGCTCTTATAAGGCCGATAAGCAGTCAACAAATTAAGATATTAGAGTTGTTTTCTTGGCTATATAAATATGTTATTTAAAAAGTACACGATTTGAACAAATAATGATACATGTTGAGTTTGCATAAAACTAGATTTCATTTTGTTGTAAAACACCTTCGGGTTGTCCCTTCTAAGTGTTCAACAAATAGGCAAAGGTATGACTAAATTCTAAAAGTTTTACATTTTGGGTATTTAAATATAATCTTTTTTTATTTGTGAGTATTATGTGTATTTACCTATATGGCCCGATTAGAAATTTCCAACTTAACATTGTACTGATAATATGAATGATTTATTTATGATTTACACAATTAGAATAAGTAATTTGATATATGTCATATCCATACTCTGTTGTTCAATGTATTTAGAAATTAATAGTTTATTTTGTTTTATAATAGAATCATGTTAGCAGGAGTTCAACAATTTCGCATACATGAAAATGACTAAAGTTTTGCAGTCTTGCTTCTCGGGTAGTTGTGCATATTGCTATTATATTCGTAAGTATTATGTGCAATTATCTGTGAGGCCGGATTAGCAATCTCCAATCTAACATCGTACACACGTTTACAGGTAATATACAATATTTATTTATTAATACTCATTTGGAATAACTTACTACGTACATATGATATATTTAATTTTATTTTATTTTACAATAAATCAAGACGTGCAAGTTATCAATTAAGCATAGATAAAAATTACTAAATTTTAGCAATCTTTAAATTTGGGTAGTATAGCAAAATTATATTATATATGTATTTGTTATGTAGAGCTCTTATAAGGCCGATAAGCAGTCAACAAATTAAGATATTAGAGATGTTTTCTTGGCTATATAAATATGTTATTTAAAAAGTACACGATTTGAACAAATAATGATACATGTTTGATATATATGTTGTGTTTGCATAAAAATAGATTTCATTTTGTTGTAAAACACCTTCGGGTTGTCCCTTCTAAGTGTTCAACAAATAGGCAAAGGTATGACTAAATTCGAGCAGTTTTACATTTTGGGTATTTAAATATAATCTTTTTTTATTTGTGAGTATTATGTGTATTTACCTATATGGCCAGATTAGAAATTTCCAACTTAACATTGTACTGATAATATGAATGATTTATTTATGATTTACACAATTAGAATAAGTAATTTGATATATGTCATATCCATACTCTGTTGTTCAATGTATTTAAAAATTAAGAGTTTATTTTGTTTTATAATAGAATCATGTTAGCAGGAGTTCAACAATTTCGCATACATGAAAATGACTAAAGTTTTGCAGTCTTGCTTCTCGGGTAGTTGTGCATAAATGCTATTATATTCGTAAGTATTATGTGCAATTATCTGTGAGGCCGGATTAGCAATCTCCAATCTAACATCGTAGACACGTTTACAGGTAATATACAATATTTATCTAATAAATACTCAATTGGAATAACTTACTACGTACATATGATATATTTAATTTTATTTTATTTTACAATAAATCCAGACGTGCAAGATATCAATTAGGCATAGATAAAAATTACTAAATTTTAGCAATCTTGAAATTTGGGTAGTATAGCAAAATTATATTATATATGTATTTGTTATGTAGAGCTCTTATAAGGCCGATAAGCAGTCAACAAATTAAGATATTAGAGATGTTTTCTTGGCTATATAAATATGTTATTTAAAAAGTACACGATTTGAACAAATAATGATACATGTTGAGTTTGCATAAAACTAGATTTCATTTTGTTGTAAAACACCTTCGGGTTGTCCCTTCTAAGTGTTCAACAAATAGGCAAAGGTATGACTAAATTCTAGCAGTTTTACTTTTTGGGTTTTAAACATAATCTTTTTTTATTTGTGAGTTTTATGTGTATTTACCTATATGGCCAGATTAGAAAAATCTCACTTAACATTGTACTGATAATATGAATGATTTATTTATGATTTACAAAATTAGAATAAGTAATTTGATATATGTCATATCCATACTCTGTTGTTCAATGTATTTAGAAATTAAGAGTTTATTTTGTTTTATAATAGAATCATGTTAGCAGGAGTTCAACACTTTCGCATACATGAAAATGACTAAAGTTTTGCAGTCTTGCTTCTCGGGTAGTTGTGCATAAATGCTATTATATTCGTAAGTATTATGTGCAATTATCTGTGAGGCCGGATTAGCAATCTCCAATCTAACATCGTACACACGTTTACAGGTAATATACAATATTTATCTAATAAATACTCAATTGGAATAACTTACTACGTACATATGATATATTTAATTTTATTTTATTTTACAATAAATCCAGACGTGCAAGATATCAATTAAGCATAGATAAAAATTACTAAATTTTAGCAATCTTTAAATTTGGGTAGTATAGCAAAATTATATTATATATGTATTTGTTATGTAGAGCTCTTATAAGGCCGATAAGCAGTCAACAAATTAAGATATTAGAGTTGTTTTCTTGGCTATATAAATATGTTATTTAAAAAGTACACGATTTGAACAAATAATGATACATGTTGAGTTTGCATAAAACTAGATTTCATTTTGTTGTAAAACACCTTCGGGTTGTCCCTTCTAAGTGTTCAACAAATAGGCAAAGGTATGACTAAATTCTAAAAGTTTTACATTTTGGGTATTTAAATATAATCTTTTTTTATTTGTGAGTATTATGTGTATTTACCTATATGGCCAGATTAGAAATTTCCAACTTAACATTGTACTGATAATAAGAATGATTTATTTATGATTTACACAATTAGAATAAGTAATTTGATATATGTCATATCCATACTCTGTTGTTCAATGTATTTAGAAATTAAGAGTTTATTTTGTTTTATAATAGAATCATGTTAGCAGGAGTTCAACAATTTCGCATACATGAAAATGACTAAAGTTTTGCAGTCTTGCTTCTCGGGTAGTTGTGCATATTGCTATTATATTCGTAAGTATTATGTGCAATTATCTGTGAGGCCGGATTAGCAATCTCCAATCTAACATCGTACACACGTTTACAGGTAATATACAATATTTATTTATTAATACTCATTTGGAATAACTTACTACGTACATATGATATATTTAATTTTATTTTATTTTACAATAAATCAAGACGTGCAAGTTATCAATTAAGCATAGATAAAAATTACTAAATTTTAGCAATCTTTAAATTTGGGTAGTATAGCAAAATTATATTATATATGTATTTGTTATGTAGAGCTCTTATAAGGCCGATAAGCAGTCAACAAATTAAGATATTAGAGATGTTTTCTTGGCTATATAAATATGTTATTTAAAAAGTACACGATTTGAACAAATAATGATACATGTTTGATATATATGTTGTGTTTGCATAAAACTAGATTTCATTTTGTTGTAAAACACCTTCGGGTTGTCCCTTCTAAGTGTTCAACAAATAGGCAAAGGTATGACTAAATTCGAGCAGTTTTACATTTTGGGTATTTAAATATAATCTTTTTTTATTTGTGAGTATTATGTGTATTTACCTATATGGCCAGATTAGAAATTTCCAACTTAACATTGTACTGATAATATGAATGATTTATTTATGATTTACACAATTAGAATAAGTAATTTGATATATGTCATATCCATACTCTGTTGTTCAATGTATTTAAAAATTAAGAGTTTATTTTGTTTTATAATAGAATCATGTTAGCAGGAGTTCAACAATTTCGCATACATGAAAATGACTAAAGTTTTGCAGTCTTGCTTCTCGGGTAGTTGTGCATAAATGCTATTATATTCGTAAGTATTATGTGCAATTATCTGTGAGGCCGGATTAGCCATCTCCAATCTAACATCGTAGACACGTTTACAGGTAATATACAATATTTATCTAATAAATACTCAATTGGAATAACTTACTACGTACATATGATATATTTAATTTTATTTTATTTTACAATAAATCCAGACGTGCAAGATATCAATTAGGCATAGATAAAAATTACTAAATTTTAGCAATCTTGAAATTTGGGTAGTATAGCAAAATTATATTATATATGTATTTGTTATGTAGAGCTCTTATAAGGCCGATAAGCAGTCAACAAATTAAGATATTAGAGATGTTTTCTTGGCTATATAAATATGTTATTTAAAAAGTACACGATTTGAACAAATAATGATACATGTTGAGTTTGCATAAAACTAGATTTCATTTTGTTGTAAAACACCTTCGGGTTGTCCCTTCTAAGTGTTCAACAAATAGGCAAAGGTATGACTAAATTCTAGCAGTTTTACTTTTTGGGTTTTTAAACATAATCTTTTTTTATTTGTGAGTTTTATGTGTATTTACCTATATGGCCAGATTAGAAAAATCTCACTTAACATTGTACTGATAATATGAATGATTTATTTATGATTTACAAAATTAGAATAAGTAATTTGATATATGTCATATCCATACTCTGTTGTTCAATGTATTTAGAAATTAAGAGTTTATTTTGTTTTATAATAGAATCATGTTAGCAGGAGTTCAACAATTTAGCATACATGAAAATGACTAAAGTTTTGCAGTCTTGCTTCTCGGGTAGTTGTGCATAATGCTATTATTTTCGTAAGTATTATGTGCAATTATCTGTGAGGCCGGATTAGCAATCTCCAATCTAACATCGTACACACGTTTACAGGTAATGTACAATATTTATTTATTAATACTCAATTGGAATAACTTACTACGTACATATGATATATTTAATTTAATTTTTTTTTACAATAAATCCAGACGTGCAGGATATCAATTAAGCATAGATAAAAATTACTAAATTTTAGCAATCCTGAATCTTGGGTAGTATAGCATAATTATATTATATATGTATTTGTTATGTAAAGCTCTTATAAGGCCGATAAGCAGTCAACAAATTAAGATATTAGAGATGTTTTCTTGGCTATATAAATATGTTATTTAAAAAGTACACGATTTGAACAAATAAGTATATGTTTGATATATATGTTGTGTTTGCATAAAACTAGATTTCATTTTGTTGTAAAACACCTTCGGGTTGTCCCTTCTAAGTGTTCAACAAATAGACAAAGGTATGACTAAATTCTAGCAGTTTTACATTTTGGGTTTTTAAACATAATCCTTTTTTTATTTGTGAGTATTATGTGTATTTACCTATATGGCCAGATTAGAAATTTCCAACTTAACAATGTACTGATAATATGAATGATTTATTTATGATTTACACAATTAGAATAAGTAATTTGATATATGTCATATCCATACTCTGTTGTTCAATGTATTTAAAAATTAAGAGTTTATTTTGTTTTATCATAGAATCATGTTAGAAGGAGTTCAACAATTTCGCATAGATGAAAATGACTAAAGTTTTGCAGTCTTTCTTCTCGGGTAGTTGTGCATAATGCTTTTATATTCGTAAGTATTATGTGCCATTATCTGTGAGGCCGGATTAGCAATCTCCAAACTAACATCGTTCACACGTTTACAGGTAATATACAATATTTATCTAATAAATACTCAAATGGAATAACTTACTACGTACATATGATATATTAAATTTTATGTTTCATCGAGTTTAAAAGTAGATTTTATTTTATTTTACAATAAATCCAGATGTGCAAGACAATTAAGCATAGATAAAAATTATTAAATTTTAGCAATCTTGAAATTTGGGTAGTATAGCAAAATTATATTATATATGTATTTGTTATGTAGAGCTCTTATAAGGCCGATAAGCAGTCAACAAATTAAGATATTAGAGATGTTTTCTTGGCTATATAAATATGTTATTTAAAAAGTACACGATTTGAACAAATAATGATACATGTTTGATATAAATGTTGTGTTTGCATAAAACTAGATTTCATTTTGTTGTAAAACACCTTCGGGTTGTCCCTTCTAAGTGTTCAACAAATAGGCAAAGGTATGACTAAATTCGAGCAGTTTTACATTTTGGGTATTTAAATATAATCTTTTTTTATTTGTGAGTATTATGTGTATTTACCTATATGGCCAGATTAGAAATTTCCAACTTAACATTGTACTGATAATATGAATGATTTATTTATGATTTACACAATTAGAATAAGTAATTTGATATATGTCATATCCATACTCTGTTGTTCAATGTATTTAGAAATTAAGAGTTTATTTTGTTTTATAATAGAATCATGTTAGCAGGAGTTCAACACTTTCGCATACATGAAAATGACTAAAGTTTTGCAGTCTTGCTTCTCGGGTAGTTGTGCATAAATGCTATTATATTCGTAAGTATTATGTGCAATTATCTGTGAGGCCGGATTAGCAATCTCCAATCTAACATCGTACACACGTTTACAGGTAATATACAATATTTATCTAATAAATACTCAATTGGAATAACTTACTACGTACATATGATATATTTAATTTTATTTTATTTTACAATAAATCCAGACGTGCAAGATATCAATTAGGCATAGATAAAAATTACTAAATTTTAGCAATCTTTAAATTTGGGTAGTATAGCAAAATTATATTATATATGTATTTGTTATGTAGAGCTCTTATAAGGCCGATAAGCAGTCAACAAATTAAGATATTAGAGTTGTTTTCTTGGCTATATAAATATGTTATTTAAAAAGTACACGATTTGAACAAATAATGATACATGTTGAGTTTGCATAAAACTAGATTTCATTTTGTTGTAAAACACCTTCGGGTTGTACCTTCTAAGTGTTCAACAAATAGGCAAAGGTATGACTAAATTCGAGCAGTTTTACATTTTGGGTATTTAAATATAATCTTTTTTTATTTGTGAGTATTATGTGTATTTACCTATATGGCCAGATTAGAAATTTCCAACTTAACATTGTACTGATAATATGAATGATTTATTTATGATTTACACAATTAGAATAAGTAATTTGATATATGTCATATCCATACTCTGTTGTTCAATGTATTTAAAAATTAAGAGTTTATTTTGTTTTATAATAGAATCATGTTAGCAGGAGTTCAACAATTTCGCATACATGAAAATGACTAAAGTTTTGCAGTCTTGCTTCTCGGGTAGTTGTGCATAAATGCTATTATATTCGTAAGTATTATGTGCAATTATCTGTGAGGCCGGATTAGCAATCTCCAATCTAACATCGTAGACACGTTTACAGGTAATATACAATATTTATCTAATAAATACTCAATTGGAATAACTTACTACGTACATATGATATATTTAATTTTATTTTATTTTACAATAAATCCAGACGTGCAAGATATCAATTAGGCATAGATAAAAATTACTAAATTTTAGCAATCTTGAAATTTGGGTAGTATAGCAAAATTATATTATATATGTATTTGTTATGTAGAGCTCTTATAAGGCCGATAAGCAGTCAACAAATTAAGATATTAGAGATGTTTTCTTGGCTATATAAATATGTTATTTAAAAAGTACACGATTTGAACAAATAATGATACATGTTGAGTTTGCATAAAACTAGATTTCATTTTGTTGTAAAACACCTTCGGGTTGTCCCTTCTAAGTGTTCAACAAATAGGCAAAGGTATGACTAAATTCTAGCAGTTTTACTTTTTGGGTTTTAAACATAATCTTTTTTTATTTGTGAGTTTTATGTGTATTTACCTATATGGCCAGATTAGAAAAATCTCACTTAACATTGTACTGATAATATGAATGATTTATTTATGATTTACAAAATTAGAATAAGTAATTTGATATATGTCATATCCATACTCTGTTGTTCAATGTATTTAGAAATTAAGAGTTTATTTTGTTTTATAATAGAATCATGTTAGCAGGAGTTCAACACTTTCGCATACATGAAAATGACTAAAGTTTTGCAGTCTTGCTTCTCGGGTAGTTGTGCATAAATGCTATTATATTCGTAAGTATTATGTGCAATTATCTGTGAGGCCGGATTAGCAATCTCCAATCTAACATCGTACACACGTTTACAGGTAATATACAATATTTATCTAATAAATACTCAATTGGAATAACTTACTACGTACATATGATATATTTTATTTTATTTTATTTTACAATAAATCCAGACGTGCAAGATATCAATTAGGCATAGATAAAAATTACTAAATTTTAGCAATCTTGAAATTTGGGTAGTATAGCAAAATTATATTATATATGTATTTGTTATGTAGAGCTCTTATAAGGCCGATAAGCAGTCAACAAATTAAGATATTACAGATGTTTTCTTGGCTATATAAATATGTTATTTAAAAAGTACACGATTTGAACAAATAATGATACATGTTGAGTTTGCATAAAACTAGATTTCATTTTGTTGTAAAACACCTTCGGGTTGTCCCTTCTAAGTGTTCAACAAATAGGCAAAGGTATGACTAAATTCTAGCAGTTTTACTTTTTGGGTTTTTAAACATAATCTTTTTTTATTTGTGAGTTTTATGTGTATTTACCTATATGGCCAGATTAGAAAAATCTCACTTAACATTGTACTGATAATATGAATGATTTATTTATGATTTACAAAATTAGAATAAGTAATTTGATATATGTCATATCCATACTCTGTTGTTCAATGTATTTAGAAATTAAGAGTTTATTTTGTTTTATAATAGAATCATGTTAGCAGGAGTTCAACAATTTAGCATACATGAAAATGACTAAAGTTTTGCAGTCTTGCTTCTCGGGTAGTTGTGCATAATGCTATTATTTTCGTAAGTATTATGTGCAATTATCTGTGAGGCCGGATTAGCAATCTCCAATCTAACATCGTACACACGTTTACAGGTAATGTACAATATTTATTTATTAATACTCATTTGGAATAACTTACTACGTACATATGATATATTTAATTTTATTTTATTTTACAATAAATCCAGACGTGCAAGACATCAATTAGGCATAGATAAAAATTACTAAATTTTAGCAATCTTGAAATTTGGGTAGTATAGCAAAATTATATTATATATGTATTTTTTATGTGGAGCTCTTAAAAGGCCGATAAGCAGTTTACAAATTAAGATATTAGAGATGTTTTCTTGGCTATATAAATATGTTATTTAAAAAGTACACGATTTGAACAAATAATGATACATGTTTGATATATATGTTGAGTTTGCATAAAACTAGATTTCATTTTGTTGTAAAACACCTTCGGGTTGTCCCTTCTAAGTGTTCAACAAATAGGCAAAGGTATGACTAAATTCTAGCAGTTTTACATTTTGGGTATATAAATATAATCTTTTTTTATTTGTGAGTATTATGTGTATTTACCTATATGGCCAGATTAGAAATTTCCAACTTAACATTGTACTGATCATATGAATGATTTATTTATGATTTACACAATTAGAATAAGTAATTTGATATATGTCATATCCATACTCTGTTGTTTAATGTATTTAGAAATTAAGAGTTTATTTTGTTTTATAATAGAATCATGTTAGCAGGAGTTCAACAATTTCGCATGCATGAAAATGACTAAAGTTTTGCAGTCTTGCTTCTCGGGTAGTTGTGCATAAATGCTATTATATTCGTAAGTATTATGTGCAATTATCTGTGAGGCCGGATTAGCAATCTCCAATCTAACATCGTACACATGTTTACAGGTAATATACAATATTTATCTAATAAATACTCAATTGGAATAACTTACTACGTACATATGATATATTTAATTTTATTTTATTTTACAATAAATCCAGACGTGCAAGATATCAATTAAGCATAGATAAAAATTACTAAATTTTAGCAATCTTTAAATTTGGGTAGTATAGCAAAATTATATTATATATGTATTTGTTATGTAGAGCTCTTATAAGGCCGATAAGCAGTCAACAAATTAAGATATTAGAGATGTTTTCTTGGCTATATAAATATGTTATTTAAAAAGTACAGGATTTGAACAAATAAGTATATGTTTGATATGTATGTTGTGTTTGCATAAAACTAGATTTCATTTTGTTGTAAAACACCTTCGGGTTGTCCCTTCTAAGTGTTCAACAAATAGGCAAAGGTATGACTAAATTCTAGCAGTTTTACATTTTGGGTTTTTAAACATAATCTTTTTTTATTTGTGAGTATTATGTGTATTTACCTATATGGCCAGATTGGAAATTTCCAACTTAACATTGTACTGATAATATGAATGATTTATTTATGATTTACACAATTAGAATAACTAATTTGATATATGTCACATCGATACTCTGTTGTTCAATGTATTTAGAAATTAAGAGTTTATTTTGTTTTATAATAGAATCATGTTAGCAGGAGTTCAACAATTTCGCATACATGAAAATGACTAAAGTTTTGCAGTCTTGCTTCTCGGGTAGTTGTGCACAATGCTATTATATTCGTAAGTACAGTATTATGTGCAATTATCTGTGAGGCCGGATTAGCAATCTCCAATCTAACATCGAACACACGTTTACAGGTAATATACAATATTTATCTAATAAATACTCAATTGGAATAACTTACTACGTACATATGATATATATTAATTTTATGTTTCATTGAGTTTAAAAGTAGATTTAATTTTATTTTCAATAAATCCAGATGTGCAAGACAATTAAGCACAAATAAAAATTACTAAATTTTAGCAATCTTGAAATTTTGGTAGTATATCATAATTATTTTATATTCGTATTTGTTATGTAGAGTTACTTATAAAGCCGATAATCAGTCTACAAAGTAAGATAATAGAGATGTTTTCTTGGCTATATAAATATGTTATTTAAAAATACAGGATTTGGACAAATAAGTATATGTTTAATATATATGTTGTGTTTGCATAAAACTAGATTTCATTTTGTTGTAAAACACCTTCGGGTTGTCCCTTCTAAGTGTTCAACAAATAGGCAAAGGTATGACTAAATTCGAGCAGTTTTACATTTTGGGTATTTAAATATAATCTTTTTTTATTTGTGAGTATTATGTGTATTTACCTATATGGCCAGATTAGAAATTTCCAACTTAACATTGTACTGATAATATGAATGATTTATTTATGATTTACACAATTAGAATAAGTAATTTGATATATGTCATATCCATACTCTGTTGTTCAATGTATTTAAAAATTAAGAGTTTTTGTTTTATAATAGAATCATGTTAGCAGGAGTTCAACAATTTCGCATACATGAAAATGACTAAAGTTTTGCAGTCTTGCTTCTCGGGTAGTTGTGCATAAATGCTATTATATTCGTAAGTATTATGTGCAATTATCTGTGAGGCCGGATTAGCAATCTCCAATCTAACATCGTACACACGTTTACAGGTAATATACAATATTTATCTAATAAATACTCAATTGGAATAACTTACTACGTACATATGATATATTTAATTTAATTTTATTTTACAATAAATCCAGACGTGCAAGATATCAATTAGGCATAGATAAAAATTACTAAATTTTAGCAATCTTGAAATTTGGGTAGTATAGCAAAATTATATTATATATGTATTTGTTATGTAGAGCTCTTATAAGGCCGATAAGCAGTCAACAAATTAAGATATTAGAGATGTTTTCTTGGCTATATAAATATGTTATTTAAAAAGTACACGATTTGAACAAATAATGATACATGTTGAGTTTGCATAAAACTAGATTTCATTTTGTTGTAAAACACCTTCGGGTTGTCCCTTCTAAGTGTTCAACAAATAGGCAAAGGTATGACTAAATTCGAGCAGTTTTACATTTTGGGTATTTAAATATAATCTTTTTTTATTTGTGAGTATTATGTGTATTTACCTATATGGCCAGATTAGAAATTTCCAACTTAACATTGTACTGATAATATGAATGATTAATTTATGATTTACACAATTAGAATAAGTAATTTGATATATGTCATATCCATACTCTGTTGTTCAATGTATTTAAAAATTAAGAGTTTATTTTGTTTTATAATAGAATCATGTTAGCAGGAGTTCAACAATTTCGCATACATGAAAATGACTAAAGTTTTGCAGTCTTGCTTCTCGGGTAGTTGTGCACAATGCTATTATATTCGTAAGTATTATGTGCAATTATCTGTGAGGCCGGATTAGCAATCTCCAATCTAACATCGTACACACGTTTAAAGGTAATATACAATATTTATCTAATAAATCCTCAATTGGAATAACTTACTACGTACATATGATATATTTAATTTTATGTTTCATTGAGTTTAAAAGTAGATTTAATTTTATTTTACAATAAATCCAGATGTGCAAAACAATTAAGCAGAGATAAAAAGTACTAAATTTTAGCAATCTTGAAATTTTGGTAGTATAGCATAATTATTTTATATTCGTATCTGTTATGTAGAGTTACTTATAAAGCCGATAATCAGTCTACAAAGTAAGATAATAGAGATGATTTCTTGGCTATATAAATATGTTATTTAAAAAGTACACGATTTGAACAAATAATTATACATGTATGATATATATGTTGTGTTTGCATTAAACAAGATTTTATTTTGTTGTAAAACACCATCAGGTTGTCCCTTCTAAGTGTTCAACAAAGAGGCAAAGGTATGACTAAATTCTAGCAGTTTTACATTTTGGGTTTTTAAACATAATCTTTTTTTATTTGTGAGTATTATGTGTATTCACTTATATGGCCAGATTGGAAATTTCCAACTTAACATTGTACTGATAATATGAATGATTTATTTATGATTTACACATTTAGAATAAGTAATTTGATATATGTCATATCCATACTCTGTTGTTCAATGTATTTAGAAATTAAGAGTTTATTTTGTTTTATAATAGAATCATGTTAGCAGGAGTTCAACAATTTCGCATACATGAAAATGACTAAAGTTTTGCAGTCTTGCTTCTCGGGTAGTTGTGCACAATGCTATTATATTCGTAAGTATTATGTGCAATTATCTGTGAGGCCGGATTAGCAATCTCCAATCTAACATCGTACACACGTTTAAAGGTAATATACAATATTTATCTAATAAATCCTCAATTGGAATAACTTACTACGTACATATGATATATTTAATTTTATGTTTCATTGAGTTTAAAAGTAGATTTAATTTTATTTTACAATATATCCAGATGTGCAAAACAATTAAGCAGAGATAAAAAGTACTAAATTTTAGCAATCTTGAAATTTTGGTATAGCCCAACCGCTTAGAAAAAAAAACCTGCGCAGAACCGTGATCTCGAGAGTGGATTGCGCACGGATGCAAGGGCAATGGCGGGGAGGATATTGGAGCGATGGAGGGGATTAGTCACTGTCGCCTCGTTGGTGCCATCGTATCTTTGAAGTAAACGTTTGTGTCAGTCCGAGTCCGTGCTGATCGCTATTTACACACTTTAGTTGTATCTAGTCTTGTGAATGTCATGTCTTCTTCGTCAAAATCGGCTTGTACTTCGGGTCGTCCGTTACGTGGCCAGGCTCGTGAATTAGTGTTTAATGTTTACACTCATCTGAAGGAGCAAAAAGAACAATTTAAATTAAAATACAATGTTTTTGAAGCTACAAGTAATGCTACAGGTGTTTCGGAGTCTAAATACACTGGAAATACTTTAACATTTTTTAAAAATAGAATTCATTTAAATTTTATTATACCTACCAAATAAAACACATAGGCTATATTAAAATTGTAAACACAGTAAATGTCTAACTGTGTGTCTTACTTTTCCATGAGGTTATAAAATAGAATGTTTGTACAAATGCGCGGCCGCTCTCCCAGTAGTCACCAAGGAGGGGATAGAGACAGGGAAGGCGGGAAGCCCGGCTTCTCCTACCACAGTTCCACCTGCGCGAGACACAACTGCTGCAAGGTTTTTTTCTAAGCGGTTGGGCTATAGTATAGCATAATTATTTTATATTCGTATCTGTTATGTAGAGTTACTTATAAAGCCGATAATCAGTCTACAAAGTAAGATAATAGAGATGTTTTCTTGGCTATATAAATATGTTATTTAAAAAGTACACGATTTGAACAAATAATTATACATGTTTGATATATATGTTGTGTTTGCATTAAACAAGATTTTATTTTGTTGTAAAACACCATCAGGTTGTCCCTTCTAAGTGTTCAACAAATAGGCAAAGGTATGACTAAATTCTAGCAGTTTTACATTTTGGGTTTTTAAACATAATCTTTTTTTATTTGTGAGTATTATGTGTATTCACTTATATGGCCAGATTGGAAATTTCCAACTTAACATTGTACTGATAATATGAATGATTTATTTATGATTTACACATTTAGAATAAGTAATTTGATATATGTCATATCCATACTCTGTTGTTCAATGTATTTAGAAATTAAGAGTTTATTTTGTTTTATAATAGAATCATGTTAGCAGGAGTTCAACAATTTCGCATACATGAAAATGACTAAAGTTTTGCAGTCTTGCTTCTCGGGTAGTTGTGCATAAATGCTATTATATTCGTAAGTATTATGTGCAATTATCTGTGAGGCCGGATTAGCAATCTCCAATCTAACATCGTACACACGTTTACAGGTAATATACAATATTTATTTATTAATACTCATTTGGAATAACTTACTACGTACATATGATATATTTAATTTAATTTTATTTTACAATAAATCCAGACGTGCAAGATATCAATTAGGCATAGATAAAAATTACTAAATTTTAGCAATCTTGAAATTTGGGTAGTATAGCAAAATTATATTATATATGTATTTGTTATGTAGAGCTTTTATAAGGCCGATAAGCAGTCAACAAATTAAGATATTAGAGATGTTTTCTTGGCTATATAAATATGTTATTTAAAAAGTACACGATTTGAACGAATAATGATACATGTTTGATATATATGTTGAGTTTGCATAAAACTAGATTTCATTTTGCTGTAAAACACCTTTGGGTTGTCCCTTCTAAGTGTTCAACAAATAGGCAAAGGTATGACTAAATTCGAGCAGTTTTACATTTTGGGTATTTAAATATAATCTTTTTTTATTTGTGAGTATTATGTGTATTTACCTATATGGCCAGATTAGAAATTTCCAACTTAACATTGTACTGATAATATGAATGATTTATTTATGATTTACACATTTAGAATAAGTAATTTGATATATGTCATATCCATACTCTGTTGTTCAATGTATTTAGAAATTAAGAGTTTATTTTGTTTTATAATAGAATCATGTTAGCAGGAGTTCAACAATTTCGCATACATGAAAATGACTAAAGTTTTGCAGTCTTGCTTCTCGGGTAGTTGTGCACAATGCTATTATATTCGTAAGTATTATGTGCAATTATCTGTGAGGCCGGATTAGCAATCTCCAATCTAACATCGTACACACGTTTACAGGTAATATACAATATTTATTTTTTAATACTCATTTGGAATAACTTACTACGTACATATGATATATTTAATTTTATTTTATTTTACAATAAATCCAGACGTGCAAGATATCAATTAGGCATAGATAAAAATTACTAAATTTTAGCAATCTTTAAATTTGGGTAGTATAGCAAAATTATATTATATATGTATTTGTTATGTAGAGCTCTTATAAGGCCGATAAGCAGTCAACAAATTAAGATATTAGAGATGTTTTCTTGGCTATATAAATATGTTATTTAAAAAGTACACGATTTGAACAAATAATGATACATGTTTGATATATATGTTGAGTTTGCATAAAACTAGATTTCATTTTGTTGTAAAACACCTTCGGGTTGTCCCTTCTAAGTGTTCAACAAATAGGCAAAGGTATGACTAAATTCTAGCAGTTTTACATTTTGGGTATATAAATATAATCTTTTTTATTTGTGAGTATTATGTGTATGTACCTATATGGCCAGATTAGAAATTTCCAACTTAACATTGTACTGATCATATGAATGATTTATTTATGATTTACACAATTAGAATAAGTAATTTGATATATGTCATATCCGTACTCTGTTGTTCAATGTATTTAGAAATTAAGAGTTTATTTTGTTTTATAATAGAATCATGTTAGCAGGAGTTCAACAATTTCGCATACATGAAAATGAATAAAGTTTTGCAGTCTTGCTTCTCGGGTAGTTGTGCATAATGCTATTATATTCGTAAGTATTATGTGCAATTATCTGTGAGGCCGGATTAGCAATCTCCAATCTAACATCGTACACACGTTTAAAGGTAATATACAATATTTATCTAATAAATCCTCAATTGGAATAACTTACTACGTACATATGATATATTTATTTTATGTTTCATTGAGTTTAAAAGTAGATTTAATTTTATTTTACAATAAATCCAGATGTGCAAAACAATTAGGCAGAGATAAAAAGTACTAAATTTTAGCAATCTTGAAATTTTGGTAGTATAGCATAATTATTTTATATTCGTATTTGTAATGTAGAGTTACTTCAAAAGCCGATAATCAGTCAACAAATTAAGTTATTAGAGATGTTTTCTTAGCTATATAAATATGTTATTTAAAAAGTACACGATTTGAACAAATAATGATACATGTTTGATATATATGTTGTGTTTGCATAAAACTAGATTTCATTTTGTTGTAAAACACCTTCGGGTTGTCCCTTCTAAGTGTTCAACAAATAGGCAAAGGTATGACTAAATTCTAGCAGTATTACATTTTGGGTATTTAAATATAATCTTTTTTTATTTGTGAGTATTATGTGTATTTACCTATATGGCCAGATTAGAAATTTCCAACTTAACATTGTACTGATAATATGAATGATTTATTTATGATTTACACAATTAGAATAAGTAATTTGATATATGTCATATCCATACTCTGTTGTTCAATGTATTTAAAAATTAAGAGTTTATTTTGTTTTATAGTAGAATCATGTTAGCAGGAGTTCAACAATTTAGCATACATGAAAATGACTAAAGTTTTGCAGTCTTGCTTCTCGGGTAGTTGTGCATAATGCTATTATTTTCGTAAGTATTATGTGCAATTATCTGTGAGGCCGGATTAGCAATCTCCAATCTAACATCGTAGACACGTTTACAGGTAATATACAATATTTATTTATTAATACTCAATTGGAATAACTTACTACGTACATATGATACATTAAATTTTTTTATTTTACAATAAATCCAGACGTGCAAGATATCAATTAAGCATAGATAAAAATTACTAAATTTTAGCAATCGTGAATCTTGGGTAGTATAGTATAATTATATTATATATGTATTTGTTATGGAGAGCTCTTATAAGGCCGATAAGCAGTCAACAAATTAAGATATTAGAGATGTTTTCTTGGCTATATAAATATGTTATTTAAAAAGTACACGATTTGAACAAATAAGTATATGTTTGATATATATGTTGAGTTTGCATTAAACAAGATTTTATTTTGTTGTAAAACACCATCAGGTTGTCCCTTCTAAGTGTTCAACAAATAGGCAAAGGTATGTCTAAATTCTAGCAGTTTTACATTTTGGGTATTTCAATATAATCTTTTTTTATTTGTGAGTATTATGTGTATTTACCTATATGGCCAGATTAGAAATTTCCAACTTAACATTGTACTGATAATATGAATGATTTATTTATGATTTACACAATTAGAATAAGTAATTTGATATATGTCATATCCATACTCTGTTGTTCAATGTATTTAAAAATTAAGAGTTTATTTTGTTTTATAATAGAATCATGTTAGCAGGAGTTCAACAATTTCGCATACATGAAAATGACTAAAGTTTTGCATTCTTGCTTCTCGGGTAGTTGTGCACAATGCTATTATATTCGTAAGTATTATGTGCAATTATCTGTGAGGCCGGATTAGCAATCTCCAAACTAACATCGTACACACGTTTACAGGTAATATACAATATTTATCTAATAAATACTCAATTGGAATAACTTACTACTTACATATGATATATTTAATTTTATTTTATTTTACAATAAATCCAGATGTGCAAGATATCAATTAAGCATAGATAAAAATTACTAAATTTAGCAATCGTGAATCTTATGTAGTATAGCATAATTATATTATATATGTATTTGTGATGTAGAGCTCTTATAAGGCCGATAAGCAGTCAACAAATTAAGATATTAGAGATGTTTTCATTGCTATATAAATATGTTATTTAAAAAGTACACGATTTGAACAAATAATTATACATGTTTGATATATATGTTGTGTTTGCATTAAACAAGATTTTATTTTGTTGTAAAACACCATCAGGTTGTCCTTTCTAAGTGTTCAACAAATAGGCAAAGGTATGACTAAATTCTAGCAGTTTTACATTTTGGGTTTTTAAACATAATCTTTTTTTATTTGTGAGTATTATGTGTATTTACCTATATGGCCAGATTGGAATTTTCCAACTTAACATTGTACTGATAATATGAATGATTTATTTATGATTTAGAAAATTAGAATAAGTAATTTGATATATGTCATATCCATACTCTGTTGTTCAATGTATTTAGAAATTAAGAGTTTATTTTGTTTTATAATAGAATCATGTTAGCAGGAGTTCAACAATTTCGCATACATGAAAATGACTAAAGTTTTGCAGTCTTGCTTCTCGGGTAGTTGTGCATAAATGCTATTATATTCGTAAGTATTATGTGCAATTATCTGTGAGGCCGGATTAGCAATCTCCAATCTAACATCGTACACACGTTTACAGGTAATATACAATATTTATATAATAAATAATCCATTGGAATAACTTACTACGTACATATGATATATTTAATTTTATGTTTCATTGAGTTTAAAAGTAGATTTAATTTTATTTTACAATAAATCCAGATGTGCAAAACAATTAAGCAGAGATAAAAAGTACTAAATTTTAGCGATCTTGAAATTTTGGTAGTATAGCATAATTATTTTATATTCGTATCTGTTATGTAGAGTTACTTATAAAGCCGATAATCAGTCTACAAATTAAGATAACAGAGATGTTTTCTTGGCTATATAAATATGTTATTTAAAAAGTACACGATTTGAACAAATAATTATACATGTTTGATATATATGTTGTGTTTGCATTAAACAAGATTTTATTTTGTTGTAAAACACCATCAGGTTGTCCCTTCTAAGTGTTCAACAAATAGGCAAAGGTATGACTAAATTCTAGCAGTTTTACATTTTGGGTTTTTAAACATAATCTTTTTTTATTTGTGAGTATTATGTGTATTCACTTATATGGCCAGATTGGAAATTTCCAACTTAACATTGTACTAATAATATGAATGATTTATTTATGATTTACACATTTAGAATAAGTAATTTGATATATGTCATATCCATACTCTGTTGTTCAATGTATTTAGAAATTAGGAGTTTATTTTGTTTTATAATAGAATCATGTTAGCAGGAGTTCAACAATTTCGCATACATGAAAATGACTAAAGTTTTGCAGTCTTGCTTCTCGGGTAGTTGTGCATAAATGCTATTATATTCGTAAGTATTATGTGCAATTATCTGTGAGGCCGGATTAGCAATCTCCAATCTAACATCGTACACACGTTTACAGGTAATATACAATATTTATTTATTAATACTCATTTGGAATAACTTACTACGTACATATGATATATTTAATTTAATTTTATTTTACAATAAATCCAGATGTGCAAGATATCAATTAGGCATAGATAAAAATTACTAAATTTTAGAAATCTTGAAATTTGGGTAGTATAGCAAAATTATATTATATATGTATTTGTTATGTAGAGCTTTTATAAGGCCGATAAGCAGTCAACAAATTAAGATATTAGAGATGTTTTCTTGGCTATATAAATATGTTATTTAAAAAGTACACGATTTGAACGAATAATGATACATGTTTGATATATATGTTGAGTTTGCATAAAACTAGATTTCATTTTGCTGTAAAACACCTTCGGGTTGTCCCTTCTAAGTGTTCAACAAATAGGCAAAGGTATGACTAAATTCGAGCAGTTTTACATTTTGGGTATTTAAATATAATCTTTTTTTATTTGTGAGTATTATGTGTATTTACCTATATGGCCAGATTAGAAATTTCCAACTTAACATTGTACTGATAATATGAATGATTTATTTATGATTTACACATTTAGAATAAGTAATTTGATATATGTCATATCCATACTCTGTTGTTCAATGTATTTAGAAATTAAGAGTTTATTTTGTTTTATAATAGAATCATGTTAGCAGGAGTTCAACAATTTCGCATACATGAAAATGACTAAAGTTTTGCAGTCTTGCTTCTCGTGTAGTTGTGCATAATGCTATTATATTCGTAAGTATTATGTGCAATTATCTGTGAGGCCGTATTAGCAATCTCCAATCTAACATCGTACACACGTTTACATGTAATATACAATATTTATTTATTAATACTCATTTGGAATAACTTACTACGTACATATGATATATTTAATTTTATTTTATTTTACAATAAATCAAGACGTGCAAGATATCAATTAAGCATAGATAAAAATTACTCAATTTTAGCAATCTTTAAATTTGGGTAGTATAGCAAAATTATATTATATATGTATTTGTTATGTAGAGCTCTTATAAGGCCGATAAGCAGTCAACAAATTAAGATATTAGAGATGTTTTCTTGGCTATATAAATATGTTATTTAAAAAGTACACGATTTGAACAAATAATGATACATGTTTGATATATATGTTGTGTTAGCATAAAACTAGATTTCATTTTGTTGTAAAACACCTTCGGGTTGTCCCTTCTAAGTGTTCAACAAATAGGCAAAGGTATGACTAAATTCGAGCAGTTTTACATTTTGGGTATTTAAATATAATCTTTTTTTATTTGTGAGTGTTATGTGTATTTACCTATATGGCCAGATTAGAAATTTCCAACTTAACATTGTACTGATAATATGAATGATTAATTTATGATTTACACAATTAGAATAAGTAATTTGATATATGTCATATCCATACTCTGTTGTTCAATGTATTTAAAAATTAAGAGTTTATTTTGTTTTATAATAGAATCATGCTAGCAGGAGTTCAACAATTTCGCATACATGAAAATGACTATAGTTTTGCAGTCTTGCTTCTCGGGTAGTTGTGCATAAATGCTATTATATTCGTAAGTATTATCTGTGAGGCCGGATTAGCAATCTCCAATCTAACATCGTACACACGTTTACAGGTAATATACAATATTTATCTAATAAATACTCAATTGGAATAACTTACTACGTACATATGATATATTTAATTTAATTTTATTTTACAATAAATCCAGACGTGCAAGATATCAATTAGGCATAGATAAAAATTACTAAATTTTAGCAATCTTGAAATTTGGGTAGTATAGCAAAATTATATTATATATGTATTTGTTATGTAGAGCTCTTATAAGGCCGATAAGCAGTCAACAAATTAAGATATTAGAGATGTTTTCTTGGCTATATAAATATGTTATTTAAAAAGTACACGATTTGAACAAATAATGATACATGTTTGATATATATGTTGAGTTTGCATAAAACTAGATTTCATTTTGCTGTAAAACACCTTCGGGTTGTCCCTTCTAAGTGTTCAACAAATAGGCAAAGGTATGACTAAATTCGAGCAGTTTTACATTTTGGGTATTTAAATATAATCTTTTTTTATTTGTGAGTATTATGTGTATTTACCTATATGGCCAGATTAGAAATTTCCAACTTAACATTGTACTGATAATATGAATGATTAATTTATGATTTACACAATTAGAATAAGTAATTTGATATATGTCATATCCATACTCTGTTGTTCAATGTATTTAAAAATTAAGAGTTTATTTTGTTTTATAATAAAATCATGTTAGCAGGAGTTCAACAATTTCGCATACATGAAAATGACTAAAGTTTTGCAGTCTTGCTTCTCGGGTAGTTGTGCACAATGCTATTATATTCGTAAGTATTATGTGCAATTATCTGTGAGGCCGGATTAGCAATCTCCAATCTAACATCGTACACACGTTTAAAGGTAATATACAATATTTATCTAATAAATCCTCAATTGGAATAACTTACTACGTACATATGATATATTTAATTTTATGTTTCATTGAGTTTAAAAGTAGATTTAATTTTATTTTACAATAAATCCAGATGTGCAAAACAATTAAGCAGAGATAAAAAGTACTAAATTTTAGCAATCTTGAAATTTTGGTAGTATAGCATATTTATTTTATATTCGTATCTGTTAAGTAGAGTTACTTATAAAGCCGATAATCAGTCTACAAAGTAAGATAATAGAGATGTTTTCTTGGCTATATAAATATGTTATTTAAAAAGTACACGATTTGAACAAATAATTATACATGTTTCATATATATGTTGTGTTTGCATTAAACAAGATTTTATTTTGTTGTAAAACACCATCAGGTTGTCCCTTCTAAGTGTTCAACAAAGAGGCAAAGGTATGACTAAATTCTAGCAGTTTTACATTTTGGGTTTTTAAACATAATCTTTTTTTACTTGTGAGTATTATGTGTATTCACTTATATGGCCAGATTGGAAATTTCCAACTTAACATTGTACTGATAATATGAATGATTTATTTATGATTTACACAATTAGAATAAGTAATTTGATATATGTCATATCCATACTCTGTTGTTCAATGTATTTAGAAATTAAGAGTTTATTTTGTTTTATAATAGAATCATGTTAGCAGGAGTTCAACAATTTCGCATACACGAAAATGACTAAAGTTTTGCAGTCTTGCTTCTCGGGTAGTTGTGCACAATGCTATTATATTCGTAAGTATTATGTGCAATTATCTGTGAGGCCGGATTAGCAATCTCCAATCTAACATCGTACACACGTTTAAAGGTAATATACAATATTTATCTAATAAATCCTCAATTAATTGGAATAACTTACTACGTACATATGATATATTTAATTTTATGTTTCATTGAGTTTAAAAGTAGATTTAATTTAATTTTACAATAAATCTAGATGTGCAAAACAATTAAGCAGCGATAAAAAGTACTAAATTTTAGCAATCTTGAAATTTTGGTAGTATAGCATAATTATTTTATATTCGTATCTGTTATGTAGAGTTACTTATAAAGCCGATAATCAGTCTACAAAGTAAGATAATAGAGATGTTTTCTTGGCTATATAAATATATGTTATTTAAAAAGTACATGATTTGAACAAATAATTATACATGTTTGATATATATGTTGTGTTTGCATTAAACAAGATTTTATTTTGTTGTAAAACACCATTAGGTTGTCCCTTCTAAGTGTTCAACAAATAGGTAAAGGTATGACTAAATTCTAGCAGTTTTACATTTTGGGTTTTTAAACATAATCTTTTTTTATTTGTGAGTATTATGTGTATTTACCTATATAGCCAGATTAGAAATTTCCAACTTAACATTGTACTGATAATATAAATGATTTATTTATGATTTACACAATTAGAATAAGTAATTTGATATATGTCATATCCATACTCTGTTGTTCAATGTATTTAGAAATTAAGAGTTTATTTTGTTTTATAATAGAATCATGTTAGCAGGAGTTCAACAATTTCGCATACATGAAAATGACTAAAGTTTTGCAGTCTTGCTTCTCGGGTAGTTGTGCATAAATGCTATTATATTCGTAAGTATTATGTGCAATTATCTGTGAGGCCGGATTAGCAATCTCCAATCTAACATCGTACACACGTTTACATGTAATATACAATATTTATTTATTAATATTCATTTGGAATAACTTACTACGTACATATGATATATTTAATTTTATTTTATTTTACAATAAATCCAGACGTGCAAGATATCAATTAGGCATAGATAAAAATTACTCAATTTTAGCAATCTTTAAATTTGGGTAGTATAGCAAAATATATTATATATGTATTTGTTATGTAGAGCTCTTATAAGGCCGATAAGCAGTCAACAAATTAAGATATTAGAGATGTTTTCTTGGCTATATAAATATGTTATTTAAAAAGTACACGATTTGAACAAATAATGATACATGTTTGATATATATGTTGAGTTTGCATAAAACTAGATTTCATTTTGTTGTAAAACACCTTCGGGTTGTCCCTTCTAAGTGTTCAACAAATAGGCAAAGGTATGACTAAATTCGAGCAGTTTTACATTTTGGGTATTTAAATATAATCTTTTTTTATTTGTGAGTATTATGTGTATTTACCTATATGGCCAGATTAGAAATTTCCAACTTAACATTGTACTGATAATATGAATGATTAATTTATGATTTACACAATTAGAATAAGTAATTTGATATATGTCATATCCATACTCTGTTGTTCAATGTATTTAAAAATTAAGAGTTTATTTTGTTTTATAATAGAATCATGTTAGCAGGAGTTCAACAATTTCGCATACATGAAAATGACTAAAGTTTTGCAGTCTTGCTTCTCGGGTAGTTGTGCACAATGCTATTATATTCGTAAGTATTATGTGCAATTATCTGTGAGGCCGGATTAGCAATCTCCAATCTAACATCGTACACACGTTTAAAGGTAATATACAATATTTATCTAATAAATCCTCAATTGGAATAACTTACTACGTACATATGATATATTTAATTTTATGTTTCATTGAGTTTAAAAGTAGATTTAATTTAATTTTACAATAAATCTAGATGTGCAAAACAATTAAGCAGCGATAAAAAGTACTAAATTTTAGCAATCTTGAAATTTTGGTAGTATAGCATAATTATTTTATATTCGTATCTGTTATGTAGAGTTACTTATAAAGCCGATAATCAGTCTACAAAGTAAGATAATAGAGATGTTTTCTTGGCTATATAAATATGTTATTTAAAAAGTACACGATTTGAACAAATAATTATACATGTTTGATATATATGTTGTGTTTGCATTAAACAAGATTTTATTTTGTTGTAAAACACCATCAGGTTGTCCCTTCTAAGTGTTCAACAAAGAGGCAAAGGTATGACTAAATTCTAGCAGTTTTACATTTTGGGTTTTTAAACATAATCTTTTTTTACTTGTGAGTATTATGTGTATTCACTTATATGGCCAGATTGGAAATTTCCAACTTAACATTGTACTGATAATATGAATGTTTTATTTATGATTTACACAATTAGAATAAGTAATTTGATATATGTCATATCCATACTCTGTTGTTCAATGTATTTAGAAATTAAGAGTTTATTTTGTTTTATAATAGAATCATGTTAGCAGGAGTTCAACAATTTCGCATACACGAAAATGACTAAAGTTTTGCAGTCTTGCTTCTCGGGTAGTTGTGCACAATGCTAGTATATTCGTAAGTATTATGTGCAATTATCTGTGAGGCCGGATTAGCAATCTCCAATCTAACACCGTACACACGTTTACAGGTAATATACAATATTTATTTATTAATACTCATTTGGAATAACTTACTACGTACATATGATATATTTAATTTTATTTTATTTTACAATAAATCCAGACGTGCAAGACATCAATTAGGCATAGATAAAAATTACTAAATTTTAGCAATCTTGAAATTTGGGTAGCATAGCAAAATTATATTATATATGTATTTGTTATGTAGAGCTCTTATAAGGCCGATAAGCAGTCAACAAATTAAGATATTAGAGATGTTTTCTTGGCTATATAAATATGTTATTTAAAAAGTACACGATTTGAACAAATAATGATACATGTTTGATATATATGTTGTGTTTGCATAAAACTAGATTTCATTTTGTTGTAAAACACCTTCGGGTTGTCCCTTCTAAGTGTTCAACAAATAGGCAAAGGTATGACTAAATTCGAGCAGTTTTACATTTTGGGTATTTAAATATAATCTTTTTTTATTTGTGAGTATTATGTGTATTTACCTATATGGCCAGATTAGAAATTTCCAACTTAACATTGTACTGATAATATGAATGATTAATTTATGATTTACACAATTAGAATAAGTAATTTGATATATGTCATATCCATACTCTGTTGTTCAATGTATTTAAAAATTAAGAGTTTATTTTGTTTTATAATAGAATCATGTTAGCAGGAGTTCAACAATTTCGCATACATGAAAATGACTATAGTTTTGCAGTCTTGCTTCTCGGGTAGTTGTGCATAAATGCTGTTATATTCGTAAGTATTATGTGCAATTATCTGTGAGGCCGGATTAGCAATCTCCAATCTAACATCGTACACACGTTTACAGGTAATATACAATATTTATCTAATAAATACTCAATTGGAATAACTTACTACGTACATATGATATATTTAATTTTATTTTATTTTACAATAAATCCAGACGTGCAAGATATCAATTAGGCATAGATAAAAATTACTAAATTTTAGCAATCTTGAAATTTGGGTAGTATAGCAAAATTATATTATATATGTATTTGTTATGTAGAGCTCTTATAAGGCCGATAAGCAGTCAACAAATTAAGATATTAGAGATGTTTTCTTGGCTATATAAATATGTTATTTAAAAAGTACACGATTTGAACAAATAATGATACATGTTTGATATATATGTTGAGTTTGCATAAAACTAGATTTCATTTTGCTGTAAAACACCTTCGGGTTGTCCCTTCTAAGTGTTCAACAAATAGGCAAAGGTATGACTAAATTCGAGCAGTTTTACATTTTGGGTATTTAAATATAATCTTTTTTTATTTGTGAGTATTATGTGTATTTACCTATATGGCCAGATTAGAAATTTCCAACTTAACATTGTACTGATAATATGAATGATTAATTTATGATTTACACAATTAGAATAAGTAATTTGATATATGTCATATCCATACTCTGTTGTTCAATGTATTTAGAAATTAAGAGTTTATTTTGTTTTATAATAGAATCATGTTAGCAGGAGTTCAACAATTTCGCATACACGAAAATGACTAAAGTTTTGCAGTCTTGCTTCTCGGGTAGTTGTGCACAATGCTATTATATTCGTAAGTATTATGTGCAATTATCTGTGAGGCCGGATTAGCAATCTCCAATCTAACATCGTACACACGTTTAAAGGTAATATACAATATTTATCTAATAAATCCTCAATTGGAATAACTTACTACGTACATATGATATATTTAATTTTATGTTTCATTGAGTTTAAAAGTAGATTTAATTTAATTTTACAATAAATCCAGATGTGCAAAACAATTAAGCAGAGATAAAAAGTACTAAATTTTAGCAATCTTGAAATTTTGGTAGTATAGCATATTTATTTTATATTCGTATCTGTTATGTAGAGTTACTTATAAAGCCGATAATCAGTCTACAAAGTAAGATAATAGAGATGTTTTCTTGGCTATATAAATATGTTATTTAAAAAGTACACGATTTGAACAAATAATGATACATGTTTGATATATATGTTGTGTTTGCATAAAACTAGATTTCATTTTGTTGTAAAACACCTTCGGGTTGTCCCTTCTAAGTGTTCAACAAATAGGCAAAGGTATGACTAAATTCTAGCAGTATTACATTTTGGGTATTTAAATATAATCTTTTTTTATTTGTGAGTATTATGTGTATTTACCTATATGGCCAGATTAGAAATTTCCAACTTAACATTGTACTGATAATATGAATGATTTATTTATGATTTACACAATTAGAATAAGTAATTTGATATACGTCATATCCATACTCTGTTGTTCAATGTATTTAAAAATTAAGAGTTTATTTTGTTTTATAGTAGAATCATGTTAGCAGGAGTTCAACAATTTAGCATACATGAAAATGACTAAAGTTTTGCAGTCTTGCTTCTCGGGTAGTTGTGCATAATGCTATTATTTTCGTAAGTATTATGTGCAATTATCTGTGAGGCCGGATTAGCAATCTCCAATCTAACATCGTAGACACGTTTACAGGTAATATACAATATTTATTTATTAATACTCAATTGGAATAACTTACTACGTACATATGATACATTAAATTTTTTTATTTTACAATAAATCCAGACGTGCAAGATATCAATTAAGCAAAGATAAAAATTACTAAATTTTAGCAATCGTGAATCTTGGGTAGTATAGTATAATTATATTATATATGTATTTGTGATGTAGAGCTCTTATAAGGCCGATAAGCAGTCAACAAATTAAGATATTAGAGATGTTTTCATTGCTATATAAATATGTTATTTAAAAAGTACACGATTTGAACAAATAATGATACATGTTTGATATATATGTTGTGTTTGCATAAAACTAGATTTCATTTTGTTGTAAAACACCTTCGGGTTGTCCCTTCTAAGTGTTCAACAAATAGGCAAAGGTATGACTAAATTCGAGCAGTTTTACATTTTGGGTATTTAAATATAATCTTTTTTTATTTGTGAGTATTATGTGTATTTACCTATATGGCCAGATTAGAAATTTCCAACTTAACATTGTACTGATAATATGAATGATTTATTTATGATTTACACAATTAGAATAATAATTTGATATATGTCATATCCATACTCTGTTGTTCAATGTATTTAAAAATTAAGAGTTTATTTAGTTTTATAATAGAATCATGATAGCAGGAGTTCAACAATTTAGCATACATGAAAATGACTAATGTCTTGCAGTCTTGCTTCTCGGATAGTTGTGCACAATGCTATTATATTCGTAAGTATTATGTGCAATTATCTGTGAAGCCGGATTAGCAATCTCCAATCTAACACCGTACACGCTATTTGTATATTTATAGGTAATATACAATATTTATCTAATAAATCCTCAATTGGAATAACTTACTACGTACATATGATATATTTAATTTTATGTTTCATTGAGTTTAAAAGTAGATTTAATTTAATTTTACAATAAATCCAGATGTGCAAAACAATTAAGCAGAGATAAAAAGTACTAAATTTTACCAATCTTGAAATTTTGGTAGTATAGCATAATTATTTTATATTCGTATCTGTTATGTAGAGTTACTTATAAAGCCGATAATCAGTCTACAAAGTAAGATAATAGAGATGTTTTCTTGGCTATATAAATATGTTATTTAAAAAGTACACGATTTGAACAAATAATTATACATGTTTGATATATATGTTGTGTTTGCATTAAACAAGATTTTATTTTGTTGTAAAACACCATCAGGTTGTCCCTTCTAAGTGTTCAACAAATAGGCAAAGGTATGTCTAAATTCTAGCAGTTTTACATTTTGGGTTTTTAAACATAATCTTTTTTATTTGTGAGTATTATGTGTATTTACTTATATGGCCAGATAGGAAATTTCCAACTTAACATTGTACTGATAATATGAATGATTTATTTATGATTTACACAATTAGAATAAGTAATTTGATATATGTCATATCCATACTCTGTTGTTCAATGTATTTAGAAATTAAGAGTTTATTTTGTTTTATAATAGAATCATGTTAGCAGGAGTTCAACAATTTCGCATACATGAAAATGGATAAAGTTTTGCAGTCTTGCTTCTCGGGTAGTTGTGCATAAATGCTATTATATTCGTAAGTAAAGTATTATTAGCAATTATCTGTGAGGCCGGATTAGCAATCTCCAATCTAACATCGTACACACGTTTACAGGTAATATACAATATTTATCTAATAAATACTCAATTGGAATAACTTACTACGTACATATGATATATTTAATTTTATGTTTCATTGAGTTTAAAAGTAGATTTAATTTTATTTTACAATAAATCCAGATGTGCAAGACAATTAAGCAGAGATAAAAAGTACTAAATTTTAGCAATCTTGAAATTTTGGTAGTATAGCATAATTATTTTATATTCGTATTTGTTATGTAGAGTTACTTATAAAGCCGATAATCAGTCTACAAATTAAGATAACAGAGATGTTTTCTTGGCTATATAAATATGTTATTTAAAAAGTACACGATTTGAACAAATAATTATACATGTTTCATATATATGTTGTGTTTGCATTAAACAAGATTTTATTTTGTTGTAAAACACCATCAGGTTGTCCCTTCTAAGTGTTCAACAAATAGGCAAAGGTATGACTAAATTCTAGCAGTTTTACATTTTGGATTTTTAAACATAATATTTTTTTATTTGTGAGTATTATGTGTATTTACCTATATGGCCAGATTGGAAATTTCCAACTTAACATTGTACTGATAATATGAATGATTTATTTATGATTTACAAAATTAGAATAAGTAATTTGATATATGTCATATCCATACTCTGTTGTTCAATGTATTTAGAAATTAAGAGTTTATTTTGTTTAATAATAGAATCATGTTAGCAGGAGTTCAACAATTTCGCATACATGAAAATGACTAAAGTTTTGCAGTCTTGCTTCTCGGGTAGTTGTGCATAATGCTATTATATTCATAAGTATTATGTGCAATTATCTGTGAGGCCGGATTAGCAATCTCCAATCTAACATCGTAGACACGTTTACAGGTAATATACAATATTTATTTATCAATACTCAATTGGAATAACTTACTACGTACATATGATACATTAAATTTTTTATTTTACAATAAATCCAGACGTGCAAGATATCAATTAAGCATAGATAAAAATTACTAAATTTTAGCAATCGTGAATCTTGGGTAGTATAGTATAATTATATTATATATGTATTTGTTATGTAGAGCTCTTATAAGGCCGATAAGCAGTCTACAAATTAAGATATTAGAGATGTTTTCTTGGCTATATAAATATGTTATTTAAAAAATACACGATTTGAACAAATAAGTATATGTTTGATATATATGTTGAGTTTGCATAAAACTAGATTTCATTTTGTTGTAAAACACCTTCGGGTTGTCCCTTCTAAGTGTTCAACAAATAGGCAAAGGTATGACTAAATTCGAGCAGTTTTACATTTTGGGTATTTCAATATAATCTTTTTTTATTTGTGAGTATTATGTGTATTTACCTATATGGCCAGATTAGAAATTTCCAACTTAACATTGTACTGATAATATGAATGATTTATTTATGATTTACACAATTAGAATAAGTAATTTGATATATGTCATATCCATACTCTGTTGTTCAATGTATTTAAAAATTAAGAGTTTATTTTGTTTTATAATAGAATCATGTTAGCAGGAGTTCAACAATTTCGCATACATGAAAATGACTAAAGTTTTGCATTCTTGCTTCTCGGGTAGTTGTGCACAATGCTATTATATTCGTAAGTATTATGTGCAATTATCTGTGAGGCCGGATTAGCAATCTCCAAACTAACATCGTACACACGTTTACAGGTAATATACAATATTTATCTAATAAATACTCAATTGGAATAACTTACTACTTACATATGATATATTTAATTTTATTTTATTTTACAATAAATCCAGATGTGCAAGATATCAATTAAGCATAGATAAAAATTACTAAATTTAGCAATCGTGAATCTTATGTAGTATAGCATAATTATATTATATATGTATTTGTGATGTAGAGCTCTTATAAGGCCGATAAGCAGTCAACAAATTAAGATATTAGAGATGTTTTCATTGCTATATAAATATGTTATTTAAAAAGTACACGATTTGAACAAATAATTATACATGTTTGATATATATGTTGTGTTTGCATTAAACAAGATTTTATTTTGTTGTAAAACACCATCAGGTTGTCCTTTCTAAGTGTTCAACAAATAGGCAAAGGTATGACTAAATTCTAGCAGTTTTACATTTTGGGTTTTTAAACATAATCTTTTTTTATTTGTGAGTATTATGTGTATTTACCTATATGGCCAGATTGGAATTTTCCAACTTAACATTGTACTGATAATATGAATGATTTATTTATGATTTAGAAAATTAGAATAAGTAATTTGATATATGTCATATCCATACTCTGTTGTTCAATGTATTTAGAAATTAAGAGTTTATTTTGTTTTATAATAGAATCATGTTAGCAGGAGTTCAACAATTTCGCATACATGAAAATGACTAAAGTTTTGCAGTCTTGCTTCTCGGGTAGTTGTGCATAAATGCTATTATATTCGTAAGTATTATGTGCAATTATCTGTGAGGCCGGATTAGCAATCTCCAATCTAACATCGTACACACGTTTACAGGTAATATACAATATTTATATAATAAATAATCCATTGGAATAACTTACTACGTACATATGATATATTTAATTTTATGTTTCATTGAGTTTAAAAGTAGATTTAATTTTATTTTACAATAAATCCAGATGTGCAAAACAATTAAGCAGAGATAAAAAGTACTAAATTTTAGCGATCTTGAAATTTTGGTAGTATAGCATAATTATTTTATATTCGTATCTGTTATGTAGAGTTACTTATAAAGCCGATAATCAGTCTACAAAGTAAGATAATAGAGATGTTTTCTTGGCTATATAAATATGTTATTTAAAAAGTACATGATTTGAACAAATAATTATACATGTTTGATATATATGTTGTGTTTGCATTAAACAAGATTTTATTTTGTTGTAAAACACCATTAGGTTGTCCCTTCTAAGTGTTCAACAAATAGGTAAAGGTATGACTAAATTCTAGCAGTTTTACATTTTGGGTTTTTAAACATAATCTTTTTTTATTTGTGAGTATTATGTGTATTTACCTATATAGCCAGATTAGAAATTTCCAACTTAACATTGTACTGATAATATAAATGATTTATTTATGATTTACACAATTAGAATAAGTAATTTGATATATGTCATATCCATACTCTGTTGTTCAATGTATTTAGAAATTAAGAGTTTATTTTGTTTTATAATAGAATCATGTTAGCAGGAGTTCAACAATTTCGCATACATGAAAATGACTAAAGTTTTGCAGTCTTGCTTCTCGGGTAGTTGTGCATAAATGCTATTATATTCGTAAGTATTATGTGCAATTATCTGTGAGGCCGGATTAGCAATCTCCAATCTAACATCGTAGACACGTTTACAGGTAATATACAATATTTATCTAATAAATACTCAATTGGAATAACTTACTACGTACATATGATATATTTAATTTTATGTTTCATTGAGTTTAAAAGTAGATTTAATTTTATTTTACAATAAATCCAGATGTGCAAAACAATTAAGCAGAGATAAAAAGTACTAAATTTTAGCGATCTTGAAATTTTGGTAGTATAGCATAATTATTTTATATTCGTATCTGTTATGTAGAGTTACTTATAAAGCCGATAATCAGTCTACAAATTAAGATAACAGAGATGTTTTCTTGGCTATATAAATATGTTATTTAAAAAGTACACGATTTGAACAAATAATTATACATGTTTGATATATATGTTGTGTTTGCATTAAACAAGATTTTATTTTGTTGTAAAACACCATCAGGTTGTCCCTTCTAAGTGTTCAACAAATAGGCAAAGGTATGACTAAATTCTAGCAGTTTTACATTTTGGGTTTTTAAACATAATCTTTTTTTATTTGTGAGTATTATGTGTATTCACTTATATGGCCAGATTGGAAATTTCCAACTTAACATTGTACTAATAATATGAATGATTTATTTATGATTTACACATTTAGAATAAGTAATTTGATATATGTCATATCCATACTCTGTTGTTCAATGTATTTAGAAATTAAGAGTTTATTTTGTTTTATAATAGAATCATGTTAGCAGGAGTTCAACAATTTCGCATACATGAAAATGACTAAAGTTTTGCAGTCTTGCTTCTCGGGTAGTTGTGCATAAATGCTATTATATTCGTAAGTATTATGTGCAATTATCTGTGAGGCCGGATTAGCAATCTCCAATCTAACATCGTACACACGTTTACAGGTAATATACAATATTTATTTATTAATACTCATTTGGAATAACTTACTACGTACATATGATATATTTAATTTAATTTTATTTTACAATAAATCCAGATGTGCAAGATATCAATTAGGCATAGATAAAAATTACTAAATTTTAGAAATCTTGAAATTTGGGTAGTATAGCAAAATTATATTATATATGTATTTGTTATGTAGAGCTCTTATAAGGCCGATAAGCAGTCAACAAATTAAGATATTAGAGATGTTTTCTTGGCTATATAAATATGTTATTTAAAAAGTACACGATTTGAACAAATAATGATACATGTTTGATATATATGTTGTGTTAGCATAAAACTAGATTTCATTTTGTTGTAAAACACCTTCGGGTTGTCCCTTCTAAGTGTTCAACAAATAGGCAAAGGTATGACTAAATTCGAGCAGTTTTACATTTTGGGTATTTAAATATAATCTTTTTTTATTTGTGAGTATTATGTGTATTTACCTATATGGCCAGATTAGAAATTTCCAACTTAACATTGTACTGATAATATGAATGATTAATTTATGATTTACACAATTAGAATAAGTAATTTGATATATGTCATATCCATACTCTGTTGTTCAATGTATTTAAAAATTAAGAGTTTATTTTGTTTTATAATAGAATCATGCTAGCAGGAGTTCAACAATTTCGCATACATGAAAATGACTATAGTTTTGCAGTCTTGCTTCTCGGGTAGTTGTGCATAAATGCTATTATATTCGTAAGTATTATCTGTGAGGCCGGATTAGCAATCTCCAATCTAACATCGTACACACGTTTACAGGTAATATACAATATTTATCTAATAAATACTCAATTGGAATAACTTACTACGTACATATGATATATTTAATTTAATTTTATTTTACAATAAATCCAGACGTGCAAGATATCAATTAGGCATAGATAAAAATTACTAAATTTTAGCAATCTTGAAATTTGGGTAGTATAGCAAAATTATATTATATATGTATTTGTTATGTAGAGCTCTTATAAGGCCGATAAGCAGTCAACAAATTAAGATATTAGAGATGTTTTCTTGGCTATATAAATATGTTATTTAAAAAGTACACGATTTGAACAAATAATGATACATGTTTGATATATATGTTGAGTTTGCATAAAACTAGATTTCATTTTGCTGTAAAACACCTTCGGGTTGTCCCTTCTAAGTGTTCAACAAATAGGCAAAGGTATGACTAAATTCGAGCAGTTTTACATTTTGGGTATTTAAATATAATCTTTTTTTATTTGTGAGTATTATGTGTATTTACCTATATGGCCAGATTAGAAATTTCCAACTTAACATTGTACTGATAATATGAATGATTAATTTATGATTTACACAATTAGAATAAGTAATTTGATATATGTCATATCCATACTCTGTTGTTCAATGTATTTAAAAATTAAGAGTTTATTTTGTTTTATAATAGAATCATGTTAGCAGGAGTTCAACAATTTCGCATACATGAAAATGACTAAAGTTTTGCAGTCTTGCTTCTCGGGTAGTTGTGCACAATGCTATTATATTCGTAAGTATTATGTGCAATTATCTGTGAGGCCGGATTAGCAATCTCCAATCTAACATCGTACACACGTTTAAAGGTAATATACAATATTTATCTAATAAATCCTCAATTGGAATAACTTACTACGTACATATGATATATTTAATTTTATGTTTCATTGAGTTTAAAAGTAGATTTAATTTTATTTTACAATAAATCCAGATGTGCAAAACAATTAAGCAGAGATAAAAAGTACTAAATTTTAGCAATCTTGAAATTTTGGTAGTATAGCATATTTATTTTATATTCGTATCTGTTAAGTAGAGTTACTTATAAAGCCGATAATCAGTCTACAAAGTAAGATAATAGAGATGTTTTCTTGGCTATATAAATATGTTATTTAAAAAGTACACGATTTGAACAAATAATTATACATGTTTCATATATATGTTGTGTTTGCATTAAACAAGATTTTATTTTGTTGTAAAACACCATCAGGTTGTCCCTTCTAAGTGTTCAACAAAGAGGCAAAGGTATGACTAAATTCTAGCAGTTTTACATTTTGGGTTTTTAAACATAATCTTTTTTTACTTGTGAGTATTATGTGTATTCACTTATATGGCCAGATTGGAAATTTCCAACTTAACATTGTACTGATAATATGAATGATTTATTTATGATTTACACAATTAGAATAAGTAATTTGATATATGTCATATCCATACTCTGTTGTTCAATGTATTTAGAAATTAAGAGTTTATTTTGTTTTATAATAGAATCATGTTAGCAGGAGTTCAACAATTTCGCATACACGAAAATGACTAAAGTTTTGCAGTCTTGCTTCTCGGGTAGTTGTGCACAATGCTATTATATTCGTAAGTATTATGTGCAATTATCTGTGAGGCCGGATTAGCAATCTCCAATCTAACATCGTACACACGTTTAAAGGTAATATACAATATTTATCTAATAAATCCTCAATTGGAATAACTTACTACGTACATATGATATATTTAATTTTATGTTTCATTGAGTTTAAAAGTAGATTTAATTTAATTTTACAATAAATCTAGATGTGCAAAACAATTAAGCAGCGATAAAAAGTACTAAATTTTAGCAATCTTGAAATTTTGGTAGTATAGCATAATTATTTTATATTCGTATCTGTTATGTAGAGTTACTTATAAAGCCGATAATCAGTCTACAAAGTAAGATAATAGAGATGTTTTCTTGGCTATATAAATATGTTATTTAAAAAGTACATGATTTGAACAAATAATTATACATGTTTGATATATATGTTGTGTTTGCATTAAACAAGATTTTATTTTGTTGTAAAACACCATTAGGTTGTCCCTTCTAAGTGTTCAACAAATAGGTAAAGGTATGACTAAATTCTAGCAGTTTTACATTTTGGGTTTTTAAACATAATCTTTTTTTATTTGTGAGTATTATGTGTATTTACCTATATAGCCAGATTAGAAATTTCCAACTTAACATTGTACTGATAATATAAATGATTTATTTATGATTTACACAATTAGAATAAGTAATTTGATATATGTCATATCCATACTCTGTTGTTCAATGTATTTAGAAATTAAGAGTTTATTTTGTTTTATAATAGAATCATGTTAGCAGGAGTTCAACAATTTCGCATACATGAAAATGACTAAAGTTTTGCAGTCTTGCTTCTCGGGTAGTTGTGCATAAATGCTATTATATTCGTAAGTATTATGTGCAATTATCTGTGAGGCCGGATTAGCAATCTCCAATCTAACATCGTAGACACGTTTACAGGTAATATACAATATTTATCTAATAAATACTCAATTGGAATAACTTACTACGTACATATGATATATTTAATTTTATGTTTCATTGAGTTTAAAAGTAGATTTAATTTTATTTTACAATAAATCCAGATGTGCAAAACAATTAAGCAGAGATAAAAAGTACTAAATTTTAGCGATCTTGAAATTTTGGTAGTATAGCATAATTATTTTATATTCGTATCTGTTATGTAGAGTTACTTATAAAGCCGATAATCAGTCTACAAATTAAGATAACAGAGATGTTTTCTTGGCTATATAAATATGTTATTTAAAAAGTACACGATTTGAACAAATAATTATACATGTTTGATATATATGTTGTGTTTGCATTAAACAAGATTTTATTTTGTTGTAAAACACCATCAGGTTGTCCCTTCTAAGTGTTCAACAAATAGGCAAAGGTATGACTAAATTCTAGCAGTTTTACATTTTGGGTTTTTAAACATAATCTTTTTTTATTTGTGAGTATTATGTGTATTCACTTATATGGCCAGATTGGAAATTTCCAACTTAACATTGTACTAATAATATGAATGATTTATTTATGATTTACACATTTAGAATAAGTAATTTGATATATGTCATATCCATACTCTGTTGTTCAATGTATTTAGAAATTAAGAGTTTATTTTGTTTTATAATAGAATCATGTTAGCAGGAGTTCAACAATTTCGCATACATGAAAATGACTAAAGTTTTGCAGTCTTGCTTCTCGGGTAGTTGTGCATAAATGCTATTATATTCGTAAGTATTATGTGCAATTATCTGTGAGGCCGGATTAGCAATCTCCAATCTAACATCGTACACACGTTTACAGGTAATATACAATATTTATTTATTAATACTCATTTGGAATAACTTACTACGTACATATGATATATTTAATTTAATTTTATTTTACAATAAATCCAGATGTGCAAGATATCAATTAGGCATAGATAAAAATTACTAAATTTTAGAAATCTTGAAATTTGGGTAGTATAGCAAAATTATATTATATATGTATTTGTTATGTAGAGCTTTTATAAGGCCGATAAGCAGTCAACAAATTAAGATATTAGAGATGTTTTCTTGGCTATATAAATATGTTATTTAAAAAGTACACGATTTGAACGAATAATGATACATGTTTGATATATATGTTGAGTTTGCATAAAACTAGATTTCATTTTGCTGTAAAACACCTTCGGGTTGTCCCTTCTAAGTGTTCAACAAATAGGCAAAGGTATGACTAAATTCGAGCAGTTTTACATTTTGGGTATTTAAATATAATCTTTTTTTATTTGTGAGTATTATGTGTATTTACCTATATGGCCAGATTAGAAATTTCCAACTTAACATTGTACTGATAATATGAATGATTTATTTATGATTTACACATTTAGAATAAGTAATTTGATATATGTCATATCCATACTCTGTTGTTCAATGTATTTAGAAATTAAGAGTTTATTTTGTTTTATAATAGAATCATGTTAGCAGGAGTTCAACAATTTCGCATACATGAAAATGACTAAAGTTTTGCAGTCTTGCTTCTCGTGTAGTTGTGCATAATGCTATTATATTCGTAAGTATTATGTGCAATTATCTGTGAGGCCGTATTAGCAATCTCCAATCTAACATCGTACACACGTTTACATGTAATATACAATATTTATTTATTAATACTCATTTGGAATAACTTACTACGTACATATGATATATTTAATTTTATTTTATTTTACAATAAATCAAGACGTGCAAGATATCAATTAAGCATAGATAAAAATTACTCAATTTTAGCAATCTTTAAATTTGGGTAGTATAGCAAAATTATATTATATATGTATTTGTTATGTAGAGCTCTTATAAGGCCGATAAGCAGTCAACAAATTAAGATATTAGAGATGTTTTCTTGGCTATATAAATATGTTATTTAAAAAGTACACGATTTGAACAAATAATGATACATGTTTGATATATATGTTGTGTTAGCATAAAACTAGATTTCATTTTGTTGTAAAACACCTTCGGGTTGTCCCTTCTAAGTGTTCAACAAATAGGCAAAGGTATGACTAAATTCGAGCAGTTTTACATTTTGGGTATTTAAATATAATCTTTTTTTATTTGTGAGTATTATGTGTATTTACCTATATGGCCAGATTAGAAATTTCCAACTTAACATTGTACTGATAATATGAATGATTAATTTATGATTTACACAATTAGAATAAGTAATTTGATATATGTCATATCCATACTCTGTTGTTCAATGTATTTAAAAATTAAGAGTTTATTTTGTTTTATAATAGAATCATGCTAGCAGGAGTTCAACAATTTCGCATACATGAAAATGACTATAGTTTTGCAGTCTTGCTTCTCGGGTAGTTGTGCATAAATGCTATTATATTCGTAAGTATTATCTGTGAGGCCGGATTAGCAATCTCCAATCTAACATCGTACACACGTTTACAGGTAATATACAATATTTATCTAATAAATACTCAATTGGAATAACTTACTACGTACATATGATATATTTAATTTAATTTTATTTTACAATAAATCCAGACGTGCAAGATATCAATTAGGCATAGATAAAAATTACTAAATTTTAGCAATCTTGAAATTTGGGTAGTATAGCAAAATTATATTATATATGTATTTGTTATGTAGAGCTCTTATAAGGCCGATAAGCAGTCAACAAATTAAGATATTAGAGATGTTTTCTTGGCTATATAAATATGTTATTTAAAAAGTACACGATTTGAACAAATAATGATACATGTTTGATATATATGTTGAGTTTGCATAAAACTAGATTTCATTTTGCTGTAAAACACCTTCGGGTTGTCCCTTCTAAGTGTTCAACAAATAGGCAAAGGTATGACTAAATTCGAGCAGTTTTACATTTTGGGTATTTAAATATAATCTTTTTTTATTTGTGAGTATTATGTGTATTTACCTATATGGCCAGATTAGAAATTTCCAACTTAACATTGTACTGATAATATGAATGATTAATTTATGATTTACACAATTAGAATAAGTAATTTGATATATGTCATATCCATACTCTGTTGTTCAATGTATTTAAAAATTAAGAGTTTATTTTGTTTTATAATAGAATCATGTTAGCAGGAGTTCAACAATTTCGCATACATGAAAATGACTAAAGTTTTGCAGTCTTGCTTCTCGGGTAGTTGTGCACAATGCTATTATATTCGTAAGTATTATGTGCAATTATCTGTGAGGCCGGATTAGCAATCTCCAATCTAACATCGTACACACGTTTAAAGGTAATATACAATATTTATCTAATAAATCCTCAATTGGAATAACTTACTACGTACATATGATATATTTAATTTTATGTTTCATTGAGTTTAAAAGTAGATTTAATTTTATTTTACAATAAATCCAGATGTGCAAAACAATTAAGCAGAGATAAAAAGTACTAAATTTTAGCAATCTTGAAATTTTGGTAGTATAGCATATTTATTTTATATTCGTATCTGTTAAGTAGAGTTACTTATAAAGCCGATAATCAGTCTACAAAGTAAGATAATAGAGATGTTTTCTTGGCTATATAAATATGTTATTTAAAAAGTACACGATTTGAACAAATAATTATACATGTTTCATATATATGTTGTGTTTGCATTAAACAAGATTTTATTTTGTTGTAAAACACCATCAGGTTGTCCCTTCTAAGTGTTCAACAAAGAGGCAAAGGTATGACTAAATTCTAGCAGTTTTACATTTTGGGTTTTTAAACATAATCTTTTTTTACTTGTGAGTATTATGTGTATTCACTTATATGGCCAGATTGGAAATTTCCAACTTAACATTGTACTGATAATATGAATGATTTATTTATGATTTACACATTTAGAATAAGTAATTTGATATATGTCATATCCATACTCTGTTGTTCAATGTATTTAGAAATTAAGAGTTTATTTTGTTTTATAATAGAATCATGTTAGCAGGAGTTCAACAATTTCGCATACATGAAAATGACTAAAGTTTTGCAGTCTTGCTTCTCGGGTAGTTGTGCATAAATGCTATTATATTCGTAAGTATTATGTGCAATTATCTGTGAGGCCGGATTAGCAATCTCCAATCTAACATCGTACACACGTTTACAGGTAATATACAATATTTATTTATTAATACTCATTTGGAATAACTTACTACGTACATATGATATATTTAATTTAATTTTATTTTACAATAAATCCAGATGTGCAAGATATCAATTAGGCATAGATAAAAATTACTAAATTTTAGAAATCTTGAAATTTGGGTAGTATAGCAAAATTATATTATATATGTATTTGTTATGTAGAGCTTTTATAAGGCCGATAAGCAGTCAACAAATTAAGATATTAGAGATGTTTTCTTGGCTATATAAATATGTTATTTAAAAAGTACACGATTTGAACGAATAATGATACATGTTTGATATATATGTTGAGTTTGCATAAAACTAGATTTCATTTTGCTGTAAAACACCTTCGGGTTGTCCCTTCTAAGTGTTCAACAAATAGGCAAAGGTATGACTAAATTCGAGCAGTTTTACATTTTGGGTATTTAAATATAATCTTTTTTTATTTGTGAGTATTATGTGTATTTACCTATATGGCCAGATTAGAAATTTCCAACTTAACATTGTACTGATAATATGAATGATTTATTTATGATTTACACATTTAGAATAAGTAATTTGATATATGTCATATCCATACTCTGTTGTTCAATGTATTTAGAAATTAAGAGTTTATTTTGTTTTATAATAGAATCATGTTAGCAGGAGTTCAACAATTTCGCATACATGAAAATGACTAAAGTTTTGCAGTCTTGCTTCTCGTGTAGTTGTGCATAATGCTATTATATTCGTAAGTATTATGTGCAATTATCTGTGAGGCCGTATTAGCAATCTCCAATCTAACATCGTACACACGTTTACATGTAATATACAATATTTATTTATTAATACTCATTTGGAATAACTTACTACGTACATATGATATATTTAATTTTATTTTATTTTACAATAAATCAAGACGTGCAAGATATCAATTAAGCATAGATAAAAATTACTCAATTTTAGCAATCTTTAAATTTGGGTAGTATAGCATAATTATTTTATATTCGTATCTGTTATGTAGAGTTACTTATAAAGCCGATAATCAGTCTACAAATTAAGATAACAGAGATGTTTTCTTGGCTATATAAATATGTTATTTAAAAAGTACACGATTTGAACAAATAATTATACATGTTTGATATATATGTTGTGTTTGCATTAAACAAGATTTTATTTTGTTGTAAAACACCATCAGGTTGTCCCTTCTAAGTGTTCAACAAATAGGCAAAGGTATGACTAAATTCTAGCAGTTTTACATTTTGGGTTTTTAAACATAATCTTTTTTTATTTGTGAGTATTATGTGTATTCACTTATATGGCCAGATTGGAAATTTCCAACTTAACATTGTACTAATAATATGAATGATTTATTTATGATTTACACATTTAGAATAAGTAATTTGATATATGTCATATCCATACTCTGTTGTTCAATGTATTTAGAAATTAAGAGTTTATTTTGTTTTATAATAGAATCATGTTAGCAGGAGTTCAACAATTTCGCATACATGAAAATGACTAAAGTTTTGCAGTCTTGCTTCTCGGGTAGTTGTGCATAAATGCTATTATATTCGTAAGTATTATGTGCAATTATCTGTGAGGCCGGATTAGCAATCTCCAATCTAACATCGTACACACGTTTACAGGTAATATACAATATTTATTTATTAATACTCATTTGGAATAACTTACTACGTACATATGATATATTTAATTTAATTTTATTTTACAATAAATCCAGATGTGCAAGATATCAATTAGGCATAGATAAAAATTACTAAATTTTAGAAATCTTGAAATTTGGGTAGTATAGCAAAATTATATTATATATGTATTTGTTATGTAGAGCTTTTATAAGGCCGATAAGCAGTCAACAAATTAAGATATTAGAGATGTTTTCTTGGCTATATAAATATGTTATTTAAAAAGTACACGATTTGAACGAATAATGATACATGTTTGATATATATGTTGAGTTTGCATAAAACTAGATTTCATTTTGCTGTAAAACACCTTCGGGTTGTCCCTTCTAAGTGTTCAACAAATAGGCAAAGGTATGACTAAATTCGAGCAGTTTTACATTTTGGGTATTTAAATATAATCTTTTTTTATTTGTGAGTATTATGTGTATTTACCTATATGGCCAGATTAGAAATTTCCAACTTAACATTGTACTGATAATATGAATGATTTATTTATGATTTACACATTTAGAATAAGTAATTTGATATATGTCATATCCATACTCTGTTGTTCAATGTATTTAGAAATTAAGAGTTTATTTTGTTTTATAATAGAATCATGTTAGCAGGAGTTCAACAATTTCGCATACATGAAAATGACTAAAGTTTTGCAGTCTTGCTTCTCGTGTAGTTGTGCATAATGCTATTATATTCGTAAGTATTATGTGCAATTATCTGTGAGGCCGTATTAGCAATCTCCAATCTAACATCGTACACACGTTTACATGTAATATACAATATTTATTTATTAATACTCATTTGGAATAACTTACTACGTACATATGATATATTTAATTTTATTTTATTTTACAATAAATCAAGACGTGCAAGATATCAATTAAGCATAGATAAAAATTACTCAATTTTAGCAATCTTTAAATTTGGGTAGTATAGCAAAATTATATTATATATGTATTTGTTATGTAGAGCTCTTATAAGGCCGATAAGCAGTCAACAAATTAAGATATTAGAGATGTTTTCTTGGCTATATAAATATGTTATTTAAAAAGTACACGATTTGAACAAATAATGATACATGTTTGATATATATGTTGTGTTAGCATAAAACTAGATTTCATTTTGTTGTAAAACACCTTCGGGTTGTCCCTTCTAAGTGTTCAACAAATAGGCAAAGGTATGACTAAATTCGAGCAGTTTTACATTTTGGGTATTTAAATATAATCTTTTTTTATTTGTGAGTATTATGTGTATTTACCTATATGGCCAGATTAGAAATTTCCAACTTAACATTGTACTGATAATATGAATGATTAATTTATGATTTACACAATTAGAATAAGTAATTTGATATATGTCATATCCATACTCTGTTGTTCAATGTATTTAAAAATTAAGAGTTTATTTTGTTTTATAATAGAATCATGCTAGCAGGAGTTCAACAATTTCGCATACATGAAAATGACTATAGTTTTGCAGTCTTGCTTCTCGGGTAGTTGTGCATAAATGCTATTATATTCGTAAGTATTATCTGTGAGGCCGGATTAGCAATCTCCAATCTAACATCGTACACACGTTTACAGGTAATATACAATATTTATCTAATAAATACTCAATTGGAATAACTTACTACGTACATATGATATATTTAATTTAATTTTATTTTACAATAAATCCAGACGTGCAAGATATCAATTAGGCATAGATAAAAATTACTAAATTTTAGCAATCTTGAAATTTGGGTAGTATAGCAAAATTATATTATATATGTATTTGTTATGTAGAGCTCTTATAAGGCCGATAAGCAGTCAACAAATTAAGATATTAGAGATGTTTTCTTGGCTATATAAATATGTTATTTAAAAAGTACACGATTTGAACAAATAATGATACATGTTTGATATATATGTTGAGTTTGCATAAAACTAGATTTCATTTTGCTGTAAAACACCTTCGGGTTGTCCCTTCTAAGTGTTCAACAAATAGGCAAAGGTATGACTAAATTCGAGCAGTTTTACATTTTGGGTATTTAAATATAATCTTTTTTTATTTGTGAGTATTATGTGTATTTACCTATATGGCCAGATTAGAAATTTCCAACTTAACATTGTACTGATAATATGAATGATTAATTTATGATTTACACAATTAGAATAAGTAATTTGATATATGTCATATCCATACTCTGTTGTTCAATGTATTTAAAAATTAAGAGTTTATTTTGTTTTATAATAGAATCATGTTAGCAGGAGTTCAACAATTTCGCATACATGAAAATGACTAAAGTTTTGCAGTCTTGCTTCTCGGGTAGTTGTGCACAATGCTATTATATTCGTAAGTATTATGTGCAATTATCTGTGAGGCCGGATTAGCAATCTCCAATCTAACATCGTACACACGTTTAAAGGTAATATACAATATTTATCTAATAAATCCTCAATTGGAATAACTTACTACGTACATATGATATATTTAATTTTATGTTTCATTGAGTTTAAAAGTAGATTTAATTTTATTTTACAATAAATCCAGATGTGCAAAACAATTAAGCAGAGATAAAAAGTACTAAATTTTAGCAATCTTGAAATTTTGGTAGTATAGCATATTTATTTTATATTCGTATCTGTTAAGTAGAGTTACTTATAAAGCCGATAATCAGTCTACAAAGTAAGATAATAGAGATGTTTTCTTGGCTATATAAATATGTTATTTAAAAAGTACACGATTTGAACAAATAATTATACATGTTTCATATATATGTTGTGTTTGCATTAAACAAGATTTTATTTTGTTGTAAAACACCATCAGGTTGTCCCTTCTAAGTGTTCAACAAAGAGGCAAAGGTATGACTAAATTCTAGCAGTTTTACATTTTGGGTTTTTAAACATAATCTTTTTTTACTTGTGAGTATTATGTGTATTCACTTATATGGCCAGATTGGAAATTTCCAACTTAACATTGTACTGATAATATGAATGATTTATTTATGATTTACACATTTAGAATAAGTAATTTGATATATGTCATATCCATACTCTGTTGTTCAATGTATTTAGAAATTAAGAGTTTATTTTGTTTTATAATAGAATCATGTTAGCAGGAGTTCAACAATTTCGCATACATGAAAATGACTAAAGTTTTGCAGTCTTGCTTCTCGGGTAGTTGTGCATAAATGCTATTATATTCGTAAGTATTATGTGCAATTATCTGTGAGGCCGGATTAGCAATCTCCAATCTAACATCGTACACACGTTTACAGGTAATATACAATATTTATTTATTAATACTCATTTGGAATAACTTACTACGTACATATGATATATTTAATTTAATTTTATTTTACAATAAATCCAGATGTGCAAGATATCAATTAGGCATAGATAAAAATTACTAAATTTTAGAAATCTTGAAATTTGGGTAGTATAGCAAAATTATATTATATATGTATTTGTTATGTAGAGCTTTTATAAGGCCGATAAGCAGTCAACAAATTAAGATATTAGAGATGTTTTCTTGGCTATATAAATATGTTATTTAAAAAGTACACGATTTGAACGAATAATGATACATGTTTGATATATATGTTGAGTTTGCATAAAACTAGATTTCATTTTGCTGTAAAACACCTTCGGGTTGTCCCTTCTAAGTGTTCAACAAATAGGCAAAGGTATGACTAAATTCGAGCAGTTTTACATTTTGGGTATTTAAATATAATCTTTTTTTATTTGTGAGTATTATGTGTATTTACCTATATGGCCAGATTAGAAATTTCCAACTTAACATTGTACTGATAATATGAATGATTTATTTATGATTTACACATTTAGAATAAGTAATTTGATATATGTCATATCCATACTCTGTTGTTCAATGTATTTAGAAATTAAGAGTTTATTTTGTTTTATAATAGAATCATGTTAGCAGGAGTTCAACAATTTCGCATACATGAAAATGACTAAAGTTTTGCAGTCTTGCTTCTCGTGTAGTTGTGCATAATGCTATTATATTCGTAAGTATTATGTGCAATTATCTGTGAGGCCGTATTAGCAATCTCCAATCTAACATCGTACACACGTTTACATGTAATATACAATATTTATTTATTAATACTCATTTGGAATAACTTACTACGTACATATGATATATTTAATTTTATTTTATTTTACAATAAATCAAGACGTGCAAGATATCAATTAAGCATAGATAAAAATTACTCAATTTTAGCAATCTTTAAATTTGGGTAGTATAGCAAAATTATATTATATATGTATTTGTTATGTAGAGCTCTTATAAGGCCGATAAGCAGTCAACAAATTAAGATATTAGAGATGTTTTCTTGGCTATATAAATATGTTATTTAAAAAGTACACGATTTGAACAAATAATGATACATGTTTGATATATATGTTGTGTTAGCATAAAACTAGATTTCATTTTGTTGTAAAACACCTTCGGGTTGTCCCTTCTAAGTGTTCAACAAATAGGCAAAGGTATGACTAAATTCGAGCAGTTTTACATTTTGGGTATTTAAATATAATCTTTTTTTATTTGTGAGTATTATGTGTATTTACCTATATGGCCAGATTAGAAATTTCCAACTTAACATTGTACTGATAATATGAATGATTAATTTATGATTTACACAATTAGAATAAGTAATTTGATATATGTCATATCCATACTCTGTTGTTCAATGTATTTAAAAATTAAGAGTTTATTTTGTTTTATAATAGAATCATGCTAGCAGGAGTTCAACAATTTCGCATACATGAAAATGACTATAGTTTTGCAGTCTTGCTTCTCGGGTAGTTGTGCATAAATGCTATTATATTCGTAAGTATTATCTGTGAGGCCGGATTAGCAATCTCCAATCTAACATCGTACACACGTTTACAGGTAATATACAATATTTATCTAATAAATACTCAATTGGAATAACTTACTACGTACATATGATATATTTAATTTAATTTTATTTTACAATAAATCCAGACGTGCAAGATTTCAATTAGGCATAGATAAAAATTACTAAATTTTAGCAATCTTGAAATTTGGGTAGTATAGCAAAATTATATTATATATGTATTTGTTATGTAGAGCTCTTATAAGGCCGATAAGCAGTCAACAAATTAAGATATTAGAGATGTTTTCTTGGCTATATAAATATGTTATTTAAAAAGTACACGATTTGAACAAATAATGATACATGTTTGATATATATGTTGAGTTTGCATAAAACTAGATTTCATTTTGCTGTAAAACACCTTCGGGTTGTCCCTTCTAAGTGTTCAACAAATAGGCAAAGGTATGACTAAATTCGAGCAGTTTTACATTTTGGGTATTTAAATATAATCTTTTTTTATTTGTGAGTATTATGTGTATTTACCTATATGGCCAGATTAGAAATTTCCAACTTAACATTGTACTGATAATATGAATGATTAATTTATGATTTACACAATTAGAATAAGTAATTTGATATATGTCATATCCATACTCTGTTGTTCAATGTATTTAAAAATTAAGAGTTTATTTTGTTTTATAATAGAATCATGTTAGCAGGAGTTCAACAATTTCGCATACATGAAAATGACTAAAGTTTTGCAGTCTTGCTTCTCGGGTAGTTGTGCACAATGCTATTATATTCGTAAGTATTATGTGCAATTATCTGTGAGGCCGGATTAGCAATCTCCAATCTAACATCGTACACACGTTTAAAGGTAATATACAATATTTATCTAATAAATCCTCAATTGGAATAACTTACTACGTACATATGATATATTTAATTTTATGTTTCATTGAGTTTAAAAGTAGATTTAATTTTATTTTACAATAAATCCAGATGTGCAAAACAATTAAGCAGAGATAAAAAGTACTAAATTTTAGCAATCTTGAAATTTTGGTAGTATAGCATATTTATTTTATATTCGTATCTGTTAAGTAGAGTTACTTATAAAGCCGATAATCAGTCTACAAAGTAAGATAATAGAGATGTTTTCTTGGCTATATAAATATGTTATTTAAAAAGTACACGATTTGAACAAATAATTATACATGTTTCATATATATGTTGTGTTTGCATTAAACAAGATTTTATTTTGTTGTAAAACACCATCAGGTTGTCCCTTCTAAGTGTTCAACAAAGAGGCAAAGGTATGACTAAATTCTAGCAGTTTTACATTTTGGGTTTTTAAACATAATCTTTTTTTACTTGTGAGTATTATGTGTATTCACTTATATGGCCAGATTGGAAATTTCCAACTTAACATTGTACTGATAATATGAATGATTTATTTATGATTTACACAATTAGAATAAGTAATTTGATATATGTCATATCCATACTCTGTTGTTCAATGTATTTAGAAATTAAGAGTTTATTTTGTTTTATAATAGAATCATGTTAGCAGGAGTTCAACAATTTCGCATACACGAAAATGACTAAAGTTTTGCAGTCTTGCTTCTCGGGTAGTTGTGCACAATGCTATTATATTCGTAAGTATTATGTGCAATTATCTGTGAGGCCGGATTAGCAATCTCCAATCTAACATCGTACACACGTTTAAAGGTAATATACAATATTTATCTAATAAATCCTCAATTGGAATAACTTACTACGTACATATGATATATTTAATTTTATGTTTCATTGAGTTTAAAAGTAGATTTAATTTAATTTTACAATAAATCTAGATGTGCAAAACAATTAAGCAGCGATAAAAAGTACTAAATTTTAGCAATCTTGAAATTTTGGTAGTATAGCATAATTATTTTATATTCGTATCTGTTATGTAGAGTTACTTATAAAGCCGATAATCAGTCTACAAAGTAAGATAATAGAGATGTTTTCTTGGCTATATAAATATGTTATTTAAAAAGTACATGATTTGAACAAATAATTATACATGTTTGATATATATGTTGTGTTTGCATTAAACAAGATTTTATTTTGTTGTAAAACACCATTAGGTTGTCCCTTCTAAGTGTTCAACAAAGAGGCAAAGGTATGACTAAATTCTAGCAGTTTTACATTTTGGGTTTTTAAACATAATCTTTTTTTACTTGTGAGTATTATGTGTATTCACTTATATGGCCAGATTGGAAATTTCCAACTTAACATTGTACTGATAATATGAATGATTTATTTATGATTTACACATTTAGAATAAGTAATTTGATATATGTCATATCCATACTCTGTTGTTCAATGTATTTAGAAATTAAGAGTTTATTTTGTTTTATAATAGAATCATGTTAGCAGGAGTTCAACAATTTCGCATACATGAAAATGACTAAAGTTTTGCAGTCTTGCTTCTCGGGTAGTTGTGCATAAATGCTATTATATTCGTAAGTATTATGTGCAATTATCTGTGAGGCCGGATTAGCAATCTCCAATCTAACATCGTACACACGTTTACAGGTAATATACAATATTTATTTATTAATACTCATTTGGAATAACTTACTACGTACATATGATATATTTAATTTAATTTTATTTTACAATAAATCCAGATGTGCAAGATATCAATTAGGCATAGATAAAAATTACTAAATTTTAGAAATCTTGAAATTTGGGTAGTATAGCAAAATTATATTATATATGTATTTGTTATGTAGAGCTTTTATAAGGCCGATAAGCAGTCAACAAATTAAGATATTAGAGATGTTTTCTTGGCTATATAAATATGTTATTTAAAAAGTACACGATTTGAACGAATAATGATACATGTTTGATATATATGTTGAGTTTGCATAAAACTAGATTTCATTTTGCTGTAAAACACCTTCGGGTTGTCCCTTCTAAGTGTTCAACAAATAGGCAAAGGTATGACTAAATTCGAGCAGTTTTACATTTTGGGTATTTAAATATAATCTTTTTTTATTTGTGAGTATTATGTGTATTTACCTATATGGCCAGATTAGAAATTTCCAACTTAACATTGTACTGATAATATGAATGATTTATTTATGATTTACACATTTAGAATAAGTAATTTGATATATGTCATATCCATACTCTGTTGTTCAATGTATTTAGAAATTAAGAGTTTATTTTGTTTTATAATAGAATCATGTTAGCAGGAGTTCAACAATTTCGCATACATGAAAATGACTAAAGTTTTGCAGTCTTGCTTCTCGTGTAGTTGTGCATAATGCTATTATATTCGTAAGTATTATGTGCAATTATCTGTGAGGCCGTATTAGCAATCTCCAATCTAACATCGTACACACGTTTACATGTAATATACAATATTTATTTATTAATACTCATTTGGAATAACTTACTACGTACATATGATATATTTAATTTTATGTTTCATTGAGTTTAAAAGTAGATTTAATTTAATTTTACAATAAATCTAGATGTGCAAAACAATTAAGCAGCGATAAAAAGTACTAAATTTTAGCAATCTTGAAATTTTGGTAGTATAGCATAATTATTTTATATTCGTATCTGTTATGTAGAGTTACTTATAAAGCCGATAATCAGTCTACAAAGTAAGATAATAGAGATGTTTTCTTGGCTATATAAATATGTTATTTAAAAAGTACACGATTTGAACAAATAATTATACATGTTTGATATATATGTTGTGTTTGCATTAAACAAGATTTTATTTTGTTGTAAAACACCATCAGGTTGTCCCTTCTAAGTGTTCAACAAAGAGGCAAAGGTATGACTAAATTCTAGCAGTTTTACATTTTGGGTTTTTAAACATAATCTTTTTTTACTTGTGAGTATTATGTGTATTCACTTATATGGCCAGATTGGAAATTTCCAACTTAACATTGTACTGATAATATGAATGTTTTATTTATGATTTACACAATTAGAATAAGTAATTTGATATATGTCATATCCATACTCTGTTGTTCAATGTATTTAGAAATTAAGAGTTTATTTTGTTTTATAATAGAATCATGTTAGCAGGAGTTCAACAATTTCGCATACACGAAAATGACTAAAGTTTTGCAGTCTTGCTTCTCGGGTAGTTGTGCACAATGCTATTATATTCGTAAGTATTATGTGCAATTATCTGTGAGGCCGGATTAGCAATCTCCAATCTAACACCGTACACACGTTTACAGGTAATATACAATATTTATTTATTAATACTCATTTGGAATAACTTACTACGTACATATGATATATTTAATTTTATTTTATTTTACAATAAATCCAGACGTGCAAGACATCAATTAGGCATAGATAAAAATTACTAAATTTTAGCAATCTTGAAATTTGGGTAGCATAGCAAAATTATATTATATATGTATTTGTTATGTAGAGCTCTTATAAGGCCGATAAGCAGTCAACAAATTAAGATATTAGAGATGTTTTCTTGGCTATATAAATATGTTATTTAAAAAGTACACGATTTGAACAAATAATGATACATGTTTGATATATATGTTGTGTTTGCATAAAACTAGATTTCATTTTGTTGTAAAACACCTTCGGGTTGTCCCTTCTAAGTGTTCAACAAATAGGCAAAGGTATGACTAAATTCGAGCAGTTTTACATTTTGGGTATTTAAATATAATCTTTTTTTATTTGTGAGTATTATGTGTATTTACCTATATGGCCAGATTAGAAATTTCCAACTTAACATTGTACTGATAATATGAATGATTAATTTATGATTTACACAATTAGAATAAGTAATTTGATATATGTCATATCCATACTCTGTTGTTCAATGTATTTAAAAATTAAGAGTTTATTTTGTTTTATAATAGAATCATGTTAGCAGGAGTTCAACAATTTCGCATACATGAAAATGACTATAGTTTTGCAGTCTTGCTTCTCGGGTAGTTGTGCATAAATGCTGTTATATTCGTAAGTATTATGTGCAATTATCTGTGAGGCCGGATTAGCAATCTCCAATCTAACATCGTACACACGTTTACAGGTAATATACAATATTTATCTAATAAATACTCAATTGGAATAACTTACTACGTACATATGATATATTTAATTTTATTTTATTTTACAATAAATCCAGACGTGCAAGATATCAATTAGGCATAGATAAAAATTACTAAATTTTAGCAATCTTGAAATTTGGGTAGTATAGCAAAATTATATTATATATGTATTTGTTATGTAGAGCTCTTATAAGGCCGATAAGCAGTCAACAAATTAAGATATTAGAGATGTTTTCTTGGCTATATAAATATGTTATTTAAAAAGTACACGATTTGAACAAATAATGATACATGTTTGATATATATGTTGAGTTTGCATAAAACTAGATTTCATTTTGCTGTAAAACACCTTCGGGTTGTCCCTTCTAAGTGTTCAACAAATAGGCAAAGGTATGACTAAATTCGAGCAGTTTTACATTTTGGGTATTTAAATATAATCTTTTTTTATTTGTGAGTATTATGTGTATTTACCTATATGGCCAGATTAGAAATTTCCAACTTAACATTGTACTGATAATATGAATGATTAATTTATGATTTACACAATTAGAATAAGTAATTTGATATATGTCATATCCATACTCTGTTGTTCAATGTATTTAGAAATTAAGAGTTTATTTTGTTTTATAATAGAATCATGTTAGCAGGAGTTCAACAATTTCGCATACACGAAAATGACTAAAGTTTTGCAGTCTTGCTTCTCGGGTAGTTGTGCACAATGCTATTATATTCGTAAGTATTATGTGCAATTATCTGTGAGGCCGGATTAGCAATCTCCAATCTAACATCGTACACACGTTTAAAGGTAATATACAATATTTATCTAATAAATCCTCAATTGGAATAACTTACTACGTACATATGATATATTTAATTTTATGTTTCATTGAGTTTAAAAGTAGATTTAATTTAATTTTACAATAAATCCAGATGTGCAAAACAATTAAGCAGAGATAAAAAGTACTAAATTTTAGCAATCTTGAAATTTTGGTAGTATAGCATATTTATTTTATATTCGTATCTGTTATGTAGAGTTACTTATAAAGCCGATAATCAGTCTACAAAGTAAGATAATAGAGATGTTTTCTTGGCTATATAAATATGTTATTTAAAAAGTACACGATTTGAACAAATAATGATACATGTTTGATATATATGTTGTGTTTGCATAAAACTAGATTTCATTTTGTTGTAAAACACCTTCGGGTTGTCCCTTCTAAGTGTTCAACAAATAGGCAAAGGTATGACTAAATTCTAGCAGTATTACATTTTGGGTATTTAAATATAATCTTTTTTTATTTGTGAGTATTATGTGTATTTACCTATATGGCCAGATTAGAAATTTCCAACTTAACATTGTACTGATAATATGAATGATTTATTTATGATTTACACAATTAGAATAAGTAATTTGATATACGTCATATCCATACTCTGTTGTTCAATGTATTTAAAAATTAAGAGTTTATTTTGTTTTATAGTAGAATCATGTTAGCAGGAGTTCAACAATTTAGCATACATGAAAATGACTAAAGTTTTGCAGTCTTGCTTCTCGGGTAGTTGTGCATAATGCTATTATTTTCGTAAGTATTATGTGCAATTATCTGTGAGGCCGGATTAGCAATCTCCAATCTAACATCGTAGACACGTTTACAGGTAATATACAATATTTATTTATTAATACTCAATTGGAATAACTTACTACGTACATATGATACATTAAATTTTTTTATTTTACAATAAATCCAGACGTGCAAGATATCAATTAAGCATAGATAAAAATTACTAAATTTTAGCAATCGTGAATCTTGGGTAGTATAGTATAATTATATTATATATGTATTTGTGATGTAGAGCTCTTATAAGGCCGATAAGCAGTCAACAAATTAAGATATTAGAGATGTTTTCATTGCTATATAAATATGTTATTTAAAAAGTACACGATTTGAACAAATAATTATACATGTTTGATATATATGTTGTGTTTGCATTAAACAAGATTTTATTTTGTTGTAAAACACCATCAGGTTGTCCTTTCTAAGTGTTCAACAAATAGGCAAAGGTATGACTAAATTCTAGCAGTTTTACATTTTGGGTTTTTAAACATAATCTTTTTTTATTTGTGAGTATTATGTGTATTTACCTATATGGCCAGATTGGAATTTTCCAACTTAACATTGTACTGATAATATGAATGATTTATTTATGATTTAGAAAATTAGAATAAGTAATTTGATATATGTCATATCCATACTCTGTTGTTCAATGTATTTAGAAATTAAGAGTTTATTTTGTTTTATAATAGAATCATGTTAGCAGGAGTTCAAATATTTCGCATACATGAAAATGACTAAAGTTTTGCAGTCTTGCTTCTCGGGTAGTTGTGCATAAATGCTATTATATTCGTAAGTATTATGTGCAATTATCTGTGAGGCCGGATTAGCAATCTCCAATCTAACATCGTACACACGTTTACAGGTAATATACAATATTTATATAATAAATAATCCATTGGAATAACTTACTACGTACATATGATATATTTAATTTTATGTTTCATTGAGTTTAAAAGTAGATTTAATTTTATTTTACAATAAATCCAGATGTGCAAAACAATTAAGCAGAGATAAAAAGTACTAAATTTTAGCGATCTTGAAATTTTGGTAGTATAGCATAATTATTTTATATTCGTATCTGTTATGTAGAGTTACTTATAAAGCCGATAATCAGTCTACAAATTAAGATAACAGAGATGTTTTCTTGGCTATATAAATATGTTATTTAAAAAGTACACGATTTGAACAAATAATTATACATGTTTGATATATATGTTGTGTTTGCATTAAACAAGATTTTATTTTGTTGTAAAACACCATCAGGTTGTCCCTTCTAAGTGTTCAACAAATAGGCAAAGGTATGACTAAATTCTAGCAGTTTTACATTTTGGGTTTTTAAACATAATCTTTTTTTATTGTGAGTATTATGTGTATTTACCTATATGGCCAGATTAGAAATTTCCAACTTAACATTGTACTGATAATATGAATGATTTATTTATGATTTACACATTTAGAATAAGTAATTTGATATATGTCATATCCATACTCTGTTGTTCAATGTATTTAGAAATTAAGAGTTTATTTTGTTTTATAATAGAATCATGTTAGCAGGAGTTCAACAATTTCGCATACATGAAAATGACTAAAGTTTTGCAGTCTTGCTTCTCGTGTAGTTGTGCATAATGCTATTATATTCGTAAGTATTATGTGCAATTATCTGTGAGGCCGTATTAGCAATCTCCAATCTAACATCGTACACACGTTTACATGTAATATACAATATTTATTTATTAATACTCATTTGGAATAACTTACTACGTACATATGATATATTTAATTTTATTTTATTTTACAATAAATCAAGACGTGCAAGATATCAATTAAGCATAGATAAAAATTACTCAATTTTAGCAATCTTTAAATTTGGGTAGTATAGCAAAATTATATTATATATGTATTTGTTATGTAGAGCTCTTATAAGGCCGATAAGCAGTCAACAAATTAAGATATTAGAGATGTTTTCTTGGCTATATAAATATGTTATTTAAAAAGTACACGATTTGAACAAATAATGATACATGTTTGATATATATGTTGTGTTAGCATAAAACTAGATTTCATTTTGTTGTAAAACACCTTCGGGTTGTCCCTTCTAAGTGTTCAACAAATAGGCAAAGGTATGACTAAATTCGAGCAGTTTTACATTTTGGGTTTTTAAACATAATCTTTTTTTATTTGTGAGTATTATGTGTATTTACCTATATGGCCAGATTGGAAATTTCCAACTTAACATTGTACTGATAATATGAATGATTTATTTATGATTTACAAAATTAGAATAAGTAATTTGATATATGTCATATCCATACTCTGTTGTTCAATGTATTTAGAAATTAAGAGTTTATTTTGTTTTATAATAGAATCATGTTAGCAGGAGTTCAACAATTTCGCATACATGAAAATGACTAAAGTTTTGCAGTCTTGCTTCTCGGGTAGTTGTGCATAAATGCTATTATATTCGTAAGTATTATGTGCAATTATCTGTGAGGCCGGATTAGCAATCTCCAATCTAACATCGTACACACGTTTACAGGTAATATACAATATTTATATAATAAATAATCCATTGGAATAACTTACTACGTACATATGATATATTTAATTTTATGTTTCATTGAGTTTAAAAGTAGATTTAATTTTATTTTACAATAAATCCAGATGTGCAAAACAATTAAGCAGAGATAAAAAGTACTAAATTTTAGCGATCTTGAAATTTTGGTAGTATAGCATAATTATTTTATATTCGTATCTGTTATGTAGAGTTACTTATAAAGCCGATAATCAGTCTACAAATTAAGATAACAGAGATGTTTTCTTGGCTATATAAATATGTTATTTAAAAAGTACACGATTTGAACAAATAATTATACATGTTTGATATATATGTTGTGTTTGCATTAAACAAGATTTTATTTTGTTGTAAAACACCATCAGGTTGTCCCTTCTAAGTGTTCAACAAATAGGCAAAGGTATGACTAAATTCTAGCAGTTTTACATTTTGGGTTTTTAAACATAATCTTTTTTTATTTGTGAGTATTATGTGTATTCACTTATATGGCCAGATTGGAAATTTCCAACTTAACATTGTACTAATAATATGAATGATTTATTTATGATTTACACATTTAGAATAAGTAATTTGATATATGTCATATCCATACTCTGTTGTTCAATGTATTTAGAAATTAAGAGTTTATTTTGTTTTATAATAGAATCATGTTAGCAGGAGTTCAACAATTTCGCATACATGAAAATGACTAAAGTTTTGCAGTCTTGCTTCTCGGGTAGTTGTGCATAAATGCTATTATATTCGTAAGTATTATGTGCAATTATCTGTGAGGCCGGATTAGCAATCTCCAATCTAACATCGTACACACGTTTACATGTAATATACAATATTTATTTATTAATATTCATTTGGAATAACTTACTACGTACATATGATATATTTAATTTTATTTTATTTTACAATAAATCCAGACGTGCAAGATATCAATTAGGCATTGATAAAAATTACTCAATTTTAGCAATCTTTAAATTTGGGTAGTATAGCAAAATTATATTATATATGTATTTGTTATGTAGAGCTCTTATAAGGCCGATAAGCAGTCAACAAATTAAGATATTAGAGATGTTTTCTTGGCTATATAAATATGTTATTTAAAAAGTACACGATTTGAACAAATAATGATACATGTTTGATATATATGTTGAGTTTGCATAAAACTAGATTTCATTTTGTTGTAAAACACCTTCGGGTTGTCCCTTCTAAGTGTTCAACAAATAGGCAAAGGTATGACTAAATTCTAGCAGTTTTACATTTTGGGTTTTTAAACATAATCTTTTTTTATTTGTGAGTATTATGTGTATTTACCTATATGGCCAGATTGGAATTTTCCAACTTAACATTGTACTGATAATATGAATGATTTATTTATGATTTAGAAAATTAGAATAAGTAATTTGATATATGTCATATCCATACTCTGTTGTTCAATGTATTTAGAAATTAAGAGTTTATTTTGTTTTATAATAGAATCATGTTAGCAGGAGTTCAACAATTTCGCATACATGAAAATGACTAAAGTTTTGCAGTCTTGCTTCTCAGGTAGTTGTGCATAAATGCTATTATATTCGTAAGTATTATGTGCAATTATCTGTGAGGCCGGATTAGCAATCTCCAATCTAACATCGTACACACGTTTACAGGTAATATACAATATTTATATAATAAATAATCCATTGGAATAACTTACTACGTACATATGATATATTTAATTTTATGTTTCATTGAGTTTAAAAGTAGATTTAATTTTATTTTACAATAAATCCAGATGTGCAAAACAATTAAGCAGAGATAAAAAGTACTAAATTTTAGCGATCTTGAAATTTTGGTAGTATAGCATAATTATTTTATATTCGTATCTGTTATGTAGAGTTACTTATAAAGCCGATAATCAGTCTACAAATTAAGATAACAGAGATGTTTTCTTGGCTATATAAATATGTTATTTAAAAAGTACACGATTTGAACAAATAATTATACATGTTTGATATATATGTTGTGTTTGCATTAAACAAGATTTTATTTTGTTGTAAAACACCATCAGGTTGTCCCTTCTAAGTGTTCAACAAATAGGCAAAGGTATGACTAAATTCTAGCAGTTTTACATTTTGGGTTTTTAAACATAATCTTTTTTTATTTGTGAGTATTATGTGTATTCACTTATATGGCCAGATTGGAAATTTCCAACTTAACATTGTACTAATAATATGAATGATTTATTTATGATTTACACATTTAGAATAAGTAATTTGATATATGTCATATCCATACTCTGTTGTTCAATGTATTTAGAAATTAAGAGTTTATTTTGTTTTATAATAGAATCATGTTAGCAGGAGTTCAACAATTTCGCATACATGAAAATGACTAAAGTTTTGCAGTCTTGCTTCTCGGGTAGTTGTGCATAAATGCTATTATATTCGTAAGTATTATGTGCAATTATCTGTGAGGCCGGATTAGCAATCTCCAATCTAACATCGTACACACGTTTACAGGTAATATACAATATTTATTTATTAATACTCATTTGGAATAACTTACTACGTACATATGATATATTTAATTTAATTTTATTTTACAATAAATCCAGATGTGCAAGATATCAATTAGGCATAGATAAAAATTACTAAATTTTAGCAATCTTGAAATTTGGGTAGTATAGCAAAATTATATTATATATGTATTTGTTATGTAGAGCTTTTACAAGGCCGATAAGCAGTCAACAAATTAAGATATTAGAGATGTTTTCTTGGCTATATAAATATGTTATTTAAAAAGTACACGATTTGAACGAATAATGATACATGTTTGATATATATGTTGAGTTTGCATAAAACTAGATTTCATTTTGCTGTAAAACACCTTCGGGTTGTCCCTTCTAAGTGTTCAACAAATAGGCAAAGGTATGACTAAATTCGAGCAGTTTTACATTTTGGGTATTTAAATATAATCTTTTTTTATTGTGAGTATTATGTGTATTTACCTATATGGCCAGATTAGAAATTTCCAACTTAACATTGTACTGATAATATGAATGATTTATTTATGATTTACACATTTAGAATAAATAATTTGATATATGTCATATCCATACTCTGTTGTTCAATGTATTTAGAAATTAAGAGTTTATTTTGTTTTATAATAGAATCATGTTAGCAGGAGTTCAACAATTTCGCATACATGAAAATGACTAAAGTTTTGCAGTCTTGCTTCTCGGGTAGTTGTGCATAAATGCTATTATATTCGTAAGTATTATGTGCAATTATCTGTGAGGCCGGATTAGCAATCTCCAATCTAACATCGTACACACGTTTACAGGTAATATACAATATTTATATAATAAATAATCCATTGGAATAACTTACTACGTACATATGATATATTTAATTTTATGTTTCATTGAGTTTAAAAATAGATTTAATTTTATTTTACAATAAATCCAGATGTGCAAGACAATTAAGCAGAGATAAAAAGTACTAAATTTTAGCAATCTTGAAATTTTTGTAGTATAGCATAATTATTTTATATTCGTATTTGTTATGTAGAGTTACTTATAAAGCCGATAATCAGTCTACAAATTAAGATAACAGAGATGTTTTCTTGGCTATATAAATATGTTATTTAAAAAGTACACGATTTGAACAAATAATTATACATGTTTCATATATATGTTGTGTTTGCATTAAACAAGATTTTATTTTGTTGTAAAACACCATCAGGTTGTCCCTTCTAAGTGTTCAACAAATAGGCAAAGGTATGACTAAATTCTAGCAGTTTTACATTTTGGGTTTTTAAACATAATATTTTTTTATTTGTGAGTATTATGTGTATTTACCTATATGGCCAGATTGGAAATTTCCAACTTAACATTGTACTGATAATATGAATGATTTATTTATGATTTACAAAATTAGAATAAGTAATTTGATATATGTCATATCCATACTCTGTTGTTCAATGTATTTAGAAATTAAGAGTTTATTTTGTTTTATAATAGAATCATGTTAGCAGGAGTTCAACAATTTCACATACATGAAAATGACTAAAGTTTTGCAGTCTTGCTTCTCGGGTAGTTGTGCATAAATGCTATTATATTCGTAAGTATTATGTGCAATTATCTGTGAGGCCGGATTAGCAATCTCCAATCTAACACCGTACACACGTTTACAGGTAATATACAATATTTATTTATTAATACTCATTTGGAATAACTTACTACGTACATATGATATATTTAATTTTATTTTATTTTACAATAAATCCAGACGTGCAAGACATCAATTAGGCATAGATAAAAATTACTAAATTTTAGCAATCTTGAAATTTGGGTAGCATAGCAAAATTATATTATATATGTATTTGTTATGTAGAGCTCTTATAAGGCCGATAAGCAGTTTACAAATTAAGATATTAGAGATGTTTTCTTGGCTATATAAATATGTTATTTAAAAAGTACTCGATTTGAACAAATAAGTATATGTTTGATATATATGTTGAGTTTGCATAAAACTAGATTTCATTTTGTTGTAAAACACCTTCGGGTTGTCCCTTCTAAGTGTTCAACAAATAGGCAAAGGTATGACTAAATTCGAGCAGTTTTACATTTTGGGTATTTAAATATAATCTTTTTTTATTTGTGAGTATTATGTGTATTTACCTATATGGCCAGATTAGAAATTTCCAACTTAACATTGTACTGTTAATATGAATGATTTATTTATGATTTACACAATTAGAATAAGTAATTTGATATATGTCATATCCATACTCTGTTCAATGTATTTAAAAATTGAGAGTTTATTTTGTTTTATAATAGAATCATGTTAGCAGGAGTTCAACAATTTCGCATACATGAAAATGACTAAAGTTTTGCAGTCTTGCTTCTCGGGTAGTTGTGCATAAATGCTATTATATTCGTAAGTATTATGTGCAATTATCTGTGAGGCCGGATTAGCAATCTCCAATCTAACATCGTACACACGTTTACAGGTAATATACAATATTTATTTATTAATACTCATTTGGAATAACTTACTACGTACATATGATATATTTAATTTAATTTTATTTTACAATAAATCCAGACGTGCAAGACATCAATTAGGCATAGATAAAAATTACTAAATTTTAGCAATCTTGAAATTTGGGTAGTATAGCAAAATTATATTATATATGTATTTGTTATGTAGAGCTCTTATAAGGCCGATAAGCAGTTTACAAATTAAGATATTAGAGATGTTTTCTTGGCTATATAAATATGTTATTTAAAAAGTACACGATTTGAACAAATAATGATACATGTTTGATATATATGTTGAGTTTGCATAAAACTAGATTTCATTTTGTTGTAAAACACCTTCGGGTTGTCCCTTCTAAGTGTTCAACAAATAGGCAAAGGTATGACTAAATTCTAGCAGTTTTACATTTTGGGTATATAAATATAATCTTTTTTATTTGTGAGTATTATGTGTATTTACCTATATGGCCAGATTAGAAATTTCCAACTTAACATTGTACTGTTAATATGAATGATTTATTTATGATTTACACAATTAGAATAAGTAATTTGATATATGTCATATCCATACTCTGTTCAATGTATTTAAAAATTAAGAGTTTATTTTGTTTTATAATAGAATCATGTTAGCAGGAGTTCAACAATTTCGCATACATGAAAATGACTAAAGTTTTGCAGTCTTGCTTCTCGGGTAGTTGTGCATAAATGCTATTATATTCGTAAGTATTATGTGCAATTATCTGTGAGGCCGGATTAGCAATCTCCAATCTAACATCGTACACACGTTTACAGGTAATATACAATATTTATTTATTAATACTCATTTGGAATAACTTACTACGTACATATGATATATTTAATTTAATTTTATTTTACAATAAATCCAGACGTGCAAGACATCAATTAGGCAGAGATAAAAAGTACTAAATTTTAGCGATCTTGAAATTTTGGTAGTATAGCATAATTATTTTATATTCGTATCTGTTATGTAGAGTTACTTATAAAGCCGATAATCAGTCTACAAATTAAGATAACAGAGATGTTTTCTTGGCTATATAAATATGTTATTTAAAAAGTACACGATTTGAACAAATAATTATACATGTTTCATATATATGTTGTGTTTGCATTAAACAAGATTTTATTTTGTTGTAAAACACCATCAGGTTGTCCCTTCTAAGTGTTCAACAAATAGGCAAAGGTATGACTAAATTCTAGCAGTTTTACATTTTGGGTTTTTAAACATAATATTTTTTTATTTGTGAGTATTATGTGTATTTACCTATATGGCCAGATTGGAAATTTCCAACTTAACATTGTACTGATAATATGAATGATTTATTTATGATTTACAAAATTAGAATAAGTAATTTGATATATGTCATATCCATACTCTGTTGTTCAATGTATTTAGAAATTAAGAGTTTATTTTGTTTTATAATAGAATCATGTTAGCAGGAGTTCAACAATTTCGCATACATGAAAATGACTAAAGTTTTGCAGTCTTGCTTCTCGGGTAGTTGTGCATAAATGCTATTATATTCGTAAGTATTATGTGCAATTATCTGTGAGGCCGGATTAGCAATCTCCAATCTAACATCGTACACACGTTTACAGGTAATATACAATATTTATTTATTAATACTCAATTGGAATAACTTACTACGTACATATGATATATTTAATTTAATTTTATTTTACAATAAATCCAGATGTGCAAGATATCAATTAAGCATAGATAAAAATTACTAAATTTTAGCAATCGTGAATCTTGGGTAGTATAGCATAATTATATTATATATGTATTTGTTATGTAGAGCTCTTATAAGGCTGATAAGCAGTCAACAAATTAGGATGTTTTCTTGGCTATATAAATATGTTATGTTTTACATTTTGGGTTTTTAAACATAATATTTTTTTATTTGTGAGTATTATGTGTATTTACCTATATGGCCAGATTGGAAATTTCCAACTTAACATTGTACTGATAATATGAATGATTTATTTATGATTTACAAAATTAGAATAAGTAATTTGATATATGTCATATCCATACTCTGTTGTTCAATGTATTTAGAAATTAAGAGTTTATTTTGTTTTATAATAGAATCATGTTAGCAGGAGTTCAACAATTTCGCATACATGAAAATGATTAAAGTTTTGCAGTCTTGCTTCTGCAAAACAATATTTATTTATCAATACTCAATTGGAATAACTTACTACGTACATATGATACATTTAATTTTTTTATTTTACAATAAATCCAGATGTGCAAGATATTAATTAAGCATAGATAAAAATTACTAAATTTCAGCAATCGTGAATCTTGGGTAGTATAGTATAATTATATTATATATGTATTTGTTATGTAGAGCTCTTATAAGGCCGATAAGCAGTCAACAAATTAAGATATTAGAGATGTTTTCTTGGCTATATAAATATGTTATTTAAAAAGTACACGATTTGAACAAATAATGATACATGTTTGATATATATGTTGTGTTTGCATAAAACTAGATTTCATTTTGTTGTAAAACACCTTCGGATTGTCCCTTCTAAGTGTTCAACAAATAGGCAAAGGTATGACTAAATTCTAGCAGTTTTACATTTTGGGTATTTAAATATAATCTTTTTTTATTTGTGAGTATTATGGGTATTTACCTATATGGCCAGATTAGAAATTTCCAACTTAACATTGTACTGATAATATGAATGATTTATTTATGATTTACACAATTAGAATAAGTAATTTGATATACGTCATATCCATACTCTGTTGTTCAATGTATTTAAAAATTAAGAGTTTATTTTGTTTTATAGTAGAATCATGTTAGCAGGAGTTCAACAATTTAGCATACATGAAAATGACTAAAGTTTTGCAGTCTTGCTTCTCGGGTAGTTGTGCATAATGCTATTATTTTCGTAAGTATTATGTGCAATTATCTGTGAGGCCGGATTAGCAATCTCCAATCTAACATCGTAGACACGTTTACAGGTAATATACAATATTTATTTATTAATACTCAATTGGAATAACTTACTACGTACATATGATACATTAAATTTTTTTATTTTACAATAAATCCAGACGTGCAAGATATCAATTAAGCATAGATAAAAATTACTAAATTTTAGCAATCGTGAATCTTGGGTAGTATAGTATAATTATATTATATATGTATTTGTGATGTAGAGCTCTTATAAGGCCGATAAGCAGTCAACAAATTAAGATATTAGAGATGTTTTCATTGCTATATAAATATGTTATTTAAAAAGTACACGATTTGAACAAATAATTATACATGTTTGATATATATGTTGTGTTTGCATTAAACAAGATTTTATTTTGTTGTAAAACACCATCAGGTTGTCCTTTCTAAGTGTTCAACAAATAGGCAAAGGTATGACTAAATTCTAGCAGTTTTACATTTTGGGTTTTTAAACATAATCTTTTTTTATTTGTGAGTATTATGTGTATTTACCTATATGGCCAGATTGGAATTTTCCAACTTAACATTGTACTGATAATATGAATGATTTATTTATGATTTAGAAAATTAGAATAAGTAATTTGATATATGTCATATCCATACTCTGTTGTTCAATGTATTTAGAAATTAAGAGTTTATTTTGTTTTATAATAGAATCATGTTAGCAGGAGTTCAAATATTTCGCATACATGAAAATGACTAAAGTTTTGCAGTCTTGCTTCTCGGGTAGTTGTGCATAAATGCTATTATATTCGTAAGTATTATGTGCAATTATCTGTGAGGCCGGATTAGCAATCTCCAATCTAACATCGTACACACGTTTACAGGTAATATACAATATTTATATAATAAATAATCCATTGGAATAACTTACTACGTACATATGATATATTTAATTTTATGTTTCATTGAGTTTAAAAGTAGATTTAATTTTATTTTACAATAAATCCAGATGTGCAAAACAATTAAGCAGAGATAAAAAGTACTAAATTTTAGCGATCTTGAAATTTTGGTAGTATAGCATAATTATTTTATATTCGTATCTGTTATGTAGAGTTACTTATAAAGCCGATAATCAGTCTACAAATTAAGATAACAGAGATGTTTTCTTGGCTATATAAATATGTTATTTAAAAAGTACACGATTTGAACAAATAATTATACATGTTTGATATATATGTTGTGTTTGCATTAAACAAGATTTTATTTTGTTGTAAAACACCATCAGGGTGTCCCTTCTAAGTGTTCAACAAATAGGCAAAGGTATGACTAAATTCTAGCAGTTTTACATTTTGGGTTTTTAAACATAATCTTTTTTTATTTGTGAGTATTATGTGTATTCACTTATATGGCCAGATTGGAAATTTCCAACTTAACATTGTACTAATAATATGAATGATTTATTTATGATTTACACATTTAGAATAAGTAATTTGATATATGTCATATCCATACTCTGTTGTTCAATGTATTTAGAAATTAAGAGTTTATTTTGTTTTATAATAGAATCATGTTAGCAGGAGTTCAACAATTTCGCATACATGAAAATGACTAAAGTTTTGCAGTCTTGCTTCTCGGGTAGTTGTGCATAAATGCTATTATATTCGTAAGTATTATGTGCAATTATCTGTGAGGCCGGATTAGCAATCTCCAATCTAACATCGTACACACGTTTACAGGTAATATACAATATTTATTTATTAATACTCATTTGGAATAACTTACTACGTACATATGATATATTTAATTTAATTTTATTTTACAATAAATCCAGATGTGCAAGATATCAATTAGGCATAGATAAAAATTACTAAATTTTAGCAATCTTGAAATTTGGGTAGTATAGCAAAATTATATTATATATGTATTTGTTATGTAGAGCTTTTATAAGGCCGATAAGCAGTCAACAAATTAAGATATTAGAGATGTTTTCTTGGCTATATAAATATGTTATTTAAAAAGTACACGATTTGAACGAATAATGATACATGTTTGATATATATGTTGAGTTTGCATAAAACTAGATTTCATTTTGCTGTAAAACACCTTCGGGTTGTCCCTTCTAAGTGTTCAACAAATAGGCAAAGGTATGACTAAATTCGAGCAGTTTTACATTTTGGGTATTTAAATATAATCTTTTTTTATTGTGAGTATTATGTGTATTTACCTATATGGCCAGATTAGAAATTTCCAACTTAACATTGTACTGATAATATGAATGATTTATTTTTGATTTACACATTTAGAATAAGTAATTTGATATATGTCATATCCATACTCTGTTGTTCAATGTATTTAGAAATTAAGAGTTTATTTTGTTTTATAATAGAATCATGTTAGCAGGAGTTCAACAATTTCGCATACATGAAAATGACTAAAGTTTTGCAGTCTTGCTTCTCGTGTAGTTGTGCATAATGCTATTATATTCGTAAGTATTATGTGCAATTATCTGTGAGGCCGTATTAGCAATCTCCAATCTAACATCGTACACACGTTTACATGTAATATACAATATTTATTTATTAATACTCATTTGGAATAACTTACTACGTACATATGATATATTTAATTTTATTTTATTTTACAATAAATCAAGACGTGCAAGATATCAATTAAGCATAGATAAAAATTACTCAATTTTAGCAATCTTTAAATTTGGGTAGTATAGCAAAATTATATTATATATGTATTTGTTATGTAGAGCTCTTATAAGGCCGATAAGCAGTCAACAAATTAAGATATTAGAGATGTTTTCTTGGCTATATAAATATGTTATTTAAAAAGTACACGATTTGAACAAATAATGATACATGTTTGATATATATGTTGTGTTAGCATAAAACTAGATTTCATTTTGTTGTAAAACACCTTCGGGTTGTCCCTTCTAAGTGTTCAACAAATAGGCAAAGGTATGACTAAATTCGAGCAGTTTTACATTTTGGGTTTTTAAACATAATCTTTTTTTATTTGTGAGTATTATGTGTATTTACCTATATGGCCAGATTGGAAATTTCCAACTTAACATTGTACTGATAATATGAATGATTTATTTATGATTTACAAAATTAGAATAAGTAATTTGATATATGTCATATCCATACTCTGTTGTTCAATGTATTTAGAAATTAAGAGTTTATTTTGTTTTATAATAGAATCATGTTAGCAGGAGTTCAACAATTTCGCATACATGAAAATGACTAAAGTTTTGCAGTCTTGCTTCTCGGGTAGTTGTGCATAAATGCTATTATATTCGTAAGTATTATGTGCAATTATCTGTGAGGCCGGATTAGCAATCTCCAATCTAACATCGTACACACGTTTACAGGTAATATACAATATTTATATAATAAATAATCCATTGGAATAACTTACTACGTACATATGATATATTTAATTTTATGTTTCATTGAGTTTAAAAGTAGATTTAATTTTATTTTACAATAAATCCAGATGTGCAAAACAATTAAGCAGAGATAAAAATTACTAAATTTTAGCGATCTTGAAATTTTGGTAGTATAGCATAATTATTTTATATTCGTATCTGTTATGTAGAGTTACTTATAAAGCCGATAATCAGTCTACAAATTAAGATAACAGAGATGTTTTCTTGGCTATATAAATATGTTATTTAAAAAGTACACGATTTGAACAAATAATTATACATGTTTGATATATATGTTGTGTTTGCATTAAACAAGATTTTATTTTGTTGTAAAACACCATCAGGTTGTCCCTTCTAAGTGTTCAACAAATAGGCAAAGGTATGACTAAATTCTAGCAGTTTTACATTTTGGGTTTTTAAACATAATCTTTTTTTATTTGTGAGTATTATGTGTATTCACTTATATGGCCAGATTGGAAATTTCCAACTTAACATTGTACTAATAATATGAATGATTTATTTATGATTTACACATTTAGAATAAGTAATTTGATATATGTCATATCCATACTCTGTTGTTCAATGTATTTAGAAATTAAGAGTTTATTTTGTTTTATAATAGAATCATGTTAGCAGGAGTTCAACAATTTCGCATACATGAAAATGACTAAAGTTTTGCAGTCTTGCTTCTCGGGTAGTTGTGCATAAATGCTATTATATTCGTAAGTATTATGTGCAATTATCTGTGAGGCCGGATTAGCAATCTCCAATCTAACATCGTACACACGTTTACATGTAATATACAATATTTATTTATTAATATTCATTTGGAATAACTTACTACGTACATATGATATATTTAATTTTATTTTATTTTACAATAAATCCAGACGTGCAAGATATCAATTAGGCATTGATAAAAATTACTCAATTTTAGCAATCTTTAAATTTGGGTAGTATAGCAAAATTATATTATATATGTATTTGTTATGTAGAGCTCTTATAAGGCCGATAAGCAGTCAACAAATTAAGATATTAGAGATGTTTTCTTGGCTATATAAATATGTTATTTAAAAAGTACACGATTTGAACAAATAATGATACATGTTTGATATATATGTTGAGTTTGCATAAAACTAGATTTCATTTTGTTGTAAAACACCTTCGGGTTGTCCCTTCTAAGTGTTCAACAAATAGGCAAAGGTATGACTAAATTCTAGCAGTTTTACATTTTGGGTTTTTAAACATAATCTTTTTTTATTTGTGAGTATTATGTGTATTTACCTATATGGCCAGATTGGAATTTTCCAACTTAACATTGTACTGATAATATGAATGATTTATTTATGATTTAGAAAATTAGAATAAGTAATTTGATATATGTCATATCCATACTCTGTTGTTCAATGTATTTAGAAATTAAGAGTTTATTTTGTTTTATAATAGAATCATGTTAGCAGGAGTTCAACAATTTCGCATACATGAAAATGACTAAAGTTTTGCAGTCTTGCTTCTCGGGTAGTTGTGCATAAATGCTATTATATTCGTAAGTATTATGTGCAATTATCTGTGAGGCCGGATTAGCAATCTCCAATCTAACATCGTACACACGTTTACAGGTAATATACAATATTTATATAATAAATAATCCATTGGAATAACTTACTACGTACATATGATATATTTAATTTTATGTTTCATTGAGTTTAAAAGTAGATTTAATTTTATTTTACAATAAATCCAGATGTGCAAAACAATTAAGCAGAGATAAAAAGTACTAAATTTTAGCGATCTTGAAATTTTGGTAGTATAGCATAATTATTTTATATTCGTATCTGTTATGTAGAGTTACTTATAAAGCCGATAATCAGTCTACAAATTAAGATAACAGAGATGTTTTCTTGGCTATATAAATATGTTATTTAAAAAGTACACGATTTGAACAAATAATTATACATGTTTGATATATATGTTGTGTTTGCATTAAACAAGATTTTATTTTGTTGTAAAACACCATCAGGTTGTCCCTTCTAAGTGTTCAACAAATAGGCAAAGGTATGACTAAATTCTAGCAGTTTTACATTTTGGGTTTTTAAACATAATCTTTTTTTATTTGTGAGTATTATGTGTATTCACTTATATGGCCAGATTGGAAATTTCCAACTTAACATTGTACTAATAATATGAATGATTTATTTATGATTTACACATTTAGAATAAGTAATTTGATATATGTCATATCCATACTCTGTTGTTCAATGTATTTAGAAATTAAGAGTTTATTTTGTTTTATAATAGAATCATGTTAGCAGGAGTTCAACAATTTCGCATACATGAAAATGACTAAAGTTTTGCAGTCTTGCTTCTCGGGTAGTTGTGCATAAATGCTATTATATTCGTAAGTATTATGTGCAATTATCTGTGAGGCCGGATTAGCAATCTCCAATCTAACATCGTACACACGTTTACATGTAATATACAATATTTATTTATTAATATTCATTTGGAATAACTTACTACGTACATATGATATATTTAATTTTATTTTATTTTACAATAAATCCAGACGTGCAAGATATCAATTAGGCATTGATAAAAATTACTCAATTTTAGCAATCTTTAAATTTGGGTAGTATAGCAAAATTATATTATATATGTATTTGTTATGTAGAGCTCTTATAAGGCCGATAAGCAGTCAACAAATTAAGATATTAGAGATGTTTTCTTGGCTATATAAATATGTTATTTAAAAAGTACACGATTTGAACAAATAATGATACATGTTTGATATATATGTTGAGTTTGCATAAAACTAGATTTCATTTTGTTGTAAAACACCTTCGGGTTGTCCCTTCTAAGTGTTCAACAAATAGGCAAAGGTATGACTAAATTCTAGCAGTTTTACATTTTGGGTTTTTAAACATAATCTTTTTTTATTTGTGAGTATTATGTGTATTTACCTATATGGCCAGATTGGAATTTTCCAACTTAACATTGTACTGATAATATGAATGATTTATTTATGATTTAGAAAATTAGAATAAGTAATTTGATATATGTCATATCCATACTCTGTTGTTCAATGTATTTAGAAATTAAGAGTTTATTTTGTTTTATAATAGAATCATGTTAGCAGGAGTTCAACAATTTCGCATACATGAAAATGACTAAAGTTTTGCAGTCTTGCTTCTCAGGTAGTTGTGCATAAATGCTATTATATTCGTAAGTATTATGTGCAATTATCTGTGAGGCCGGATTAGCAATCTCCAATCTAACATCGTACACACGTTTACAGGTAATATACAATATTTATATAATAAATAATCCATTGGAATAACTTACTACGTACATATGATATATTTAATTTTATGTTTCATTGAGTTTAAAAGTAGATTTAATTTTATTTTACAATAAATCCAGATGTGCAAAACAATTAAGCAGAGATAAAAAGTACTAAATTTTAGCGATCTTGAAATTTTGGTAGTATAGCATAATTATTTTATATTCGTATCTGTTATGTAGAGTTACTTATAAAGCCGATAATCAGTCTACAAATTAAGATAACAGAGATGTTTTCTTGGCTATATAAATATGTTATTTAAAAAGTACACGATTTGAACAAATAATTATACATGTTTGATATATATGTTGTGTTTGCATTAAACAAGATTTTATTTTGTTGTAAAACACCATCAGGTTGTCCCTTCTAAGTGTTCAACAAATAGGCAAAGGTATGACTAAATTCTAGCAGTTTTACATTTTGGGTTTTTAAACATAATCTTTTTTTATTTGTGAGTATTATGTGTATTCACTTATATGGCCAGATTGGAAATTTCCAACTTAACATTGTACTAATAATATGAATGATTTATTTATGATTTACACATTTAGAATAAGTAATTTGATATATGTCATATCCATACTCTGTTGTTCAATGTATTTAGAAATTAAGAGTTTATTTTGTTTTATAATAGAATCATGTTAGCAGGAGTTCAACAATTTCGCATACATGAAAATGACTAAAGTTTTGCAGTCTTGCTTCTCGGGTAGTTGTGCATAAATGCTATTATATTCGTAAGTATTATGTGCAATTATCTGTGAGGCCGGATTAGCAATCTCCAATCTAACATCGTACACACGTTTACAGGTAATATACAATATTTATTTATTAATACTCATTTGGAATAACTTACTACGTACATATGATATATTTAATTTAATTTTATTTTACAATAAATCCAGATGTGCAAGATATCAATTAGGCATAGATAAAAATTACTAAATTTTAGCAATCTTGAAATTTGGGTAGTATAGCAAAATTATATTATATATGTATTTGTTATGTAGAGCTTTTACAAGGCCGATAAGCAGTCAACAAATTAAGATATTAGAGATGTTTTCTTGGCTATATAAATATGTTATTTTAAAAGTACACGATTTGAACGAATAATGATACATGTTTGATATATATGTTGAGTTTGCATAAAACTAGATTTCATTTTGCTGTAAAACACCTTCGGGTTGTCCCTTCTAAGTGTTCAACAAATAGGCAAAGGTATGACTAAATTCGAGCAGTTTTACATTTTGGGTATTTAAATATAATCTTTTTTTATTGTGAGTATTATGTGTATTTACCTATATGGCCAGATTAGAAATTTCCAACTTAACATTGTACTGATAATATGAATGATTTATTTATGATTTACACATTTAGAATAAGTAATTTGATATATGTCATATCCATACTCTGTTGTTCAATGTATTTAGAAATTAAGAGTTTATTTTGTTTTATAATAGAATCATGTTAGCAGGAGTTCAACAATTTCGCATACATGAAAATGACTAAAGTTTTGCAGTCTTGCTTCTCGTGTAGTTGTGCATAATGCTATTATATTCGTAAGTATTATGTGCAATTATCTGTGAGGCCGTATTAGCAATCTCCAATCTAACATCGTACACACGTTTACATGTAATATACAATATTTATTTATTAATACTCATTTGGAATAACTTACTACGTACATATGATATATTTAATTTTATTTTATTTTACAATAAATCAAGACGTGCAAGATATCAATTAAGCATAGATAAAAATTACTCAATCTTAGCAATCTTTAAATTTGGGTAGTATAGCAAAATTATATTATATATGTATTTGTTATGTAGAGCTCTTATAAGGCCGATAAGCAGTCAACAAATTAAGATATTAGAGATGTTTTCTTGGCTATATAAATATGTTATTTAAAAAGTACACGATTTGAACAAATAATGATACATGTTTGATATATATGTTGTGTTTGCATAAAACTAGATTTCATTTTGTTGTAAAACACCTTCGGGTTGTCCCTTCTAAGTGTTCAACAAATAGGCAAAGGTATGACTAAATTCGAGCAGTTTTACATTTTGGGTTTTTAAACATAATCTTTTTTTATTTGTGAGTATTATGTGTATTTACCTATATGGCCAGATTGGAAATTTCCAACTTAACATTGTACTGATAATATGAATGATTTATTTATGATTTACAAAATTAGAATAAGTAATTTGATATATGTCATATCCATACTCTGTTGTTCAATGTATTTAGAAATTAAGAGTTTATTTTGTTTTATAATAGAATCATGTTAGCAGGAGTTCAACAATTTCGCATACATGAAAATGACTAAAGTTTTGCAGTCTTGCTTCTCGGGTAGTTGTGCATAAATGCTATTATATTCGTAAGTATTATGTGCAATTATCTGTGAGGCCGGATTAGCAATCTCCAATCTAACATCGTACACACGTTTACAGGTAATATACAATATTTATATAATAAATAATCCATTGGAATAACTTACTACGTACATATGATATATTTAATTTTATGTTTCATTGAGTTTAAAAGTAGATTTAATTTTATTTTACAATAAATCCAGATGTGCAAGACAATTAAGCAGAGATAAAAAGTACTAAATTTTAGCAATCTTGAAATTTTTGTAGTATAGCATAATTATTTTATATTCGTATTTGTTATGTAGAGTTACTTATAAAGCCGATAATCAGTCTACAAATTAAGATAACAGAGATGTTTTCTTGGCTATATAAATATGTTATTTAAAAAGTACACGATTTGAACAAATAATTATACATGTTTCATATATATGTTGTGTTTGCATTAAACAAGATTTTATTTTGTTGTAAAACACCATCAGGTTGTCCCTTCTAAGTGTTCAACAAATAGGCAAAGGTATGACTAAATTCTAGCAGTTTTACATTTTGGGTTTTTAAACATAATATTTTTTTATTTGTGAGTATTATGTGTATTTACCTATATGGCCAGATTGGAAATTTCCAACTTAACATTGTACTGATAATATGAATGATTTATTTATGATTTACAAAATTAGAATAAGTAATTTGATATATGTCATATCCATACTCTGTTGTTCAATGTATTTAGAAATTAAGAGTTTATTTTGTTTTATAATAGAATCATGTTAGCAGGAGTTCAACAATTTCGCATACATGAAAATGACTAAAGTTTTGCAGTCTTGCTTCTCGGGTAGTTGTGCATAAATGCTATTATATTCGTAAGTATTATGTGCAATTATCTGTGAGGCCGGATTAGCAATCTCCAATCTAACATCGTACACACGTTTACAGGTAATATACAATATTTATATAATAAATAATCCATTGGAATAACTTACTACGTACATATGATATATTTAATTTTATGTTTCATTGAGTTTAAAAGTAGATTTAATTTTATTTTACAATAAATCCAGATGTGCAAAACAATTAAGCAGAGATAAAAAGTACTAAATTTTAGCGATCTTGAAATTTTGGTAGTATAGCATAATTATTTTATATTCGTATCTGTTATGTAGAGTTACTTATAAAGCCGATAATCAGTCTACAAATTAAGATAACAGAGATGTTTTCTTGGCTATATAAATATGTTATTTAAAAAGTACACGATTTGAACAAATAATTATACATGTTTGATATATATGTTGTGTTTGCATTAAACAAGATTTTATTTTGTTGTAAAACACCATCAGGTTGTCTCTTCTAAGTGTTCAACAAATAGGCAAAGGTATGACTAAATTCTAGCAGTTTTACATTTTGGGTTTTTAAACATAATCTTTTTTTATTTGTGAGTATTATGTGTATTCACTTATATGGCCAGATTGGAAATTTCCAACTTAACATTGTACTAATAATATGAATGATTTATTTATGATTTACACATTTAGAATAAGTAATTTGATATATGTCATATCCATACTCTGTTGTTCAATGTATTTAGAAATTAAGAGTTTATTTTGTTTTATAATAGAATCATGTTAGCAGGAGTTCAACAATTTCGCATACATGAAAATGACTAAAGTTTTGCAGTCTTGCTTCTCGGGTAGTTGTGCATAAATGCTATTATATTCGTAAGTATTATGTGCAATTATCTGTGAGGCCGGATTAGCAATCTCCAATCTAACATCGTACACACGTTTACATGTAATATACAATATTTATTTATTAATATTCATTTGGAATAACTTACTACGTACATATGATATATTTAATTTTATTTTATTTTACAATAAATCCAGACGTGCAAGATATCAATTAGGCATAGATAAAAATTACTCAATTTTAGCAATCTTTAAATTTGGGTAGTATAGCAAAATTATATTATATATGTATTTGTTATGTAGAGCTCTTATAAGGCCGATAAGCAGTCAACAAATTAAGATATTAGAGATGTTTTCTTGGCTATATAAATATGTTATTTAAAAAGTACACGATTTGAACAAATAATGATACATGTTTGATATATATGTTGAGTTTGCATAAAACTAGATTTCATTTTGTTGTAAAACACCTTCGGGTTGTCCCTTCTAAGTGTTCAACAAATAGGCAAAGGTATGACTAAATTCTAGCAGTTTTACATTTTGGGTTTTTAAACATAATCTTTTTTTATTTGTGAGTATTATGTGTATTTACTTATATGGCCAGATTGGAATTTTCCAACTTAACATTGTACTGATAATATGAATGATTTATTTATGATTTAGAAAATTAGAATAAGTAATTTGATATATGTCATATCCATACTCTGTTGTTCAATGTATTTAGAAATTAAGAGTTTATTTTGTTTTATAATAGAATCATGTTAGCAGGAGTTCAACAATTTCGCATACATGAAAATGACTAAAGTTTTGCAGTCTTGCTTCTCGGGTAGTTGTGCATAAATGCTATTATATTCGTAAGTATTATGTGCAATTATCTGTGAGGCCGGATTAGCAATCTCCAATCTAACATCGTACACACGTTTACAGGTAATATACAATATTTATATAATAAATAATCCATTGGAATAACTTACTACGTACATATGATATATTTAATTTTATGTTTCATTGAGTTTAAAAGTAGATTTAATTTTATTTTACAATAAATCCAGATGTGCAAAACAATTAAGCAGAGATAAAAAGTACTAAATTTTAGCGATCTTGAAATTTTGGTAGTATAGCATAATTATTTTATATTCGTATCTGTTATGTAGAGTTACTTATAAAGCCGATAATCAGTCTACAAATTAAGATAACAGAGATGTTTTCTTGGCTATATAAATATGTTATTTAAAAAGTACACGATTTGAACAAATAATTATACATGTTTGATATATATGTTGTGTTTGCATTAAACAAGATTTTATTTTGTTGTAAAACACCATCAGGTTGTCCCTTCTAAGTGTTCAACAAATAGGCAAAGGTATGACTAAATTCTAGCAGTTTTACATTTTGGGTTTTTAAACATAATCTTTTTTTATTTGTGAGTATTATGTGTATTCACTTATATGGCCAGATTGGAAATTTCCAACTTAACATTGTACTAATAATATGAATGATTTATTTATGATTTACACATTTAGAATAAGTAATTTGATATATGTCATATCCATACTCTGTTGTTCAATGTATTTAGAAATTAAGAGTTTATTTTGTTTTATAATAGAATCATGTTAGCAGGAGTTCAACAATTTCGCATACATGAAAATGACTAAAGTTTTGCAGTCTTGCTTCTCGGGTAGTTGTGCATAAATGCTATTATATTCGTAAGTATTATGTGCAATTATCTGTGAGGCCGGATTAGCAATCTCCAATCTAACATCGTACACACGTTTACAGGTAATATACAATATTTATTTATTAATACTCATTTGGAATAACTTACTACGTACATATGATATATTTAATTTAATTTTATTTTACAATAAATCCAGATGTGCAAGATATCAATTAGGCATAGATAAAAATTACTAAATTTTAGCAATCTTGAAATTTGGGTAGTATAGCAAAATTATATTATATATGTATTTGTTATGTAGAGCTTTTATAAGGCCGATAAGCAGTCAACAAATTAAGATATTAGAGATGTTTTCTTGGCTATATAAATATGTTATTTAAAAAGTACACGATTTGAACGAATAATGATACATGTTTGATATATATGTTGAGTTTGCATAAAACTAGATTTCATTTTGCTGTAAAACACCTTCGGGTTGTCCCTTCTAAGTGTTCAACAAATAGGCAAAGGTATGACTAAATTCGAGCAGTTTTACATTTTGGGTATTTAAATATAATCTTTTTTTATTGTGAGTATTATGTGTATTTACCTATATGGCCAGATTAGAAATTTCCAACTTAACATTGTACTGATAATATGAATGATTTATTTATGATTTACACATTTAGAATAAGTAATTTGATATATGTCATATCCATACTCTGTTGTTCAATGTATTTAGAAATTAAGAGTTTATTTTGTTTTATAATAGAATCATGTTAGCAGGAGTTCAACAATTTCGCATACATGAAAATGACTAAAGTTTTGCAGTCTTGCTTCTCGTGTAGTTGTGCATAATGCTATTATATTCGTAAGTATTATGTGCAATTATCTGTGAGGCCGTATTAGCAATCTCCAATCTAACATCGTACACACGTTTACATGTAATATACAATATTTATTTATTAATACTCATTTGGAATAACTTACTACGTACATATGATATATTTAATTTTATTTTATTTTACAATAAATCAAGACGTGCAAGATATCAATTAAGCATAGATAAAAATTACTCAATTTTAGCAATCTTTAAATTTGGGTAGTATAGCAAAATTATATTATATATGTATTTGTTATGTAGAGCTCTTATAAGGCCGATAAGCAGTCAACAAATTAAGATATTAGATATGTTTTCTTGGCTATATAAATATGTTATTTAAAAAGTACACGATTTGAACAAATAATGATACATGTTTGATATATATGTTGTGTTAGCATAAAACTAGATTTCATTTTGTTGTAAAACACCTTCGGGTTGTCCCTTCTAAGTGTTCAACAAATAGGCAAAGGTATGACTAAATTCGAGCAGTTTTACATTTTGGGTTTTTAAACATAATCTTTTTTTATTTGTGAGTATTATGTGTATTTACCTATATGGCCAGATTGGAAATTTCCAACTTAACATTGTACTGATAATATGAATGATTTATTTATGATTTAGAAAATTAGAATAAGTAATTTGATATATGTCATATCCATACTCTGTTGTTCAATGTATTTAGAAATTAAGAGTTTATTTTGTTTTATAATAGAATCATGTTAGCAGGAGTTCAACAATTTCGCATACATGAAAATGACTAAAGTTTTGCAGTCTTGCTTCTCGGGTAGTTGTGCATAAATGCTATTATATTCGTAAGTATTATGTGCAATTATCTGTGAGGCCGGATTAGCAATCTCCAATCTAACATCGTACACACGTTTACAGGTAATATACAATATTTATATAATAAATAATCCATTGGAATAACTTACTACGTACATATGATATATTTAATTTTATGTTTCATTGAGTTTAAAAGTAGATTTAATTTTATTTTACAATAAATCCAGATGTGCAAAACAATTAAGCAGAGATAAAAAGTACTAAATTTTAGCGATCTTGAAATTTTGGTAGTATAGCATAATTATTTTATATTCGTATCTGTTATGTAGAGTTACTTATAAAGCCGATAATCAGTCTACAAATTAAGATAACAGAGATGTTTTCTTGGCTATATAAATATGTTATTTAAAAAGTACACGATTTGAACAAATAATTATACATGTTTGATATATATGTTGTGTTTGCATTAAACAAGATTTTATTTTGTTGTAAAACACCATCAGGTTGTCCCTTCTAAGTGTTCAACAAATAGGCAAAGGTATGACTAAATTCTAGCAGTTTTACATTTTGGGTTTTTAAACATAATCTTTTTTTATTTGTGAGTATTATGTGTATTCACTTATATGGCCAGATTGGAAATTTCCAACTTAACATTGTACTAATAATATGAATGATTTATTTATGATTTACACATTTAGAATAAGTAATTTGATATATGTCATATCCATACTCTGTTGTTCAATGTATTTAGAAATTAAGAGTTTATTTTGTTTTATAATAGAATCATGTTAGCAGGAGTTCAACAATTTCGCATACATGAAAATGACTAAAGTTTTGCAGTCTTGCTTCTCGGGTAGTTGTGCATAAATGCTATTATATTCGTAAGTATTATGTGCAATTATCTGTGAGGTTGGATTAGCAATCTCCAATCTAACATGGTACACACGTTTACATGTAATATACAATATTTATTTATTAATATTCATTTGGAATAACTTACTACGTACATATGATATATTTAATTTTATTTTATTTTACAATAAATCCAGACGTGCAAGATATCAATTAGGCATAGATAAAAATTACTCAATTTTAGCAATCTTTAAATTTGGGTAGTATAGCAAAATTATATTATATATGTATTTGTTATGTAGAGCTCTTATAAGGCCGATAAGCAGTCAACAAATTAAGATATTAGAGATGTTTTCTTGGCTATATAAATATGTTATTTAAAAAGTACACGATTTGAACAAATAATGATACATGTTTGATATATATGTTGAGTTTGCATAAAACTAGATTTCATTTTGTTGTAAAACACCTTCGGGTTGTCCCTTCTAAGTGTTCAACAAATAGGCAAAGGTATGACTAAATTCGAGCAGTTTTACATTTTGGGTATTTAAATATAATCTTTTTTTATTTGTGAGTATTATGTGTATTTACCTATATGGCCAGATTAGAAATTTCCAACTTAACATTGTACTGATAATATGAATGATTAATTTATGATTTACACAATTAGAATAAGTAATTTGATATATGTCATATCCATACTCTGTTGTTCAATGTATTTAAAAATTAAGAGTTTATTTTGTTTTATAATAGAATCATGTTAGCAGGAGTTCAACAATTTCGCATACATGAAAATGACTAAAGTTTTGCAGTCTTGCTTCTCGGGTAGTTGTGCACAATGCTATTATATTCGTAAGTATTATGTGCAATTATCTGTGAGGCCGGATTAGCAATCTCCAATCTAACATCGTACACACGTTTAAAGGTAATATACAATATTTATCTAATAAATCCTCAATTGGAATAACTTACTACGTACATATGATATATTTAATTTTATGTTTCATTGAGTTTTAAAGTAGATTTAATTTAATTTTACAATAAATCTAGATGTGCAAAACAATTAAGCAGCGATAAAAAGTACTAAATTTTAGCAATCTTGAAATTTTGGTAGTATAGCATAATTATTTTATATTCGTATCTGTTATGTAGAGTTACTTATAAAGCCGATAATCAGTCTACAAAGTAAGATAATAGAGATGTTTTCTTGGCTATATAAATATGTTATTTAAAAAGTACACGATTTGAACAAATAATTATACATGTTTGATATATATGTTGTGTTTGCATTAAACAAGATTTTATTTTGTTGTAAAACACCATCAGGTTGTCCCTTCTAAGTGTTCAACAAAGAGGCAAAGGTATGACTAAATTCTAGCAGTTTTACATTTTGGGTTTTTAAACATAATCTTTTTTTACTTGTGAGTATTATGTGTATTCACTTATATGGCCAGATTGGAAATTTCCAACTTAACATTGTACTGATAATATGAATGATTTATTTATGATTTACACAATTAGAATAAGTAATTTGATATATGTCATATCCATACTCTGTTGTTCAATGTATTTAGAAATTAAGAGTTTATTTTGTTTTATAATAGAATCATGTTAGCAGGAGTTCAACAATTTCGCATACACGAAAATGACTAAAGTTTTGCAGTCTTGCTTCTCGGGTAGTTGTGCACAATGCTATTATATTCGTAAGTATTATGTGCAATTATCTGTGAGGCCGGATTAGCAATCTCCAATCTAACACCATACACACGTTTACAGGTAATATACAATATTTATTTATTAATACTCATTTGGAATAACTTACTACGTACATATGATATATTTAATTTTATTTTATTTTACAATAAATCCAGACGTGCAAGACATCAATTAGGCATAGATAAAAATTACTAAATTTTAGCAATCTTGAAATTTGGGTAGCATAGCAAAATTATATTATATATGTATTTGTTATGTAGAGCTCTTATAAGGCCGATAAGCAGTCAACAAATTAAGATATTAGAGATGTTTTCTTGGCTATATAAATATGTTATTTAAAAAGTACACGATTTGAACAAATAATGATACATGTTTGATATATATGTTGTGTTTGCATAAAACTAGATTTCATTTTGTTGTAAAACACCTTCGGGTTGTCCCTTCTGAGTGTTCAACAAATAGGCAAAGGTATGACTAAATTCGAGCAGTTTTACATTTTGGGTATTTAAATATAATCTTTTTTTATTTGTGAGTATTATGTGTATTTACCTATATGGCCAGATTAGAAATTTCCAACTTAACATTGTACTGATAATATGAATGATTAATTTATGATTTACACAATTAGAATAAGTAATTTGATATATGTCATATCCATACTCTGTTGTTCAATGTATTTAAAAATTAAGAGTTTATTTTGTTTTATAATAGAATCATGTTAGCAGGAGTTCAACAATTTCGCATACATGAAAATGACTATAGTTTTGCAGTCTTGCTTCTCGGGTAGTTGTGCATAAATGCTGTTATATTCGTAAGTATTATGTGCAATTATCTGTGAGGCCGGATTAGCAATCTCCAATCTAACATCGTACACACGTTTACAGGTAATATACAATATTTATCTAATAAATACTCAATTGGAATAACTTACTACGTACATATGATATATTTAATTTTATTTTATTTTACAATAAATCCAGACGTGCAAGATATCAATTAGGCATAGATAAAAATTACTAAATTTTAGCAATCTTGAAATTTGGGTAGTATAGCAAAATTATATTATATATGTATTTGTTATGTAGAGCTCTTATAAGGCCGATAAGCAGTCAACAAATTAAGATAATAGAGATGTTTTCTTGGCTATATAAATATGTTATTTAAAAAGTACACGATTTGAACAAATAATGATACATGTTTGATATATATGTTGAGTTTGCATAAAACTAGATTTCATTTTGCTGTAAAACACCTTCGGGTTGTCCCTTCTAAGTGTTCAACAAATAGGCAAAGGTATGACTAAATTCGAGCAGTTTTACATTTTGGGTATTTAAATATAATCTTTTTTTATTTGTGAGTATTATGTGTATTTACCTATATGGCCAGATTAGAAATTTCCAACTTAACATTGTACTGATAATATGAATGATTAATTTATGATTTACACAATTAGAATAAGTAATTTGATATATGTCATATCCATACTCTGTTGTTCAATGTATTTAGAAATTAAGAGTTTATTTTGTTTTATAATAGAATCATGTTAGAAGGAGTTCAACAATTTCGCATACACGAAAATGACTAAAGTTTTGCAGTCTTGCTTCTCGGGTAGTTGTGCACAATGCTATTATATTCGTAAGTATTATGTGCAATTATCTGTGAGGCCGGATTAGCAATCTCCAATCTAACATCGTACACACGTTTAAAGGTAATATACAATATTTATCTAATAAATCCTCAATTGGAATAACTTACTACGTACATATGATATATTTAATTTTATGTTTCATTGAGTTTAAAAGTAGATTTAATTTAATTTTACAATAAATCCAGATGTGCAAAACAATTAAGCAGAGATAAAAAGTACTAAATTTTAGCAATCTTGAAATTTTGGTAGTATAGCATATTTATTTTATATTCGTATCTGTTATGTAGAGTTACTTATAAAGCCGATAATCAGTCTACAAAGTAAGATAATAGAGATGTTTTCTTGGCTATATAAATATGTTATTTAAAAAGTACACGATTTGAACAAATAATTATACATGTTTCATATATATGTTGTGTTTGCATTAAACAAGATTTTATTTTGTTGTAAAACACCATCAGGTTGTCCCTTCTAAGTGTTCAACAAATAGGCAAAGGTATGACTAAATTCTAGCAGTTTTACATTTTGGGTTTTTAAACATAATCTTTTTTTATTTGTGAGTATTATGTGTATTTACCTATATGGCCAGATTGGAATTTTCCAACTTAACATTGTACTGATAATATGAATGATTTATTTATGATTTAGAAAATTAGAATAAGTAATTTGATATATGTCATATCCATACTCTGTTGTTCAATGTATTTAGAAATTAAGAGTTTATTTTGTTTTATAATAGAATCATGTTATCAGGAGTTCAACAATTTCGCATACATGAAAATGACTAAAGTTTTGCAGTCTTGCTTCTCGGGTAGTTGTGCATAAATGCTATTATATTCGTAAGTATTATGTGCAATTATCTGTGAGGCCGGATTAGCAATCTCCAATCTAACATCGTACACACGTTTACAGGTAATATACAATATTTATTTATTAATACTCATTTGGAATAACTTACTACGTACATATGATATATTTAATTTTATTTTATTTTACAATAAATCCAGACGTGCAAGACATCAATTAGGCATAGATAAAAATTACTAAATTTTAGCAATCTTGAAATTTGGGTAGCATAGCAAAATTATATTATATATGTATTTGTTATGTAGAGCTCTTATAAGGCCGATAAGCAGTTTACAAATTAAGATATTAGAGATGTTTTCTTGGCTATATAAATATGTTATTTAAAAAGTACACGATTTGAACAAATAATGATACATGTTTGATATATATGTTGAGTTTGCATAAAACAAGATTTCATTTTGTTGTAAAACATTTTCGGGTTGTCCCTTCTAAGTGTTCAACAAATAGGCAAAGGTATGACTAAATTCTAGCAGTTTTACATTTTGGGTATTTAAATATAATCTTTTTTATTTGTGAGTATTATGTGTATTTACTTATATGGCCAGATTGGAAATTTCCAACTTAACATTGTACTGATAATATGAATGATTTATTTATGATTTACACAATTAGAATAAGTAATTTGATATATGTCATATCTATACTCTGTTGTTCAATGTATTTAGAAATTAAGAGTTTATTTTGTTTTATAATAGAATCATGTTAGCAGGAGTTCAACAATTTCGCATACATGAAAATGAATAAAGTTTTGCAGTCTTGCTTCTCGGGTAGTTGTGCATAATGCTATTATATTCGTAAGTATTATGTGCAATTATCTGTGAGGCCGGATTAGCAATCTCCAATCTAACATCGTACACACGTTTAAAGGTAATATACAATATTTATCTAATAAAACCTCAATTGGAATAACTTACTACGTACATATGATATATTTATTTTATGTTTCATTGAGTTTAAAAGTAGATTTAATTTTATTTTACAATAAATCCAGATGTGCAAAACAATTAAGCAGAGATAAAAAGTACTAAATTTTACCAATCTTGAAATTTTGGTAGTATAGCATAATTATTTTATATTCGTATCTGTTATGTAGAGTTACTTATAAAGCCGATAATCAGTCTACAAAGTAAGATAATAGAGATGTTTTCTTGGCTATATAAATATGTTATTTAAAAAGTACACGATTTGAACAAATAATTATACATGTTTGATATATATGTTGTGTTTGCATTAAACAAGATTTTATTTTGTTGTAAAACACCATCAGGTTGTCCCTTCTAAGTGTTCAACAAATAGGCAAAGGTATGACTAAATTCTAGCAGTTTTACATTTTGGGTTTTTAAACATAATCTTTTTTATTTGTGAGTATTATGTGTATTTACTTATATGGCCAGATTGGAAATTTCCAACTTAACATTGTACTGATAATATGAATGATTTATTTATGATTTACACAATTAGAATAAGTAATTTGATATATGTCATATCCATACTCTGTTGTTCAATGTATTTAGAAATTAAGAGTTTATTTTGTTTTATAATAGAATCATGTTAGCAGGAGTTCAACAATTTCGCATACATGAAAATGACTAAAGTTTTGCAGTCTTGCTTCTCAGGTAGTTGTGCATAAATGCTATTATATTCGTAAGTAAAGTATTATGTGCAATTATCTGTGAGGCCGGATTAGCAATCTCCAATCTAACATCGTACACACGTTTACAGGTAATATACAATATTTATCTAATAAATACTCAATTGGAATAACTTACTACGTACATATGATATATTTAATTTTATGTTTCATTGAGTTTAAAAGTAGATTTAATTTTATTTTACAATAAATCCAGATGTGCAAGACAATTAAGCAGAGATAAAAAGTACTAAATTTTAGCAATCTTGAAATTTTTGTAGTATAGCATAATTATTTTATATTCGTATTTGTTATGTAGAGTTACTTATAAAGCCGATAATCAGTCTACAAATTAAGATAACAGAGATGTTTTCTTGGCTATATAAATATGTTATTTAAAAAGTACACGATTTGAACAAATAATTATACATGTTTCATATATATGTTGTGTTTGCATTAAACAAGATTTTATTTTGTTGTAAAACACCATCAGGTTGTCCCTTCTAAGTGTTCAACAAATAGGCAAAGGTATGACTAAATTCTAGCAGTTTTACATTTTGGGTTTTTAAACATAATATTTTTTTATTTGTGAGTATTATGTGTATTTACCTATATGGCCAGATTGGAAATTTCCAACTTAACATTGTACTGATAATATGAATGATTTCTTTATGATTTACAAAATTAGAATAAGTAATTTGATATATGTCATATCCATACTCTGTTGTTCAATGTATTTAGAAATTAAGAGTTTATTTTGTTTTATAATAGAATCATGTTAGCAGGAGTTCAACAATTTAGCATACATGAAAATGACTAAAGTTTTGCAGTCTTGCTTCTCGGGTAGTTGTGCATAATGCTATTATTTTCGTAAGTATTATGTGCAATTATCTGTGAGGCCGGATTAGCAATCTCCAATCTAACATCGTAGACACGTTTACAGGTAATATACAATATTTATTTATTAATACTCAATTGGAATAACTTACTACGTACATATGATACATTAAATTTTTTTATTTTACAATAAATCCAGACGTGCAAGATATCAATTAAGCATAGATAAAAATTACTAAATTTTAGCAATCGTGAATCTTGGGTAGTATAGTATAATTATATTATATATGTATTTGTTATGTAGAGCTCTTATAAGGCCGATAAGCAGTCTACAAATTAAGATATTAGAGATGTTTTCTTGGCTATATAAATATGTTATTTAAAAAGTACACGATTTGAACAAATAAGTATATGTTTGATATATATGTTGTGTTTGCATTAAACAAGATTTTATTTTGTTGTAAACCACCATCAAGTTGTCCCTTCTAAGTGTTCAACAAATAGGCAAAGGTATGACTAAATTCTAGCAGTTTTACATTTTGGGTTTTTAAACATGTTTTTTTTATTTGTGAGTATTATGTGTATTTACCTATATGGCCAGATTGGAAATTTCCAACTTAACATTGTACTGATAATATGAATGATTTATTTATGATTTACACAATTAGAATAAGTAATTTGATATATGTCATATCCATACTCTGTTGTTCAATGTATTTAGAAATTAAGAGTTTATTTTGTTTTATAATAGAATCATGTTAGCAGGAGTTCAACAATTTCGCATACATGAAAATGACTAAAGTTTTGCAGTCTTGCTTCTCGGGTAGTTGTGATAAATGCTATTATATTCGTAAGTATTATGTGCAATTATCTGTGAGGCCGGATTAGCAATCTCCAATCTAACATCGTACACACGTTTACAGGTAATATACAATATTTATTTTTTAATACTCATTTGGAATAACTTACTACGTACATATGATATATTTAATTTTATTTTATTTTACAATAAATCCAGACGTGCAAGATATCAATTAGGCATAGATAAAAATTACTAAATTTTAGTAATCTTGAAATTTGGGTAGTATAGCAAAATTATATTATATATGTATTTGTTATGTAAAACTCTTATAAGGCCGATAAGCAGTCAACAAATTAAGATATTAGAGATGTTTTCTTGGCTATATAAATATGTTATTTAAAAAGTACACGATTTGAACAAATAATGATACATGTTTGATATATATGTTGTGTTTGCATAAAACTAGATTTCATTTTGTTGTAAAACACCTTCGGGTTGTCCCTTCTAAGTGTTCAACAAATAGGCAAAGGTATGACTAAATTCGAGCAGTTTTACATTTTGGGTATTTAAATATAATCTTTTTTTATTTGTGAGTATTATGTGTATTTACCTATATGGCCAGATTAGAAATTTCCAACTTAACATTGTACTGATAATATGAATGATTTATTTATGATTTACACAATTAGAATAAGTAATTTGATATATGTCATATCCATACTCTGTTGTTCAATGTATTTAAAAATTAAGAGTTTATTTTGTTTTATAATAGAATCATGTTAGCAGGAGTTCAACAATTTCGCATACATGAAAATGACTAAAGTTTTGCAGTCTTGCTTCTCGGGTAGTTGTGCATAAATGCTATTATATTCGTAAGTATTATGTGCAATTATCTGTGAGGCCGGATTAGCAATCTCCAATCTAACATCGTACACACGTTTACAGGTAATATACAATATTTATTTATTAATACTCATTTGGAATAACTTACTACGTACATATGATATATTTAATTTAATTTTATTTTACAATAAATCCAGACGTGCAAGACATCAATTAGGCATAGATAAAAATTACTAAATTTTAGCAATCTTGAAATTTGGGTAGTATAGCAAAATTATATTATATATGTATTTGTTATGTAGAGCTCTTATAAGGCCGATAAGCAGTTTACAAATTAAGATATTAGAGATGTTTTCTTGGCTATATAAATATGTTATTTAAAAAGTACACGATTTGAACAAATAATGATACATGTTTGATATATATGTTGAGTTTGCATAAAACTAGATTTCATTTTGTTGTAAAACACCTTCGGGTTGTCCCTTCTAAGTGTTCAACAAATAGGCAAAGGTATGACTAAATTCTAGCAGTTTTACATTTTGGGTATATAAATATAATCTTTTTTATTTGTGAGCATTATGTGTATTTACCTATATGGCCAGATTAGAAATTTCCAACTTAACATTGTACTGATCATATGAATGATTTATTTATGATTTACACAATTAGAATAAGTAATTTGATATATGTCATATCCATACTCTGTTGTTCAATGTATTTAGAAATTAAGAGTTTATTTTGTTTTATAATAGAATCATGTTAGCAGGAGTTCAACAATTTCGCATACATGAAAATGAATAAAGTTTTGCAGTCTTGCTTCTCGGGTAGTTGTGCATAATGCTATTATATTCGTAAGTATTATGTGCAATTATCTGTGAGGCCGGATTAGCAATCTCCAATCTAACATCGTACACACGTTTACAGGTAATATACAATATTTATCTAATAAATACTCAATTGGAATAACTTACTACGTACATATGATATATTTAATTTTATGTTTCATTGAGTTTAAAAGTAGATTTAATTTAATTTTACAATAAATCCAGATGTGCAAGACAATTAAGCAGAGATAAAAAGTACTAAATTTTAGCAATCTTGAAATTTTGGTAGTATAGCATAATTATTTTATATTCGTATTTGTTATGTAGAGTTACTTATAAAGCCGATAATCAGTCTACAAATAAAGATAACAGAGATGTTTTCTTGGCTATATAAATATGTTATTTAAAAAGTACACGATTTGAACAAATAATTATACATGTTTCATATATATGTTGTGTTTGCATTAAACAAGATTTTATTTTGTTGTAAAACACCATCAGGTTGTCCCTTCTAAGTGTTCAACAAATAGGCAAAGGTATGACTAAATTCTAGCAGTTTTACATTTTGGGTTTTTAAACATAATATTTTTTTATTTGTGAGTATTATGTGTATTTACCTATATGGCCAGATTGGAAATTTCCAACTTAACATTGTACTGATAATATGAATGATTTATTTATGATTTACACAATTAGAATAAGTAATTTGATATATGTCATATCCATACTCTGTTGTTCAATGTATTTAGAAATTAAGAGTTTATTTTGTTTTATAATAGAATCATGTTAGCAGGAGTTCAACAATTTCGCATACATGAAAATGACTAAAGTTTTGCAGTCTTGCTTCTCGGGTAGTTGTGATAAATGCTATTATATTCGTAAGTATTATGTGCAATTATCTGTGAGGCCGGATTAGCAATCTCCAATCTAACATCGTACACACGTTTACAGGTAATATACAATATTTATTTTTTAATACTCATTTGGAATAACTTACTAAGTACATATGATATATTTAATTTTATTTTATTTTACAATAAATCCAGACGTGCAAGATATCAATTAGGCATAGATAAAAATTACTAAATTTTAGTAATCTTGAAATTTGGGTAGTATAGCAAAATTATATTATATATGTATTTGTTATGTAAAACTCTTATAAGGCCGATAAGCAGTCAACAAATTAAGATATTAGAGATGTTTTCTTGGCTATATAAATATGTTATTTAAAAAGTACACGATTTGAACAAATAATGATACATGTTTGATATATATGTTGTGTTTGCATAAAACTAGATTTCATTTTGTTGTAAAACACCTTCGGGTTGTCCCTTCTAAGTGTTCAACAAATAGGCAAAGGTATGACTAAATTCGAGCAGTTTTACATTTTGGGTATTTAAATATAATCTTTTTTTATTTGTGAGTATTATGTGTATTTACCTATATGGCCAGATTAGAAATTTCCAACTTAACATTGTACTGATAATATGAATGATTTATTTATGATTTACACAATTAGAATAAGTAATTTGATATATGTCATATCCATACTCTGTTGTTCAATGTATTTAAAAATTAAGAGTTTATTTTGTTTTATAATAGAATCATGTTAGCAGGAGTTCAACAATTTCGCATACATGAAAATGACTAAAGTTTTGCAGTCTTGCTTCTCGGGTAGTTGTGCATAAATGCTATTATATTCGTAAGTATTATGTGCAATTATCTGTGAGGCCGGATTAGCAATCTCCAATCTAACATCGTACACACGTTTACAGGTAATATACAATATTTATTTATTAATACTCATTTGGAATAACTTACTACGTACATATGATATATTTAATTTAATTTTATTTTACAATAAATCCAGACGTGCAAGACATCAATTAGGCATAGATAAAAATTACTAAATTTTAGCAATCTTGAAATTTGGGTAGTATAGCAAAATTATATTATATATGTATTTGTTATGTAGAGCTCTTATAAGGCCGATAAGCAGTTTACAAATTAAGATATTAGAGATGTTTTCTTGGCTATATAAATATGTTATTTAAAAAGTACACGATTTGAACAAATAATGATACATGTTTGATATATATGTTGAGTTTGCATAAAACTAGATTTCATTTTGTTGTAAAACACCTTCGGGTTGTCCCTTCTAAGTGTTCAACAAATAGGCAAAGGTATGACTAAATTCTAGCAGTTTTACATTTTGGGTATATAAATATAATCTTTTTTATTTGTGAGCATTATGTGTATTTACCTATATGGCCAGATTAGAAATTTCCAACTTAACATTGTACTGATCATATGAATGATTTATTTATGATTTACACAATTAGAATAAGTAATTTGATATATGTCATATCCATACTCTGTTGTTCAATGTATTTAGAAATTAAGAGTTTATTTTGTTTTATAATAGAATCATGTTAGCAGGAGTTCAACAATTTCGCATACATGAAAATGAATAAAGTTTTGCAGTCTTGCTTCTCGGGTAGTTGTGCATAATGCTATTATATTCGTAAGTATTATGTGCAATTATCTGTGAGGCCGGATTAGCAATCTCCAATCTAACATCGTACACACGTTTACAGGTAATATACAATATTTATCTAATAAATACTCAATTGGAATAACTTACTACGTACATATGATATATTTAATTTTATGTTTCATTGAGTTTAAAAGTAGATTTAATTTAATTTTACAATAAATCCAGATGTGCAAAACAATTAAGCAGAGATAAAAAGTACTAAATTTTAGCAATCTTGAAATTTTGGTAGTATAGCATATTTATTTTATATTCGTATCTGTTATGTAGAGTTACTTATAAAGCCGATAATCAGTCTACAAAGTAAGATAATAGAGATGTTTTCTTGGCTATATAAATATGTTATTTAAAAAGTACACGATTTGAACAAATAATTATACATGTTTCATATATATGTTGTGTTTGCATTAAACAAGATTTTATTTTGTTGTAAAACACCATCAGGTTGTCCCTTCTAAGTGTTCAACAAAGAGGCAAAGATATGACTAAATTCTAGCAGTTTTACATTTTGGGTTTTTAAACATAATCTTTTTTTATTTGTGAGTATTATGTGTATTCACTTATATGGCCAGATTGGAAATTTCCAACTTAACATTGTACTGATAATATGAATGATTTATTTATGATTTACACAATTAGAATAAGTAATTTGATATATGTCATATCCATACTCTGTTGTTCAATGTATTTAGAAATTAAGAGTTTATTTTGTTTTATAATAGAATTATGTTAGCAGGAGTTCAACAATTTCGCATACATGTAAATGACTAAAGTTTTGCAGTCTTGCTTCTCGGGTAGTTGTGCATAAATGCTATTATATTCGTAAGTATTATGTGCAATTATCTGTGAGGCCGGATTAGCAATCTCCAATCTAACACCGTACACACGTTTACAGGTAATATACAATATTTATTTATTAATACTCATTTGGAATAACTTACTACGTACATATGATATATTTAATTTTATTTTATTTTACAATAAATCCAGACGTGCAAGACATCAATTAGGCATAGATAAAAATTACTTAATTTTAGCAATCTTGAAATTTGGGTAGCATAGCAAAATTATATTATATATGTATTTGTTATGTAGAGCTCTTATAAGGCCGATAAGCAGTTTACAAATTAAGATATTAGAGATGTTTTCTTGGCTATATAAATATGTTATTTAAAAAGTACACGATTTGAACAAATAATGATACATGTTTGATATATATGTTGAGTTTGCATAAAACTAGATTTCATTTTGTTGTAAAACATTTTCGGGTTGTCCCTTCTAAGTGTTCAACAAATAGGCAAAGGTATGACTAAATTCTAGCAGTTTTACATTTTGGGTATTTAAATATAATCTTCTTTATTTGTGAGTATTATGTGTATTTACCTATATGGCCAGATTGGAAATTTCCAACTTAACATTGTACTGATAATATGAATGATTTATTTATGATTTACACAATTAGAATAAGTAATTTGATATATGTCATATCTATACTCTGTTGTTCAATGTATTTAGAAATTAAGAGTTTATTTTGTTTTATAATAGAATCATGTTAGCAGGAGTTCAACAATTTCGCATACATGAAAATGAATAAAGTTTTGCAGTCTTGCTTCTCGGGTAGTTGTGCATAATGCTATTATATTCGTAAGTATTATGTGCAATTATCTGTGAGGCCGGATTAGCAATCTCCAATCTAACACCGTACACACGTTTACAGGTAATATACAATATTTATTTATTAATACTCATTTGGAATAACTTACTACGTACATATGATATATTTAATTTTATTTTATTTTACAATAAATCCAGACGTGCAAGACATCAATTAGGCATAGATAAAAATTACTTAATTTTAGCAATCTTGAAATTTGGGTAGCATAGCAAAATTATATTATATATGTATTTGTTATGTAGAGCTCTTATAAGGCCGATAAGCAGTTTACAAATTAAGATATTAGAGATGTTTTCTTGGCTATATAAATATGTTATTTAAAAAGTACACGATTTGAACAAATAATGATACATGTTTGATATATATGTTGAGTTTGCATAAAACTAGATTTTATTTTGTTGTAAAACACCATCAGGTTGTCCCTTCTAAGTGTTCAACAAATAGGCAAAGGTATGACTAAATTCTAGCAGTTTTACATTTTGGGTTTTTAAACATAATCTTTTTTATTTGTGAGTATTATGTGTATTTACTTATATGGCCAGATTGGAAATTTCCAACTTAACATTGTACTGATAATATGAATGATTTATTTATGATTTACACAATTAGAATAAGTAATTTGATATATGTCATATCCATACTCTGTTGTTCAATGTATTTAGAAATTAAGAGTTTATTTTGTTTTATAATAGAATCATGTTAGCAGGAGTTCAACAATTTCGCATACATGAAAATGACTAAAGTTTTGCAGTCTTGCTTCTCAGGTAGTTGTGCATAAATGCTATTATATTCGTAAGTAAAGTATTATGTGCAATTATCTGTGAGGCCGGATTAGCAATCTCCAATCTAACATCGTACACACGTTTACAGGTAATATACAATATTTATCTAATAAATACTCAATTGGAATAACTTACTACGTACATATGATATATTTAATTTTATGTTTCATTGAGTTTAAAAGTAGATTTAATTTTATTTTACAATAAATCCAGATGTGCAAGACAATTAAGCAGAGATAAAAAGTACTAAATTTTAGCAATCTTGAAATTTTTGTAGTATAGCATAATTATTTTATATTCGTATTTGTTATGTAGAGTTACTTATAAAGCCGATAATCAGTCTACAAATTAAGATAACAGAGATGTTTTCTTGGCTATATAAATATGTTATTTAAAAAGTACACGATTTGAACAAATAATTATACATGTTTCATATATATGTTGTGTTTGCATTAAACAAGATTTTATTTTGTTGTAAAACACCATCAGGTTGTCCCTTCTAAGTGTTCAACAAATAGGCAAAGGTATGACTAAATTCTAGCAGTTTTACATTTTGGGTTTTTAAACATAATATTTTTTTATTTGTGAGTATTATGTGTATTTACCTATATGGCCAGATTGGAAATTTCCAACTTAACATTGTACTGATAATATGAATGATTTCTTTATGATTTACAAAATTAGAATAAGTAATTTGATATATGTCATATCCATACTCTGTTGTTCAATGTATTTAGAAATTAAGAGTTTATTTTGTTTTATAATAGAATCATGTTAGCAGGAGTTCAACAATTTAGCATACATGAAAATGACTAAAGTTTTGCAGTCTTGCTTCTCGGGTAGTTGTGCATAATGCTATTATTTTCGTAAGTATTATGTGCAATTATCTGTGAGGCCGGATTAGCAATCTCCAATCTAACATCGTAGACACGTTTACAGGTAATATACAATATTTATTTATTAATACTCAATTGGAATAACTTACTACGTACATATGATACATTAAATTTTTTTATTTTACAATAAATCCAGACGTGCAAGATATCAATTAAGCATAGATAAAAATTACTAAATTTTAGCAATCGTGAATCTTGGGTAGTATAGTATAATTATATTATATATGTATTTGTTATGTAGAGCTCTTATAAGGCCGATAAGCAGTCTACAAATTAAGATATTAGAGATGTTTTCTTGGCTATATAAATATGTTATTTAAAAAGTACACGATTTGAACAAATAAGTATATGTTTGATATATATGTTGTGTTTGCATTAAACAAGATTTTATTTTGTTGTAAACCACCATCAAGTTGTCCCTTCTAAGTGTTCAACAAATAGGCAAAGGTATGACTAAATTCTAGCAGTTTTACATTTTGGGTTTTTAAACATGTTTTTTTTATTTGTGAGTATTATGTGTATTTACCTATATGGCCAGATTGGAAATTTCCAACTTAACATTGTACTGATAATATGAATGATTTATTTATGATTTACACAATTAGAATAAGTAATTTGATATATGTCATATCCATACTCTGTTGTTCAATGTATTTAGAAATTAAGAGTTTATTTTGTTTTATAATAGAATCATGTTAGCAGGAGTTCAACAATTTCGCATACATGAAAATGACTAAAGTTTTGCAGTCTTGCTTCTCGGGTAGTTGTGATAAATGCTATTATATTCGTAAGTATTATGTGCAATTATCTGTGAGGCCGGATTAGCAATCTCCAATCTAACATCGTACACACGTTTACAGGTAATATACAATATTTATTTATTAATACTCATTTGGAATAACTTACTACGTACATATGATATATTTAATTTTATTTTATTTTACAATAAATCCAGACGTGCAAGACATCAATTAGGCATAGATAAAAATTACTTAATTTTAGCAATCTTGAAATTTGGGTAGCATAGCAAAATTATATTATATATGTATTTGTTATGTAGAGCTCTTATAAGGCCGATAAGCAGTTTACAAATTAAGATATTAGAGATGTTTTCTTGGCTATATAAATATGTTATTTAAAAAGTACACGATTTGAACAAATAATGATACATGTTTGATATATATGTTGAGTTTGCATAAAACTAGATTTCATTTTGTTGTAAAACATTTTCGGGTTGTCCCTTCTAAGTGTTCAACAAATAGGCAAAGGTATGACTAAATTCTAGCAGTTTTACATTTTGGGTATTTAAATATAATCTTTTTTATTTGTGAGTATTATGTGTATTTACTTATATGGCCAGATTGGAAATTTCCAACTTAACATTGTACTGATAATATGAATGATTTATTTATGATTTACACAATTAGAATAAGTAATTTGATATATGTCATATCTATACTCTGTTGTTCAATGTATTTAGAAATTAAGAGTTTATTTTGTTTTATAATAGAATCATGTTAGCAGGAGTTCAACAATTTCGCATACATGAAAATGAATAAAGTTTTGCAGTCTTGCTTCTCGGGTAGTTGTGCATAATGCTATTATATTCGTAAGTATTATGTGCAATTATCTGTGAGGCCGGATTAGCAATCTCCAATCTAACATCGTACACACGTTTAAAGGTAATATACAATATTTATCTAATAAAACCTCAATTGGAATAACTTACTACGTACATATGATATATTTATTTTATGTTTCATTGAGTTTAAAAGTAGATTTAATTTTATTTTACAATAAATCCAGATGTGCAAAACAATTAGGCAGAGATAAAAAGTACTAAATTTTAGCAATCTTGAAATTTTGGTAGTATAGCATAATTATTTTATATTCGTATTTGTTATGTAGAGTTACTTCAAAAGCCGATAATCAGTCAACAAATTAAGATATTAGAGATGTTTTCTTAGCTATATAAATATGTTATTTAAAAAGTACACGATTTGAACAAATAAGTATATGTTTGATATATATGTTGTGTTTGCATTAAACAAGATTTTATTTTGTTGTAAAACACCATCAAGTTGTCCCTTCTAAGTGTTCAACAAATAGGCAAAGGTATGACTAAATTCTAGCAGTTTTACATTTTGGGTTTTTAAACATGTTTTTTTATGTGTGAGTATTATGTGTATTTACCTATATGGCCAGATTGGAAATTTCCAACTTAACATTGTACCGATAATATGAATGATTTATTTATGATTTACACAATTAGAATAAGTAATTTGATATATGTTATATCCATACTCTGTTGTTCAATGTATTTAAAAATTAAGAGTTTATTTAGTTTTATAATAGAATCATGATAGCAGGAGTTCAACAATTTAGCATACATGAAAATGACTAATGTCTTGCAGTCTTGCTTCTCGGATAGTTGTGCATAATGCTATTATATTCGTAAGTATTATGTGCAATTATCTGTGAAGCCGGATTAGCAATCTCCAATCTAACACCGTACACGCTATTTGTATATTTATAGGTAATATACAATATTTATCTAATAAATCCTCAATTGGAATAACTTACTACGTACATATGATATATTTAATTTTATGTTTCATTGAGTTTAAAAGTAGATTTAATTTTATTTTACAATAAATCCAGATGTGCAAAACAATTAAGCAGAGATAAAAAGTACTAAATTTTACCAATCTTGAAATTTTGGTAGTATAGCATAATTATTTTATATTCGTATCTGTTATGTAGAGTTACTTATAAAGCCGATAATCAGTCTACAAAGTAAGATAATAGAGATGTTTTCTTGGCTATATAAATATGTTATTTAAAAAGTACACGATTTGAACAAATAATTATACATGTTTGATATATATGTTGTGTTTGCATTAAACAAGATTTTATTTTGTTGTAAAACACCATCAGGTTGTCCCTTCTAAGTGTTCAACAAATAGGCAAAGGTATGACTAAATTCTAGCAGTTTTACATTTTGGGTTTTTAAACATAATCTTTTTTATTTGTGAGTATTATGTGTATTTACTTATATGGCCAGATTGGAAATTTCCAACTTAACATTGTACTGATAATATGAATGATTTATTTATGATTTACACAATTAGAATAAGTAATTTGATATATGTCATATCCATACTCTGTTGTTCAATGTATTTAGAAATTAAGAGTTTATTTTGTTTTATAATAGAATCATGTTAGCAGGAGTTCAACAATTTCGCATACATGAAAATGACTAAAGTTTTGCAGTCTTGCTTCTCAGGTAGTTGTGCATAAATGCTATTATATTCGTAAGTAAAGTATTATGTGCAATTATCTGTGAGGCCGGATTAGCAATCTCCAATCTAACATCGTACACACGTTTACAGGTAATATACAATATTTATCTAATAAATACTCAATTGGAATAACTTACTACGTACATATGATATATTTAATTTTATGTTTCATTGAGTTTAAAAGTAGATTTAATTTTATTTTACAATAAATCCAGATGTGCAAGACAATTAAGCAGAGATAAAAAGTACTAAATTTTAGCAATCTTGAAATTTTTGTAGTATAGCATAATTATTTTATATTCGTATTTGTTATGTAGAGTTACTTATAAAGCCGATAATCAGTCTACAAATTAAGATAACAGAGATGTTTTCTTGGCTATATAAATATGTTATTTAAAAAGTACACGATTTGAACAAATAATTATACATGTTTCATATATATGTTGTGTTTGCATTAAACAAGATTTTATTTTGTTGTAAAACACCATCAGGTTGTCCCTTCTAAGTGTTCAACAAATAGGCAAAGGTATGACTAAATTCTAGCAGTTTTACATTTTGGGTTTTTAAACATAATATTTTTTTATTTGTGAGTATTATGTGTATTTACCTATATGGCCAGATTGGAAATTTCCAACTTAACATTGTACTGATAATATGAATGATTTCTTTATGATTTACAAAATTAGAATAAGTAATTTGATATATGTCATATCCATACTCTGTTGTTCAATGTATTTAGAAATTAAGAGTTTATTTTGTTTTATAATAGAATCATGTTAGCAGGAGTTCAACAATTTAGCATACATGAAAATGACTAAAGTTTTGCAGTCTTGCTTCTCGGGTAGTTGTGCATAATGCTATTATTTTCGTAAGTATTATGTGCAATTATCTGTGAGGCCGGATTAGCAATCTCCAATCTAACATCGTAGACACGTTTACAGGTAATATACAATATTTATTTATTAATACTCAATTGGAATAACTTACTACGTACATATGATACATTAAATTTTTTTATTTTACAATAAATCCAGACGTGCAAGATATCAATTAAGCATAGATAAAAATTACTAAATTTTAGCAATCGTGAATCTTGGGTAGTATAGTATAATTATATTATATATGTATTTGTTATGTAGAGCTCTTATAAGGCCGATAAGCAGTCTACAAATTAAGATATTAGAGATGTTTTCTTGGCTATATAAAAATGTTATTTAAAAAGTACACGATTTGAACAAATAAGTATATGTTTGATATATATGTTGTGTTTGCATTAAACAAGATTTTATTTTGTTGTAAACCACCATCAAGTTGTCCCTTCTAAGTGTTCAACAAATAGGCAAAGGTATGACTAAATTCTAGCAGTTTTACATTTTGGGTTTTTAAACATGTTTTTTTTATTTGTGAGTACAGTAGAGCCCCGATTATCCGCGGAATTGGGTGGCAAGGGCACCGCGGATAGCGAAAATCGCGGATAACCCAAAAAAAGACTAAAAATGAGGTGAAAACGAAAAAAATATTTCAGCATAAAAATTATGTTTTATTGTACAAAAAACATGATATGAAAACTTTTAAAAGATGTAGAGTACAACAGAAACCATTGTTCTACATCTAAATCACTAAAATAAATACAGTAACAGTAAATAAAAAACTATACATGTACTGTACTGTTAAACAAAAAGTGTCCAGTTACGCCTTTTTAAAAAAATCAGTCACTCGCTTTTGCTTCTTGCTTTGAAAACACCTTTTCTTTATTCTAGATTGTACTTTTCTTAACATAAGTTTTTCTGCCAGTTGTGCGTCGTCATCTTGTTCCTCTAAATATTGAAGCAATCCGTCTACGTGCTGCAAAGCAGTTTCGTGTGTCATCCTTGCAGGCGCCTCATCTTCTGAGCTTTCACTTTGTTCTTCGTTCTCGTCCAATCCCATTGCTTTGTTCGTTATCTCTACGTCAGTCAGTCGTTCAAACCCAGGCACACTTGCGTCGCATTCCAGCCACTCATCTATGTTCTCTTCGTCGACATTCTCTCCTCCTGGAACGGATGTCAATAGGTCAACAAGTGTAGCGGTCGGCATGACTTCACTTTTTTCTTCACAAATGGTTTGGTTGACATTTGTTTCGATACTTGGAAAGAGTTTTCTCCATGATTTAACAAGGGTTGAGGGTTTGACGTAATCCCATGCAGAAGCAATATCGTAAATGCTATCCAAAATTGTATAATTTTTCCAAAATTCTTTGAAATCGCAGCCTTCTTCGATTTTTGACAGTAACAACTTTGTTCTGTATGTTCTCTTCATTGTTGCAATCACTCCCTGGTCCATAGGTTGTATCAGAGCAGTAACATTTGGGGGCAAAAAGTGTGCAAAAATTTGCCCGTCAGAAGATTTAAGCACGCTTGTATTTGGGTGTGAAGGCGCGTTGTCAATTAACAAAACAGCCTTCATTGGCAAATTTTTTGAGTCAAGATGTTTACGTACTTGAGGCACAAAAATCTTTTCAAACCATTCTTGAAAAATCTGCTGATTCATCCAACTTTTTTTTTGGTTGAAATAGTCAACTGGTAAATTTTCTGCTCTTGTCCCCTTAAAAGACCTCGGTTTCTTAGATTTACCAATAACAAGAAGCCTAAGTTTGTGACTACCTGCAGCGTTGCTGCATGGCAAGATTGTAATTCTTTCCTTGCTACTTTTGTGACCTGCCGCTTTATGTTCACTTTCAAATGCTAAAGTACGAGTGGGAAGACACTTCCAAAAAAGCCCTGATTCATCAGCGTTATAAATTTGTTCATATGACAGATCTTCAGACAACACAAACTCTTCAAAATCACGTTGAAAATCATCAGCTGCTTCTTGATCACCACTCAGCTTCTCTCCGTGTAGACCGATCTCTCTAATTCCATGACGTTTCTTAAAACGATGTAACCAACCGGACGACGCATCAAAATTTCCTTCCAGGCCTAACAAATCAAAAAATATTTTTGCTTTAGTTGCAATGATAGGACCAGACACGGGGGTGCCCTCACTTCGCACCTGAGCTAACCATTCCGTTAATGCCGAATCAAGTTCATTATAGGTGGATGTCTTCATTGTTTTTCTTTTTTTCATCCCAGAAGCACTGTCCGACATTGATGCAAAGGCCAACAGTTTGTCTTTTTGCTTTAAAACGTCTCGCACTGTTGTTTCCCCAATCCCATAATTCAAACACATCTGCTTCCTAGAAGCGCCATTTTCTATTTTAGAAATCATTTCAAGTTTTTGTGTAATAGTTAACACAACTTTCTTTCGTTTTTCAGCCATTATTAATTTCAGGAACTAACGAAACACTAAACTTGAGCACTGACAAAGAAACATAAAACACAACTGATCACTAAGCACGCTTACTGACAACTGACACCGCTAGCAGGTCGAGAGAAGGGGGGAGGTCTTTGTGTAGAGGGGAAGGTCAGTGAACTTGACAGAGGGGATCAATAATGTGATACTTTAACGTAAAGCGGTGTGAAATCTTTAAACTTTAGACTTCGGTCATGTGCAGTCGTATTTTTTTTTTAAAATCGTTACACTCGCGGATAATCCGCACCGCGGTTCATCCACTCGCGGATAATAGGGGCTCTACTGTATTATGTGTATTTACCTATATGGCCAGATTGGAAATTTCCAACTTAACATTGTACTGATAATATGAATGATTTATTTATGATTTACACAATTAGAATAAGTAATTTGATATATGTCATATCCATACTCTGTTGTTCAATGTATTTAGAAATTAAGAGTTTATTTTGTTTTATAATAGAATCATGTTAGCAGGAGTTCAACAATTTCGCATACATGAAAATGACTAAAGTTTTGCAGTCTTGCTTCTCGGGTAGTTGTGATAAATGCTATTATATTCGTAAGTATTATGTGCAATTATCTGTGAGGCCGGATTAGCAATCTCCAATCTAACATCGTACACACGTTTACAGGTAATATACAATATTTATTTTTTAATACTCATTTGGAATAACTTACTACGTACATATGATATATTTAATTTTATTTTATTTTACAATAAATCCAGACGTGCAAGATATCAATTAGGCATAGATAAAAATTACTAAATTTTAGTAATCTTGAAATTTGGGTAGTATAGCAAAATTATATTATATATGTATTTGTTATGTAAAACTCTTATAAGGCCGATAAGCAGTCAACAAATTAAGATATTAGAGATGTTTTCTTGGCTATATAAATATGTTATTTAAAAAGTACACGATTTGAACAAATAATGATACATGTTTGATATATATGTTGTGTTTGCATAAAACTAGATTTCATTTTGTTGTAAAACACCTTCGGGTTGTCCCTTCTAAGTGTTCAACAAATAGGCAAAGGTATGACTAAATTCGAGCAGTTTTACATTTTGGGTATTTAAATATAATCTTTTTTTATTTGTGAGTATTATGTGTATTTACCTATATGGCCAGATTAGAAATTTCCAACTTAACATTGTACTGATAATATGAATGATTTATTTATGATTTACACAATTAGAATAAGTAATTTGATATATGTCATATCCATACTCTGTTGTTCAATGTATTTAAAAATTAAGAGTTTATTTTGTTTTATAATAGAATCATGTTAGCAGGAGTTCAACAATTTCGCATACATGAAAATGACTAAAGTTTTGCAGTCTTGCTTCTCGGGTAGTTGTGCATAAATGCTATTATATTCGTAAGTATTATGTGCAATTATCTGTGAGGCCGGATTAGCAATCTCCAATCTAACATCGTACACACGTTTACAGGTAATATACAATATTTATTTATTAATACTCATTTGGAATAACTTACTACGTACATATGATATATTTAATTTAATTTTATTTTACAATAAATCCAGACGTGCAAGACATCAATTAGGCATAGATAAAAATTACTAAATTTTAGCAATCTTGAAATTTGGGTAGTATAGCAAAATTATATTATATATGTATTTGTTATGTAGAGCTCTTATAAGGCCGATAAGCAGTTTACAAATTAAGATATTAGAGATGTTTTCTTGGCTATATAAATATGTTATTTAAAAAGTACACGATTTGAACAAATAATGATACATGTTTGATATATATGTTGAGTTTGCATAAAACTAGATTTCATTTTGTTGTAAAACACCTTCGGGTTGTCCCTTCTAAGTGTTCAACAAATAGGCAAAGGTATGACTAAATTCTAGCAGTTTTACATTTTGGGTATATAAATATAATCTTTTTTATTTGTGAGCATTATGTGTATTTACCTATATGGCCAGATTAGAAATTTCCAACTTAACATTGTACTGATCATATGAATGATTTATTTATGATTTACACAATTAGAATAAGTAATTTGATATATGTCATATCCATACTCTGTTGTTCAATGTATTTAGAAATTAAGAGTTTATTTTGTTTTATAATAGAATCATGTTAGCAGGAGTTCAACAATTTCGCATACATGAAAATGAATAAAGTTTTGCAGTCTTGCTTCTCGGGTAGTTGTGCATAATGCTATTATATTCGTAAGTATTATGTGCAATTATCTGTGAGGCCGGATTAGCAATCTCCAAACTAACATCGTACACACGTTTACAGGTAATATACAATATTTATCTAATAAATACTCAATTGGAATAACTTACTACGTACATATGATATATTTAATTTTATGTTTCATTGAGTTTAAAAGTAGATTTAATTTAATTTTACAATAAATCCAGATGTGCAAGACAATTAAGCAGAGATAAAAAGTACTAAATTTTAGCAATCTTGAAATTTTGGTAGTATAGCATAATTATTTTATATTCGTATTTGTTATGTAGAGTTACTTATAAAGCCGATAATCAGTCTACAAATTAAGATAACAGAGATGTTTTCTTGGCTATATAAATATGTTATTTAAAAAGTACACGATTTGAACAAATAATTATACATGTTTCATATATATGTTGTGTTTGCATTAAACAAGATTTTATTTTGTTGTAAAACACCATCAGGTTGTCCCTTCTAAGTGTTCAACAAATAGGCAAAGGTATGACTAAATTCTAGCAGTTTTACATTTTGGGTTTTTAAACATAATATTTTTTTATTTGTGAGTATTATGTGTATTTACCTATATGGCCAGATTGGAAATTTCCAACTTAACATTGTACTGATAATATGAATGATTTATTTATGATTTACACAATTAGAATAAGTAATTTGATATATGTCATATCCATACTCTGTTGTTCAATGTATTTAGAAATTAAGAGTTTATTTTGTTTTATAATAGAATCATGTTAGCAGGAGTTCAACAATTTCGCATACATGAAAATGACTAAAGTTTTGCAGTCTTGCTTCTCGGGTAGTTGTGATAAATGCTATTATATTCGTAAGTATTATGTGCAATTATCTGTGAGGCCGGATTAGCAATCTCCAATCTAACATCGTACACACGTTTACAGGTAATATACAATATTTATTTTTTAATACTCATTTGGAATAACTTACTACGTACATATGATATATTTAATTTTATTTTATTTTACAATAAATCCAGACGTGCAAGATATCAATTAGGCATAGATAAAAATTACTAAATTTTAGTAATCTTGAAATTTGGGTAGTATAGCAAAATTATATTATATATGTATTTGTTATGTAAAACTCTTATAAGGCCGATAAGCAGTCAACAAATTAAGATATTAGAGATGTTTTCTTGGCTATATAAATATGTTATTTAAAAAGTACACGATTTGAACAAATAATGATACATGTTTGATATATATGTTGTGTTTGCATAAAACTAGATTTCATTTTGTTGTAAAACACCTTCGGGTTGTCCCTTCTAAGTGTTCAACAAATAGGCAAAGGTATGACTAAATTCGAGCAGTTTTACATTTTGGGTATTTAAATATAATCTTTTTTTATTTGTGAGTATTATGTGTATTTACCTATATGGCCAGATTAGAAATTTCCAACTTAACATTGTACTGATAATATGAATGATTTATTTATGATTTACACAATTAGAATAAGTAATTTGATATATGTCATATCCATACTCTGTTGTTCAATGTATTTAAAAATTAAGAGTTTATTTTGTTTTATAATAGAATCATGTTAGCAGGAGTTCAACAATTTCGCATACATGAAAATGACTAAAGTTTTGCAGTCTTGCTTCTCGGGTAGTTGTGCATAAATGCTATTATATTCGTAAGTATTATGTGCAATTATCTGTGAGGCCGGATTAGCAATCTCCAATCTAACATCGTACACACGTTTACAGGTAATATACAATATTTATTTATTAATACTCATTTGGAATAACTTACTACGTACATATGATATATTTAATTTAATTTTATTTTACAATAAATCCAGACGTGCAAGACATCAATTAGGCATAGATAAAAATTACTAAATTTTAGCAATCTTGAAATTTGGGTAGTATAGCAAAATTATATTATATATGTATTTGTTATGTAGAGCTCTTATAAGGCCGATAAGCAGTCAACAAATTAAGATATTAGAGATGTTTTCTTGGCTATATAAATATGTTATTTAAAAAGTACACGATTTGAACAAATAATGATACATGTTTGATATATATGTTGAGTTTGCATAAAACTAGATTTCATTTTGTTGTAAAACACCTTCGGGTTGTCCCTTCTAAGTGTTCAACAAATAGGCAAAGGTATGACTAAATTCTAGCAGTTTTACATTTTGGGTATATAAATATAATCTTTTTTATTTGTGAGCATTATGTGTATTTACCTATATGGCCAGATTAGAAATTTCCAACTTAACATTGTACTGATCATATGAATGATTTATTTATGATTTACACAATTAGAATAAGTAATTTGATATATGTCATATCCATACTCTGTTGTTCAATGTATTTAGAAATTAAGAGTTTATTTTGTTTTATAATAGAATCATGTTAGCAGGAGTTCAACAATTTCGCATACATGAAAATGAATAAAGTTTTGCAGTCTTGCTTCTCGGGTAGTTGTGCATAATGCTATTATATTCGTAAGTATTATGTGCAATTATCTGTGAGGCCGGATTAGCAATCTCCAATCTAACATCGTACACACGTTTACAGGTAATATACAATATTTATCTAATAAATACTCAATTGGAATAACTTACTACGTACATATGATATATTTAATTTTATGTTTCATTGAGTTTAAAAGTAGATTTAATTTAATTTTACAATAAATCCAGATGTGCAAGACAATTAAGCAGAGATAAAAAGTACTAAATTTTAGCAATCTTGAAATTTTGGTAGTATAGCATAATTATTTTATATTCGTATTTGTTATGTAGAGTTACTTATAAAGCCGATAATCAGTCTACAAATTAAGATAACAGAGATGTTTTCTTGGCTATATAAATATGTTATTTAAAAAGTACACGATTTGAACAAATAATTATACATGTTTCATATATATGTTGTGTTTGCATTAAACAAGATTTTATTTTGTTGTAAAACACCATCAGGTTGTCCCTTCTAAGTGTTCAACAAATAGGCAAAGGTATGACTAAATTCTAGCAGTTTTACATTTTGGGTTTTTAAACATAATATTTTTTTATTTGTGAGTATTATGTGTATTTACCTATATGGCCAGATTGGAAATTTCCAACTTAACATTGTACTGATAATATGATTGATTTATTTATGATTTACAAAATTAGAATAAGTAATTTGATATATGTCATATCCATACTCTGTTGTTCAATGTATTTAGAAATTAAGAGTTTATTTTGTTTTATAATAGAATCATGTTAGCAGGAGTTCAACAATTTAGCATACATGAAAATGACTAAAGTTTTGCAGTCTTGCTTCTCGGGTAGTTGTGCATAATGCTATTATTTTCGTAAGTATTATGTGCAATTATCTGTGAGGCCGGATTAGCAATCTCCAATCTAACATCGTACACACGTTTACAGGTAATATACAATATTTATCTAATAAATACTCAATTGGAATAACTTACTACGTACATATGATATATTTAATTTTATGTTTCATTGAGTTTAAAAGTAGATTTAATTTAATTTTACAATAAATCCAGATGTGCAAGACAATTAAGCAGAGATAAAAAGTACTAAATTTTAGCAATCTTGAAATTTTGGTAGTATAGCATAATTATTTTATATTCGTATTTGTTATGTAGAGTTACTTATAAAGCCGATAATCAGTCTACAAATTAAGATAACAGAGATGTTTTCTTGGCTATATAAATATGTTATTTAAAAAGTACACGATTTGAACAAATAATTATACATGTTTCATATATATGTTGTGTTTGCATTAAACAAGATTTTATTTTGTTGTAAAACACCATCAGGTTGTCCCTTCTAAGTGTTCAACAAATAGGCAAAGGTATGACTAAATTCTAGCAGTTTTACATTTTGGGTTTTTAAACATAATATTTTTTTATTTGTGAGTATTATGTGTATTTACCTATATGGCCAGATTGGAAATTTCCAACTTAACATTGTACTGATAATATGAATGATTTATTTATGATTTACACAATTAGAATAAGTAATTTGATATATGTCATATCCATACTCTGTTGTTCAATGTATTTAGAAATTAAGAGTTTATTTTGTTTTATAATAGAATCATGTTAGCAGGAGTTCAACAATTTCGCATACATGAAAATGACTAAAGTTTTGCAGTCTTGCTTCTCGGGTAGTTGTGATAAATGCTATTATATTCGTAAGTATTATGTGCAATTATCTGTGAGGCCGGATTAGCAATCTCCAATCTAACATCGTACACACGTTTACAGGTAATATACAATATTTATTTTTTAATACTCATTTGGAATAACTTACTACGTACATATGATATATTTAATTTTATTTTATTTTACAATAAATCCAGACGTGCAAGATATCAATTAGGCATAGATAAAAATTACTAAATTTTAGTAATCTTGAAATTTGGGTAGTATAGCAAAATTATATTATATATGTATTTGTTATGTAAAACTCTTATAAGGCCGATAAGCAGTCAACAAATTAAGATATTAGAGATGTTTTCTTGGCTATATAAATATGTTATTTAAAAAGTACACGATTTGAACAAATAATGATACATGTTTGATATATATGTTGTGTTTGCATAAAACTAGATTTCATTTTGTTGTAAAACACCTTCGGGTTGTCCCTTCTAAGTGTTCAACAAATAGGCAAAGGTATGACTAAATTCGAGCAGTTTTACATTTTGGGTATTTAAATATAATCTTTTTTTATTTGTGAGTATTATGTGTATTTACCTATATGGCCAGATTAGAAATTTCCAACTTAACATTGTACTGATAATATGAATGATTTATTTATGATTTACACAATTAGAATAAGTAATTTGATATATGTCATATCCATACTCTGTTGTTCAATGTATTTAAAAATTAAGAGTTTATTTTGTTTTATAATAGAATCATGTTAGCAGGAGTTCAACAATTTCGCATACATGAAAATGACTAAAGTTTTGCAGTCTTGCTTCTCGGGTAGTTGTGCATAAATGCTATTATATTCGTAAGTATTATGTGCAATTATCTGTGAGGCCGGATTAGCAATCTCCAATCTAACATCGTACACACGTTTACAGGTAATATACAATATTTATTTATTAATACTCATTTGGAATAACTTACTACGTACATATGATATATTTAATTTAATTTTATTTTACAATAAATCCAGACGTGCAAGACATCAATTAGGCATAGATAAAAATTACTAAATTTTAGCAATCTTGAAATTTGGGTAGTATAGCAAAATTATATTATATATGTATTTGTTATGTAGAGCTCTTATAAGGCCGATAAGCAGTTTACAAATTAAGATATTAGAGATGTTTTCTTGGCTATATAAATATGTTATTTAAAAAGTACACGATTTGAACAAATAATGATACATGTTTGATATATATGTTGAGTTTGCATAAAACTAGATTTCATTTTGTTGTAAAACACCTTCGGGTTGTCCCTTCTAAGTGTTCAACAAATAGGCAAAGGTATGACTAAATTCTAGCAGTTTTACATTTTGGGTATATAAATATAATCTTTTTTATTTGTGAGCATTATGTGTATTTACCTATATGGCCAGATTAGAAATTTCCAACTTAACATTGTACTGATCATATGAATGATTTATTTATGATTTACACAATTAGAATAAGTAATTTGATATATGTCATATCCATACTCTGTTGTTCAATGTATTTAGAAATTAAGAGTTTATTTTGTTTTATAATAGAATCATGTTAGCAGGAGTTCAACAATTTCGCATACATGAAAATGAATAAAGTTTTGCAGTCTTGCTTCTCGGGTAGTTGTGCATAATGCTATTATATTCGTAAGTATTATGTGCAATTATCTGTGAGGCCGGATTAGCAATCTCCAATCTAACATCGTACACACGTTTACAGGTAATATACAATATTTATCTAATAAATACTCAATTGGAATAACTTACTACGTACATATGATATATTTAATTTTATGTTTCATTGAGTTTAAAAGTAGATTTAATTTAATTTTACAATAAATCCAGATGTGCAAGACAATTAAGCAGAGATAAAAAGTACTAAATTTTAGCAATCTTGAAATTTTGGTAGTATAGCATAATTATTTTATATTCGTATTTGTTATGTAGAGTTACTTATAAAGCCGATAATCAGTCTACAAATTAAGATAACAGAGATGTTTTCTTGGCTATATAAATATGTTATTTAAAAAGTACACGATTTGAACAAATAATTATACATGTTTCATATATATGTTGTCTTTGCATTAAACAAGATTTTATTTTGTTGTAAAACACCATCAGGTTGTCCCTTCTAAGTGTTCAACAAATAGGCAAAGGTATGACTAAATTCTAGCAGTTTTACATTTTGGGTTTTTAAACATAATATTTTTTTATTTGTGAGTATTATGTGTATTTACCTATATGGCCAGATTGGAAATTTCCAACTTAACATTGTACTGATAATATGATTGATTTATTTATGATTTACAAAATTAGAATAAGTAATTTGATATATGTCATATCCATACTCTGTTGTTCAATGTATTTAGAAATTAAGAGTTTATTTTGTTTTATAATAGAATCATGTTAGCAGGAGTTCAACAATTTCGCATACATGAAAATGACTAAAGTTTTGCAGTCTTGCTTCTCGGGTAGTTGTGCATAAATGCTATTATATTCGTAAGTATTATGTGCAATTATCTGTGAGGCCGGATTAGCAATCTCCAATCTAACACCGTACACACGTTTACAGGTAATATACAATATTTATTTATTAATACTCATTTGGAATAACTTACTACGTACATATGATACATTTAATTTTTTATTTTACAATAAATCCAGACGTGCAAGATATCAATTAAGCATAGATAAAAATTACTAAATTTTAGCAATCGTGAATCTTGGGTAGTATAGTATAATTATATTATATATGTATTTGTTATGTAGAGCTCTTATAAGGCCGATAAGCAGTCTACAAATTAAGATATTAGAGATGTTTTCTTGGCTATATAAATATGTTATTTAAAAAGTACACGATTTGAACAAATAAGTATATGTTTGATATATATGTTGTGTTTGCATTAAACAAGATTTTATTTTGTTGTAAAACACCATCAAGTTGTCCCTTCTAAGTGTTCAACAAATAGGCAAAGGTATGACTAAATTCTAGCAGTTTTACATTTTGGGTTTTTAAACATAATGTTTTTTTATTTGTGAGTATTATGTGTATTTACCTATATGGCCAGATTGGAAATTTCCAACTTAACATTGTACTGATAATATGAATGATTTATTTATGATTTACACAATTAGAATAAGTAATTTGATATATGTCATATCCATACTCTGTTCAATGTATTTAAAAATTAAGAGTTTATTTTGTTTTATAATAGAATCATGTTAGCAGGAGTTCAACAATTTCGCATACATGAAAATGACTAAAGTTTTGCAGTCTTGCTTCTCGGGTAGTTGTGCACAATGCTATTATATTCGTAAGTATTATGTGCAATTATCTGTGAGGCCGGATTAGCAATCTCCAAACTACCATTGTACACACGTTTACAGGTAATATACAATATTTATCTAATAAATACTCAATTGGAATAACTTACTACGTACATATGATATATTTAATTTTATTTTATTTTACAATAAATCCAGACGTGCAAGATATCAATTAGGCATAGATAAAAATTACTAAATTTTAGCAATCTTGAAATTTGGGTAGTATAGCAAAATTATATTATATATGTATTTGTTATGTTGAGCTCTTATAAGGCCGATAAGCAGTCAACAAATTAAGATATTAGAGATGTTTTCTTGGCTATATAAATATGTTATTTAAAAAGTACATGATTTGAACAAATAATGATACATGTTTGATATATATGGTGAGTTTGCATAAAACTAGATTTCATTTTGTTGTAAAACACCTTCGGGTTGTCCCTTCTAAGTGTTCAACAAATAGGCAAAGGTATGACTAAATTCGAGCAGTTTTACATTTTGGGTATTTCAATATAATCTTTTTTTATTTGTGAGTATTATGTGTATTTACCTATATGGCCAGATTGGAAATTTCCAACTTAACATTGTACTGATAATATGAATGATTTATCTATGATTTACACAATTAGAATAAGTAATTTGATATATGTCATATCCATACTCTGTTGTTCAATGTATTTAGAAATTAAGAGTTTATTTTGTTTTATAATAGAATCATGTTAGCAGGAGTTCAACAATTTCGCATACATGAAAATGACTAAAGTTTTGCAGTCTTGCTTCTCGGGTAGTTGTGCATAAATGCTATTATATTCGTAAGTATTATGTGCAATTATCTGTGAGGCCGGATTAGCAATCTCCAATCTAACATCGTACACACGTTTACAGGTAATATACAATATTTATATAATAAATAATCAATTGGAATAACTTACTACGCACATATGATATATTTAATTTTATGTTTCATTGAGTTTAAAAGTAGATTTAATTTTATTTTACAATAAATCCAGATGTGCAAAACAATTAAGCAGAGATAAAAAGTACTAAATTTTAGCGATCTTGAAATTTTGGTAGTATAGCATAATTATTTTATATTCGTATCTGTTATGTAGAGTTACTTATAAAGCCGATAATCAGTCTACAAATTAAGATAACAGAGATGTTTTCTAGGCTATATAAATATGTTATTTAAAAAGTACACGATTTGAACAAATAATTATACATGTTTCATATATATGTTGTGTTTGCATTAAACAAGATTTTATTTTGTTGTAAAACACCATCAGGTTGTCCCTTCTAAGTGTTCAACAAATAGGCAAAGGTATGACTAAATTCTAGCAGTTTTACATTTTTTGTTTTTAAACATAATATTTTTTTATTTGTGAGTATTATGTGTATTTACCTATATGGCCAGATTGGAAATTTCCAACTTAACATTGTACTGATAATATGAATGATTTATTTATAATTTACAAAATTAGAATAAGTTATTTGATATATGTCATATCCATACTCTGTTGTTCAATGTATTTAGAAATTAAGAGTTTATTTTGTTTTATAATAGAATCATGTTAGCAGGAGTTCAACAATTTCGCATACATGAAAATGACTAAAGTTTTGCAGTCTTGCTTCTCGGGTAGTTGTGCATAAATGCTATTATATTCGTAAGTATTATGTGCAATTATCTGTGAGGCCGGATTAGCAATCTCCAATCTAACATCGTACACACGTTTACAGGTAATATACAATATTTATTTATTATTACTCAATTGGAATAACTTACTACGTACATATGATATATTTAATTTAATTTTATTTTACAATAAATCCAGATGTGCAAGATATTAATTAAGCATAGATAAAAATTACTAAATTTTAACAGTCGTGAATCTTGGGTAGTATAGCATAATTATATTATATATTTATTTCTTATGTAGAGCTCTTATAAGGCTGATAAGCAGTCAACAAATTAGGATGATTTCTTGGCTATATAAATATGTTATTTAAAAAGTACATGATTTGAACAAATAATGATACATGTTTGATATATATGTTGAGTTTGCATAAAACTAGATTTCATTTTGTTGTAAAACACCTTTGGGTTGTCCCTTCTAAGTGTTCAACAAATAGGCAAAGGTATGACTAAATTCGAGCAGTTTTACATTTTGGGTATTTCAATATAATCTTTTTTTATTTGTGAGTATTATGTGGATTTACCTATATGGCCAGATTAGAAATTTCCAACTTAACATTGTACTGATAATATGAATGATTTATTTATGATTTAGAAAATTAGAATAAGTAATTTGATATATGTCATATCCATACTCTGTTGTTCAATGTATTTAGAAATTAAGAGTTTATTTTGTTTTATAATAGAATCATGTTAGCAGGAGTTCAACAATTTCGCATACATGAAAATGACTAAAGTTTTGCATTCTTGCTTCTCGGGTAGTTGTGCACAATGCTATTATATTCGTAAGTATTATGTGCAATTATCTGTGAGGCCGGATTAGCAATCTCCAAACTAACATCGTACACACGTTTACAGGTAATATACAATATTTATCTAATAAATACTCATTTGGAATAACTTACTACGTACATATGATATATTTAATTTTATTTTATTTTACAATAAATCCAGACGTGCAAGATATCAATTAGGCATAGATAAAAATTACTAAATTTTAGCAATCTTGAAATTTTGGTAGTATAGCAAAATTATTTTATATTCGTATCTGTTATGTAGAGTTACTTATAAAGCCGATAATCAGTCTACAAATTAAGATAACAGAGATGTTTTCTTGGCTATATAAATATGTTATTTAAAAAGTACACGATTTGAACAAATAATTATACATGTTTCATATATATGTTGTGTTTGCATTAAACAAGATTTTATTTTGTTGTAAAACACCATCAGGTTGTCCCTTCTAAGTGTTCAACAAATAGGCAAAGGTATGACTAAATTCTAGCAGTTTTACATTTTGGGTTTTTAAACATAATATTTTTTTATTTGTGAGTATTATGTGTATTTACCTATATGGCCAGATTGGAAATTTCCAACTTAACATTGTACTGATAATATGAATGATTTATTTATGATTTACAAAATTAGAATAAGTAATTTGATATATGTCATATCCATACTCTGTTGTTCAATGTATTTAGAAATTAAGAGTTTATTTTGTTTTATAATAGAATCATGTTAGCAGGAGTTCAACAATTTCGCATACATGAAAATGATTAAAGTTTTGCAGTCTTGCTTCTGCAAAACAATATTTATTTATCAATACTCAATTGGAATAACTTACTACGTACATATGATACATTTAATTTTTTTATTTTACAATAAATCCAGACGTGCAAGATATTAATTAAGCATAGATAAAAATTACTAAATTTCAGCAATCGTGAATCTTGGGTAGTATAGTATAATTATATTATATATGTATTTGTTATGTAGAGCTCTTATAAGGCCGATAAGCAGTCAACAAATTAAGATATTAGAGATGTTTTCTTGGCTATATAAATATGTTATTTAAAAAGTACACGATTTGAACAAATAATGATACATGTTTGATATATATGTTGTGTTTGCATAAAACTAGATTTCATTTTGTTGTAAAACACCTTCGGATTGTCCCTTCTAAGTGTTCAACAAATAGGCAAAGGTATGACTAAATTCTAGCAGTTTTACATTTTGGGTATTTAAATATAATCTTTTTTTATTTGTGAGTATTATGTGTATTTACCTATATGGCCAGATTAGAAATTTCCAACTTAACATTGTACTGATAATATGAATGATTTATTTATGATTTACACAATTAGAATAAGTAATTTGATATATGTCATATCCATACTCTGTTGTTCAATGTATTTAAAAATTAAGAGTTTATTTTGTTTTATAATAGAATCATGTTAGCAGGAGTTCAACAATTTCGCATACATAAAAATGACTAAATTTTTGCAGTCTTGCTTCTCGGGTAGTTGTGCATAATGCTATTATATTCGTAAGTATTATGTGCAATTATCTGTGAGGCCGGATTAGCAATCTCCAATCTAACATTGTACATACGTTTACAGGTAATATACAATATTTATTTATTAATACTCAATTGGAATAACTTACTACGTACATATGATATATTTAATTTTATTTTATTTTACAATAAATCCAGATGTGCAAGACAATTAAGCAGAGATAAAAATTACTAAATTTTAGCAATCTTGAAATTTTGGTAGTATAGCATAATTATATTATATATGTATTTGTTATGTAGAGCTCTTATAAGGCCGATAAGCAGTCAACAAATTAAGATATTAGAGATGTTTTCATTGCTATATAAATATGTTATTTAAAAAGTACACGATTTGAACAAATAATTATACATGTTTGATATATATGTTGTGTTTGCATTAAACAAGATTTTATTTTGTTGTAAAACACCATCAGGTTGTCCTTTCTAAGTGTTCAACAAATAGGCAAAGGTATGACTAAATTCTAGCAGTTTTACATTTTGGGTTTTTAAACATAATCTTTTTTTATTTGTGAGTATTATGTGCATTTACCTATATGGCCAGATTGGAAATTTCCAACTTAACATTGTACTGATAATATGAATGATTTTTTATGATTTTAGAAAATTAGAATAAGTAATTTGATATATGTCATATCCATACTCAGTTGTTCAATGTATTTGGAAATTAAGAGTTTATTTTGTTTTATAATAGAATCATGTTAGCAGGAGTTCAACAATTTCGCATACATGAAAATGACTAAAGTTTTGCAGTCTTGCTTCTCGGGTAGTTGTGCATAAATGCTATTATATTCGTAAGTATTATGTGCAATTATCTGTGAGGCCGGATTAGCAATCTCCAATCTAACATCGTACACACGTTTACAGGTAATATACAATATTTATATAATAAATAATCAATTGGAATAACTTACAACGTACATATGATATATTTAATTTTATGTTTCATTGAGTTTAAAAGTAGATTTAATTTTATTTTACAATAAATCCAGATGTGCAAAACAATTAAGCAGAGATAAAAAGTACTAAATTTTAGCGATCTTGAAATTTTGGTAGTATAGCAAAATTATTTTATATTCGTATCTGTTATGTAGAGTTACTTATAAAGCCGATAATCAGTCTACAAATTAAGATAACAGAGATGTTTTCTTGGCTATATAAATATGTTATTTAAAAAGTACACGATTTGAACAAATAATTATACATGTTTCATATATATGTTGTGTTTGCATTAAACAAGATTTTATTTTGTTGTAAAACACCATCAGGTTGTCCCTTCTAAGTGTTCAACAAATAGGCAAAGGTATGACTAAATTCTAGCAGTTTTACATTTTGGGTTTTTAAACATAATATTTTTTTATTTGTGAGTATTATGTGTATTTACCTATATGGCCAGATTGGAAATTTCCAACTTAACATTGTACTGATAATATGAATGATTTATTTATGATTTACAAAATTAGAATAAGTAATTTGATATATGTCATATCCATACTCTGTTGTTCAATGTATTTAGAAATTAAGAGTTTATTTTGTTTTATAATAGAATCATGTTAGCAGGAGTTCAACAATTTCGCATACATGAAAATGACTAAAGTTTTGCAGTCTTGCTTCTCGGGTAGTTGTGCATAAATGCTATTATATTCGTAAGTATTATGTGCAATTATCTGTGAGGCCGGATTAGCAATCTCCAATCTAACATCGTACACACGTTTACAGGTAATATACAATATTTATTTATTAATACTCAATTGGAATAACTTACTACGTACATATGATATATTTAATTTAATTTTATTTTACAATAAATCCAGATGTGCAAGATATCAATTAAGCATAGATAAAAATTACTAAATTTTAGCAATCGTGAATCTTGGGTAGTATAGCATAATTATATTATATATGTATTTGTTATGTAGAGCTCTTATAAGGCTGATAAGCAGTCAACAAATTAGGATGTTTTCTTGGCTATATAAATATGTTATGTTTTACATTTTGGGTTTTTAAACATAATATTTTTTTATTTGTGAGTATTATGTGTATTTACCTATATGGCCAGATTGGAAATTTCCAACTTAACATTGTACTGATAATATGAATGATTTATTTATGATTTACAAAATTAGAATAAGTAATTTGATATATGTCATATCCATACTCTGTTGTTCAATGTATTTAGAAATTAAGAGTTTATTTTGTTTTATAATAGAATCATGTTAGCAGGAGTTCAACAATTTCGCATACATGAAAATGATTAAAGTTTTGCAGTCTTGCTTCTGCAAAACAATATTTATTTATCAATACTCAATTGGAATAACTTACTACGTACATATGATACATTTAATTTTTTTATTTTACAATAAATCCAGATGTGCAAGATATTAATTAAGCATAGATAAAAATTACTAAATTTCAGCAATCGTGAATCTTGGGTAGTATAGTATAATTATATTATATATGTATTTGTTATGTAGAGCTCTTATAAGGCCGATAAGCAGTCAACAAATTAAGATATTAGAGATGTTTTCTTGGCTATATAAATATGTTATTTAAAAAGTACACGATTTGAACAAATAATGATACATGTTTGATATATATGTTGTGTTTGCATAAAACTAGATTTCATTTTGTTGTAAAACACCTTCGGATTGTCCCTTCTAAGTGTTCAACAAATAGGCAAAGGTATGACTAAATTCTAGCAGTTTTACATTTTGGGTATTTAAATATAATCTTTTTTTATTTGTGAGTATTATGTGTATTTACCTATATGGCCAGATTAGAAATTTCCAACTTAACATTGTACTGATAATATGAATGATTTATTTATGATTTACACAATTAGAATAAGTAATTTGATATATGTCATATCCATACTCTGTTCTTCAATGTATTTAAAAATTAAGAGTTTATTTTGTTTTATAATAGAATCATGTTAGCAGGAGTTCAACAATTTCGCATACATAAAAATGACTAAATTTTTGCAGTCTTGCTTCTCGGGTAGTTGTGCATAATGCTATTATATTCGTAAGTATTATGTGCAATTATCTGTGAGGCCGGATTAGCAATCTCCAATCTAACATCGTACATACGTTTACAGGTAATATACAATATTTATTTATTAATACTCAATTGGAATAACTTACTACGTACATATGATATATTTATTTTATTTTATTTCACAATAAATCCAGACGTGCAAGATATTAATTAAGCATAGATAAAAATTACTAAATTTTAGCAATCTTTAAATTTGGGTAGTATAGCAAAATTATATTATATATGTATTTGTTATGTAGAGCTCTTATAAGGCCGATAAGCAGTCAATAAATTAAGATATTAGAGATGTTTTCTTGGCTATATAAATATGTTATTTAAAAATTACAGGATTTGAACAAATAAGTATATGTTTGATATACATGTTGTGTTTGCATAAAACTAGATTTCATTTTGTTGTAAAACACCTTCGGGTTGTACCTTCTAAGTGTTCAACAAATAGGCAAAGGTATGACTAAATTCGAGCAGTTTTACATTTTGGGTATTTAAATATAATCTTCTTTATTTGTGAGTATTATGTGTATTTAGCTATATGGCCAGATTAGAAATTTCCAACTTAACATTGTACTGATAATATGAATGATTTATTTATGATTTACACAATTATAATAAGTAATTTGATATATGTCATATCCATACTCTGTTGTTCAATGTATTTAGAAATTAAGAGTTTATTTTGTTTTATAATAGAATCATGTTAGCAGGAGTTCAACAATTTTGCATACATGAAAATGACTAAAGTTTTGTAGTCTTGCTTCTCGGGTAGTTGTGCATAATGCTATTATATTCGTAAGTATTATGTGCAATTATCTGTGAGGCCGGATTAGCAATCTCCAATCTAACATCGTACACACGTTTACAGGTAATATACAATATTTATTTATTAATACTGAATTGGAATAACTTACTACGTACATATGATATATTTAATTTTATTTTATTTTACAATAAATCCAGATGTGCAAGACAATTAAGCAGAGATAAAAATTACTAAATTTAAGCAATCTTGAAATTTTGGTAGTATAGCATAATTATATTATATATGTATTTGTTATGTAGAGCTCTTATAAGGCCGATAAGCAGTCAACAAATTAAGATATTAGAGATGTTTTCTTGGCTATATAAATATGTTATTTAAAAAGTACACGATTTGAACAAATAATTATACATGTTTGATAAATATGTTGTGTTTGCATTAAACAAGATTTTATTTTGTTGTAAAAAACCATCAGGTTGTCCCTTCTAAGTGTTCAACAAATAGGCAAAGGTATGACTAAATTCGAGCAGTTTTACATTTTGGGTATTTAAATATAATCTTTTTTTATTTGTAAGTATTATGTGTATTTACCTATATGGCCAGATTAGAAATTTCCAACTTAACATTGTACTGATAATATGAATGATTTATTTATGATTTACACAATTAGAATAAGTAATTTGATATATGTCATATTCATACTCTGATGTTCAATGTATTTAAAAATTAGGAGTTTATTTTGTTTTATAATAGAATCATGTTAGCAGGAGTACAACAATTTAGCATACATGAAAATGACTAAAGTTTTGCAGTCTTGCTTCTCGGGTAGTTGTGCATAATGCTATTATATTCGTAAGTATTATGTGCAATTATCTGTGAGGCCGGATTAGCAATCTCCAATCTAACATCGTACACATGTTTACAGGTAATATACAATATTTATCTTAAAAATACTCAATTGGAATAACTTGTTTCATTGAGTTTAAAAGTAGATTTAATTTTATTTTACAATAAATCCAGATGTGCAAGACAATTATACAGAGATAAAAAGTACTAAATTTTAGCAATCTTGAAATTTTGGTAGTATAGCATAATTATTTTATATTCGTATTTGTTATGTAGATTTACTTATAAAGCCGATAATCAGTCTCCGAAGTAAGATAATAGAGATGTTTTCTTGGCTATATAAATATGTTATTTAAAAAATACACGATTTGAACAAATAATTATACATGTTTGATATATATGTTGTGTTTGCATTAAACAAGATTTTATTTTGTTGTAAAACACCATCAAGTTGTCCCTTCTAAGTGTTCAACAAATAGGCAAAGGTATGACTAAATTCTAGCAGTTTTACATTTTGGGTTTTTAAACATAATGTTTTTTTATTTGTGAGTATTATGTGTATTTACCTATATGGCCAGATTGGAAATTTCCAACTTAACATTGTACTGATAATATGAATGATTTATTTATGATTTACACAATTAGAATAAGTAATTTGATATATATATATATATGTCATATCCATACTCTGTTGTTCAATGTATTTAGAAATTAAGAGTTTATTTTGTTTTATAATAGAATCATGTTAGCAGGAGTTCAAAATTTCGCATACATGAAAATGACTAAAGTTTTGCAGTCTTGCTTCTCGGGTAGTTGTGCATAAATGCTATTATATTCGTAAGTATTATGTGCAATTATCTGTGAGGCCGGATTAGCAATCTCCAATCTAACATCGTACACACGTTTACAGGTAATATACAATATTTATTTTTTAATACTCATTTGGAATAACTTACTACGTACATATGATATATTTAATTTTATTTTATTTTACAATAAATCCAGACGTGCAAGATATCAATTAGGCATTGATAAAAATTACTAAATTTTAGCAATCTTGAAATTTGGGTAGTATAGCAAAATTATATTATATATGTATTTGTTATGTAGAGCTCTTATAAGGCCGATAAGCAGTCAACAAATTAAGATATTAGAGATGTTTTCTTGGCTATATAAATATGTTATTTAAAAAGTACACGATTTGAACAAATAAGTATATGTTTGATATATATGTTGTATTTGCATAAAACTAGATTTCATTTTGTTGTAAAACACCTTCGGGTTGTCCCTTTTAAGTGTTTAACAAATAGGCAAAGGTATGACTAAATTCGAGCAGTTTTACATTTTGGGTATTTAAATATAATCTTCTTTATTTGTGAGTATTATGTGTATTTAGCTATATGGCCAGATTAGAAATTTCCAACTTAACATTGTACTGATAATATGAATGATTTATTTATGATTTACACAATTATAATAAGTAATTTGATATATGTCATATCCATACTCTGTTGTTCATTGTATTTAAAAATTAAGAGTTTATTTTGTTTTATAAGAGAATCATGTTAGCAGGAGTACAACAATTTAGCATACATGAAAATGACTAAAGTTTTGCAGTCTTGCTTCTCGGGTAGTTGTGCATAATGCTATTATATTCGTAAGTATTATGTGCAATTATCTGTGAGGCCGGATTAGCAATCTCCAATCTAACATCGTACACACGTTTACAGGTAATATACAATATTTATTTTTTAATACTCATTTGGAATAACTTACTACGTACATATGATATATTTAATTTAATTTTATTTTACAATAAATCCAGACGTGCAAGATATCAATTAGGCATAGATAAAAATTACTAAATTTTAGCAATCTTGAAATTTGGGTAGTATAGCAAAATTATATTATATATGTATTTGTTATGTAGAGCTCTTATAAGGCCGATAAGCAGTCAACAAATTAAGATATTAGAGATGTTTTCTTGGCTATATAAATATGTTATTTAAAAAGTACACGATTTGAACAAATAAGTATATGTTTGATATATATGTTGTATTTGCATAAAACTAGATTTCATTTTGTTGTAAAACACCTTCGGGTTGTCCCTTTTAAGTGTTTAACAAATAGGCAAAGGTATGACTAAATTCGAGCAGTTTTACATTTTGGGTATTTAAATATAATCTTCTTTATTTGTGAGTATTATGTGTATTTAGCTATATGGCCAGATTAGAAATTTCCAACTTAACATTGTACTGATAATATGAATGATTTATTTATGATTTACACAATTATAATAAGTAATTTGATATATGTCATATCCATACTCTGTTGTTCATTGTATTTAAAAATTAAGAGTTTATTTTGTTTTATAAGAGAATCATGTTAGCAGGAGTACAACAATTTAGCATACATGAAAATGACTAATGTTTTGCAGTCTTGCTTCTCGGGTAGTTGTGCATAATGCTATTATATTCGTAAGTATTATGTGCAATTATCTGTGAGGCCGGATTAGCAATCTCCAATATAACATCTTACACATGTTTACAAGTAATATACAATATTTATTTAAAAAATACTCAATTGGAATAACTTGTTTCATTGAGTTTAAAAGTAGATTTAATTTTATTTTACAATAAATCCAGATGTGCAAGACAATTATACAGAGATAAAAAGTACTAAATTTTAGCAATCTTGAAATTTTGGTAGTACAGCATAATTATTTTATATTCATATTTGTTATGTAGATTTACTTATAAAGCCGATAATCAGTCTCCGAAGTAAGATAATAGAGATGTTTTCTTGGCTATATAAATATGTTATTTAAAAAGTACACGATTTGAACAAATAATTATACATGTTTGATATATATGTTGTGTTTGCATTAAACAATATTTTATTTTGTTGTAAAACACTATCAGGTTGTCCCTTCTAAGTGTTCAACAAATAGGCAAAGGTATGACTAAATTCGTGCAGTTTTACATTTTGGGTATTTAAATATAATCTTTTTTTATTTGTGAGTATTATGTGTATTTACCTATATGGCCAGATTAGAAATTTCCAACTTAACATTGTACTGATAATATGAATGATTTATTTATGATTTACACAATTAGAATAAGTAATTTGATATATGTCATATCCATACTCTGTTCTTCAATGTATTTAAAAATTAAGAGTTTATTTTGTTTTATAATAGAATCATGTTAGCAGGAGTTCAACAATTTCGCATACATAAAAATGACTAAATTTTTGCAGTCTTGCTTCTCGGGTAGTTGTGCATAATGCTATTATATTCGTAAGTATTATGTGCAATTATCTGTGAGGCCGGATTAGCAATCTCCAATCTAACATCGTACATACGTTTACAGGTAATATACAATATTTATTTATTAATACTCAATTGGAATAACTTACTACGTACATATGATATATTTATTTTATTTTATTTCACAATAAATCCAGACGTGCAAGATATTAATTAAGCATAGATAAAAATTACTAAATTTTAGCAATCTTTAAATTTGGGTAGTATAGCAAAATTATATTATATATGTATTTGTTATGTAGAGCTCTTATAAGGCCGATAAGCAGTCAACAAATTAAGATATTAGAGATGTTTTCATTGCTATATAAATATGTTATTTAAAAAGTACACGATTTGAACAAATAATTATACATGTTTGATATATATGTTGTGTTTGCATTAAACAAGATTTTATTTTGTTGTAAAACACCATCAGGTTGTCCTTTCTAAGTGTTCAACAAATAGGCAAAGGTATGACTAAATTCTAGCAGTTTTACATTTTGGGTTTTTAAACATAATCTTTTTTTATTTGTGAGTATTATGTGCATTTACCTATATGGCCAGATTGGAAATTTCCAACTTAACATTGTACTGATAATATGAATGATTTTTTATGATTTTAGAAAATTAGAATAAGTAATTTGATATATGTCATATCCATACTCAGTTGTTCAATGTATTTGGAAATTAAGAGTTTATTTTGTTTTATAATAGAATCATGTTAGCAGGAGTTCAACAATTTCGCATACATGAAAATGACTAAAGTTTTGCAGTCTTGCTTCTCGGGTAGTTGTGCATAAATGCTATTATATTCGTAAGTATTATGTGCAATTATCTGTGAGGCCGGATTAGCAATCTCCAATCTAACATCGTACACACGTTTACAGGTAATATACAATATTTATTTATTAATACTCAATTGGAATAACTTACTACGTACATATGATATATTTAATTTTATTTTATTTTACAATAAATCCAGATGTGCAAGACAATTAAGCAGAGATAAAAATTACTAAATTTAAGCAATCTTGAAATTTTGGTAGTATAGCATAATTATATTATATATGTATTTGTTATGTAGAGCTCTTATAAGGCCGATAAGCAGTCAACAAATTAAGATATTAGAGATGTTTTCTTGGCTATATAAATATGTTATTTAAAAAGTACAGGATTTGAACAAATAAGTATATGTTTGATATATATGTTGTGTTTGCATAAAACTAGATTTCATTTTGTTGTAAAACACCTTCGGGTTGTACCTTCTAAGTGTTCAACAAATAGGCAAAGGTATGACTAAATTTGAGCAGTTTTACATTTTGGGTATTTAAATATAATCTTCTTTATTTGTGAGTATTATGTGTATTTAGCTATATGGCCAGATTAGAAATTTCCAACTTAACATTGTACTGATAATATCAATGATTGATTTATGATTTACACAATTATAATAAGTAATTTGATATATGTCATATCCATACTCTGTTGTTCAATGTATTTAGAAATTAAGAGTTTATTTTGTTTTATAATAGAATCATGTTAGCAGGAGTTCAACAATTTTGCATACATGAAAATGACTAAAGTTTTGTAGTCTTGCTTCTCGGGTAGTTGTGCATAATGCTATTATATTCGTAAGTATTATGTGCAATTATCTGTGAGGCCGGATTAGCAATCTCCAATCTAACATTGTACACACGTTTACAGGTAATATACAATATTTATTTATTAATACTCAATTGGAATAACTTACTACGTACATATGATATATTTAATTTTATTTTATTTTACAATAAATCCAGATGTGCAAGACAATTAAGCAGAGATAAAAATTACTAAATTTTAGCAATCTTGAAATTTTGGTAGTATAGCATAATTATTTTATATTCGTATCTGTTATGTGAAGTTACTTATAAAGCCGATAATCAGTCTACAAAGTAAGATAATAGAGATGTTTTCTTGGCTTTATAAATATGTTATTTAAAAAGTACACGATTTGAACAAATAATTATACATGTTTGATATATATGTTGTGTTTGCATTAAACAAGATTTTATTTTGTTGTAAAACACCATCAGGTTGTCCCATCTAAGTGTTCAACAAATAGGTAAAGGTATGACTAAATTCTAGCAGTTTTACATTTTGGGTTTTTAAACATAATCTTTTTTATTTGTGAGTATTATGTGTATTTACTTATATGGCTAGATTGGAAATTTCCAACTTAACATTGTACTGATAATATGAATGATTTATTTATGATTTACACAATTAGAATAAGTAATTTGATATATGTCATATCCATACTCTGTTGTTCAATGTATTTAGAAATTAAGAGTTTATTTTGTTTTATAATAGAATCATGTTAGCAGGAGTTCAACAATTTTGAATACATGAAAATGACTAAAGTTTTGTAGTCTTGCTTCTCGGGTAGTTGTGCATAATGCTATTATATTCGTAAGTATTATGTGCAATTATCTGTGAGGCCGGATTAGCAATCTCCAATCTAACATTGTACACACGTTTACAGGTAATATACAATATTTATTTATTAATACTCAATTGGAATAACTTACTACGTACATATGATATATTTAATTTTATTTTATTTTACAATAAATCCAGATGTGCAAGACAATTAAGCAGAGATAAAAATTACTAAATTTTAGCAATCTTGAAATTTTGGTAGTATAGCATAATTATATTATATATGTATTTGTTATGTAGAGCTCTTATAAGGCCGATAATCAGTCTACAAAGTAAGATAATAGAGATGTTTTCTTGGCTATATAAATATGTTATTTAAAAAGTACAGGATTTGAACAAATAAGTATATGTTTGATATATATGTTCTGTTTGCATAAAACTAGATTTCATTTTGTTGTAAAACACCTTCGGGTTGTCCCTTCTAAGTGTTCAACAAATAGGCAATGGTAAGACTAAATTCGAGCAGTTTTACATTTTGGGTATTTAAATATAATCTTCTTTATTTGTGAGTATTATGTGTATTTAGCTATATGGCCAGATTAGAAATTTCCAACTTAACATTGTACTGATAATATGAATGATTTATTTATGATTTACACAATTATAATAAGTAATTTGATATATGTCATATCCATACTCTGTTGTTCAATGTATTTAGAAATTAAGAGTTTATTTTGTTTTATAATAGAATCATGTTAGCAGGAGTTCAACAATTTTGCATACATGAAAATGACTAAAGTTTTGTAGTCTTGCTTCTCGGGTAGTTGTGCATAATGCTATTATATTCGTAAGTATTATGTGCAATTATCTGTGAGGCCGGATTAGCAATCTCCAATCTAACATCGTACACACGTTTACAGGTAATATACAATATTTATTTATTAATACTCAATTGGAATAACTTACTACGTACATATGATATATTTAATTTTATTTTATTTTACAATAAATCCAGATGTGCAAGACAATTAAGCACAGATAAAAAGTACTAAATTTTAGCAATCTCGAAATTTTGGTAGTATAGCATAATTATTTTATATTCGTAGTTGATATGTAGAGTTACTTATAAAGCCGATAATCAGTCTACAAAGTAAGATAATAGAGATGTTTTCTTGGCTATATAAATATGTTATTTAAAAAGTACACGATTTGAACAAATAATTATACATGTTTGATAAATATGTTGTGTTTGCATTAAACAAGATTTTATTTTGTTGTAAAAAACCATCAGGTTGTCCCTTCTAAGTGTTCAAAAATAGGCAAAGGTATGACTAAATTCTAGCAGTTTTACATTTTGGGTTTTTAAACATAATTTTTTTTTTATTTGTGAGTATTATGTGTATTTACCTATATGGCCAGATTGGAAATTTCCAACTTAACATTGTACTGATAATATGAATGATTTATTTATGATTTACACAATTAAAATAAGTAATTTGATACATGTCATATCCATACTCTTTTGTTCAATGTATTTAGAAATTAAGAGTTTATTTTGTTTTATAATAGAATCATGTTAGCAGGAGTTTAACAATTTCGCATACATGAAAATGACAAAAGTTTTGCGGTCTTGCTTCTCGGGTAGTTGTGCACAATGCTATTGTATTCGTAAGTATTATGTGCAATTATCTGTGAGGCCGGATTAGGAATCTCCAATCTAACATCGTACATACGTTTACAGGTAATATACAATATTTATTTATTAATACTCAATTGGAATAACTTACTACGTACATATGATATATTTAATTTTATTTTATTTTACAATAAATCCAGATGTGCAAGACATCAATTAAGCATAGATAAAAATTACTAAATTTTAGCAATTGTGAATCTTGGGTAGTATAGCATAATTATATTATATATGTATTTGTTATGTAGAGCTCTTATAAGGCCGATAAGCAGTCAACAAATTAAGATATTAGAGATGTTTTCTTGGCTATATAAATACGTTATTTAAAAAGTACAGGATTTGAACAAATAATGATACATGTTTGATATAAATATATGTTGTGTTTGCATAAAACTAGATTTCATTTTGTTGTAAAACACCTTCGGGTTGTCCCTTCTAAGTGTTCAACAAATAGGCAAAGGTATGACTAAATTCGAGCAGTTTTACATTTTGGGTATTTAAATATAATCTTTTTTTATTTGTAAGTATTATGTGTATTTACCTATATGGCCAGATTAGAAATTTCCAACTTAACATTGTACTGATAATATGAATGATTTATTTATGATTTACACAATTAGAATAAGTAATTTGATATATGTCATATTCATACTCTGATGTTCAATGTATTTAAAAATTAGGAGTTTATTTTGTTTTATAATAGAATCATGTTAGCAGGAGTACAACAATTTAGCATACATGAAAATGACTAAAGTTTTGCAGTCTTGCTTCTCGGGTAGTTGTGCATAATGCTATTATATTCGTAAGTATTATGTGCAATTATCTGTGAGGCCGGATTAGCAATCTCCAATCTAACATCGTACACATGTTTACAGGTAATATACAATATTTATCTTAAAAATACTCAATTGGAATAACTTGTTTCATTGAGTTTAAAAGTAGATTTAATTTTATTTTACAATAAATCCAGATGTGCAAGACAATTATAGAGAGATAAAAAGTACTAAATTTTAGCAATCTTGAAATTTTGGTAGTATAGCATAATTATTTTATATTCGTATTTGTTATGTAGATTTACTTATAAAGCCGATAATCAGTCTCCGAAGTAAGATAATAGAGATGTTTTCTTGGCTATATAAATATGTTATTAAAAAAATACACGATTTGAACAAATAATTATACATGTTTGATATATATGTTGTGTTTGCATTAAACAAGATTTTATTTTGTTGTAAAACACCATCAAGTTGTCCCTTCTAAGTGTTCAACACATAGGCAAAGGTATGACTAAATTCTAGCAGTTTTACATTTTGGGTTTTTAAACATAATGTTTTTTTATTTGTGAGTATTATGTGTATTTACCTATATGGCCAGATTGGAAATTTCCAACTTAACATTGTACTGATAATATGAATGATTTATTTATGATTTACACAATTAGAATAAGTAATTTGATATATGTCATATCCATACTCTGTTGTTCAATGTATTTAGAAATTAAGAGTTTATTTTGTTTTATAATAGAATCATGTTAGCAGGAGTTCAAAATTTCACATACATGAAAATGACTAAAGTTTTGCAGTCTTGCTTCTCGGGTAGTTGTGCATAAATGCTATTATATTCGTAAGTATTATGTGCAATTATCTGTGAGGCCGGATTAGCAATCTACAATCTAACATCGTACATACGTTTACAGGTAATATACAATATTTATTTTTTAATACTCATTTGGAATAACTTACTACGTACATATGATATATTTAATTTTATTTTATTTTACAATAAATCCAGACGTGCAAGATATCAATTAGGCATAGATAAAAATTACTAAATTTTAGCAATCTTGAAATTTGGGTAGTATAGCAAAATTATATTATATATGTATTTGTTATGTAGAGCTCTTATAAGGCCGATAAGCAGTCAACAAATTAAGATATTAGAGATGTTTTCTTGGCTATATAAATATGTTATTTAAAAAGTACAGGATTTGAACAAATAAGTATATGTTTGATATATATGTTGTGTTTGCATAAAACTAGATTTCATTTTGTTGTAAAACACCTTCGGGTTGTCCCTTCTAAGTGTTTAACAAATAGGCAAAGGTATGACTAAATTCGAGCAGTTTTACATTTTGGGTATTTAAATATAATCTTCTTTATTTGTGAGTATTATGTGTATTTAGCTATATGGCCAGATTAGAAATTTCCAACTTAACATTGTACTGATAATATGAATGATTTATTTATGATTTACACAATTATAATAAGTAATTTGATATATGTCATATCCATACTCTGTTGTTCAATGTATTTAAAAATTAAGAGTTTATTTTGTTTTATAAGAGAATCATGTTAGCAGGAGTACAACAATTTAGCATACATGAAAATGACTAAAGTTTTGCAGTCTTGCTTCTCGGGTAGTTGTGCATAATGCTATTATATTCGTAAGTATTATGTGCAATTATCTGTGAGGCCGGATTAGCAATCTCCAATCTAACATCGTACACATGTTTACAGGTAATATACAATATTTATCTAAAAAATACTCAATTGGAATAACTTGTTTCATTGAGTTTAAAAGTAGATTTAATTTTATTTTACAATAAATCCAGATGTGCAAGACAATTATACAGAGATAAAAAGTACTAAATTTTAGCAATCTTGAAATTTTGGTAGTATAGCATAATTATTTTATATTCGTATTTGTTATGTAGATTTACTTATAAAGCCGATAATCAGTCTCCGAAGTAAGATAATAGAGATGTTTTCTTGGCTATATAAATATGTTATTAAAAAAATACACGATTTGAACAAATAATTATACATGTTTGATATATATGTTGTGTTTGCATTAAACAAGATTTTATTTTGTTGTAAAACACCATCAAGTTGTCCCTTCTAAGTGTTCAACAAATAGGCAAAGGTATGACTAAATTCTAGCAGTTTTACATTTTGGGTTTTTAAACATAATGTTTTTTTATTTGTGGGTATTATGTGTATTTACCTATATGGCCAGATTGGAAATTTCCAACTTAACATTGTACTGATAATATGAATGATTTATTTATGATTTACACAATTAGAATAAGTAATTTGATATATATATATATGTCATATCCATACTCTGTTGTTCAATGTATTTAGAAATTAAGAGTTTATTTTGTTTTATAATAGAATCATGTTAGCAGGAGTTCAAAATTTCGCATACATGAAAATGACTAAAGTTTTGCAGTCTTGCTTCTCGGGTAGTTGTGCATAAATGCTATTATATTCGTAAGTATTATGTGCAATTATCTGTGAGGCCGGATTAGCAATCTCCAATCTAACATCGTACACACGTTTACAGGTAATATACAATATTTATTTTTTAATACTCATTTGGAATAACTTACTACGTACATATGATATATTTAATTTAATTTTATTTTACAATAAATCCAGACGTGCAAGATATCAATTAGGCATAGATAAAAATTACTAAATTTTAGCAATCTTGAAATTTGGGTAGTATAGCAAAATTATATTATATATGTATTTGTTATGTAGAGCTCTTATAAGGCCGATAAGCAGTCAACAAATTAAGATATTAGAGATGTTTTCTTGGCTATATAAATATGTTATTTAAAAAGTACACGATTTGAACAAATAAGTATATGTTTGATATATATGTTGTATTTGCATAAAACTAGATTTCATTTTGTTGTAAAACACCTTCGGGTTGTCCCTTTTAAGTGTTTAACAAATAGGCAAAGGTATGACTAAATTCGAGCAGTTTTACATTTTGGGTATTTAAATATAATCTTCTTTATTTGTGAGTATTATGTGTATTTAGCTATATGGCCAGATTAGAAATTTCCAACTTAACATTGTACTGATAATATGAATGATTTATTTATGATTTACACAATTATAATAAGTAATTTGATATATGTCATATCCATACTCTGTTGTTCATTGTATTTAAAAATTAAGAGTTTATTTTGTTTTATAAGAGAATCATGTTAGCAGGAGTACAACAATTTAGCATACATGAAAATGACTAAAGTTTTGCAGTCTTGCTTCTCGGGTAGTTGTGCATAATGCTATTATATTCGTAAGTATTATGTGCAATTATCTGTGAGGCCGGATTAGCAATCTCCAATCTAACATCTTACACATGTTTACAAGTAATATACAATATTTATTTAAAAAATACTCAATTGGAATAACTTGTTTCATTGAGTTTAAAAGTAGATTTAATTTTATTTTACAATAAATCCAGATGTGCAAGACAATTATACAGAGATAAAAAGTACTAAATTTTAGCAATCTTGAAATTTTGGTAGTACAGCATAATTATTTTATATTCGTATTTGTTATGTAGATTTACTTATAAAGCCGATAATCAGTCTCCGAAGTAAGATAATAGAGATGTTTTCTTGGCTATATAAATATGTTATTTAAAAAGTACACGATTTGAACAAATAATTATACATGTTTGATATATATGTTGTGTTTGCATTAAACAATATTTTATTTTGTTGTAAAACACTATCAGGTTGTCCCTTCTAAGTTTTCAACAAATAGGCAAAGGTATGACTAAATTCGTGCAGTTTTACATTTTGGGTATTTAAATATAATCTTTTTTTATTTGTGAGTTTTATGTGTATTTACCTATATGGCCAGATTAGAAAAATCTCACTTAACATTGTACTGATAATATGAATGATTTATTTATGATTTACACAATTAGAATAAGTAATTTGATTTATGTCATATCCATACTCTGTTGTTCAATGTATTTAAAAATTAAGAGTTAATTTTGTTTTATAATAGAATCATGTTAGCAGGAGTTCAACAATTTCGCATACATGAAAATGACTAAAGTTTTGCAGTCTTGCTTCTCGGGTAGTTGTGCATAAATGCTATTATATTCGTAAGTATTATGTGCAATTATCTGTGAGGCCGGATTAGCAATCTCCAATCTAACATCGTACACACGTTTACAGGTAATATACAATATTTATTTTTTAATACTCATTTGGAATAACTTACTACGTACATATGATATATTTAATTTAATTTTATTTTACAATAAATCCAGACGTGCAAGATATCAATTAGGCATAGATAAAAATTACTAAATTTTAGCAATCTTGAAATTTGGGTAGTATAGCAAAATTATATTATATATGTATTTGTTATGTAGAGCTCTTATAAGGCCGATAAGCAGTCAACAAATTAAGATATTAGAGATGTTTTCTTGGCTATATAAATATGTTATTTAAAAAGTACAGGATTTGCACAAATAAGTATATGTTTGATATATATGTTGTGTTTGCATTAAACAAGATTTTATTTTGTTGTAAAACACCATCAGGTTGTCCCTTCTAAGTGTTCAACAAATAGGCAAAGGTATGACTAAATTCGAGCAGTTTTACATTTTGGGTTTTTAAACATAATCTTTTTTTATTTGTGAGTATTATGTGTATTTACTTATATGGCCAGATTGGAAATTTCCAACTTAACATTGTACTGATAATATGAATGATTTATTTATGATTTACACAATTAGAATAAGTAATTTGATATATGTCATATCCATACTCTGTTGTTCAATGTATTTAGAAATTAAGAGTTTACTTTGTTTTATAATAGAATCATTTAAGCAGGAGTTCAACAATTTTGCATACATGAAAATGACTAAAGTTTTGTAGTCTTGCTTCTCGGGTAGTTGTGCATAATGCTATTATATTTGTAAGTATTATGTGCAATTATCTGTGAGGCCGGATTAGCAATCTCCAATCTAACATCGTACACACGTTTACAGGTAATATACAATATTTATCTAATAAATCCTTAATTGGAATAACTTACTACGTACATATGATATATTTAATTTTATGTTTCATTGAGTTTAAAAGTAGATTTAATTTTATTTTACAATAAATCCAGATGTGCAAGACAATTAAGCACAGATAAAAAGTACTAAATTTTAGCAATCTCGAAATTTTGGTAGTATAGTATAATTATTTTATATTCGTAGTTGTTATGTAGAGTTACTTATAAAGCCGATAATCAGTCTACAAAGTAAGATAATGGAGATGTTTTCTTGGCTATATAAATATGTTATTTAAAAAATACACGATTTGAACAAATAATTATACATGTTTGATATATATGTTGTGTTTGCATTAAACAAGATTTTATTTTGTTGTAAAACACCATCAAGTTGTCCCTTCTAAGTGTTCAACAAATAGACAAAGGTATGACTAAATTCTAGCAGTTTTACATTTTGGGTTTTTAAACATAATGTTTTTTTATTTGTGAGTATTATGTGTATTTACCTATATGGCCAGATTGGAAATTTCCAACTTAACATTGTACTGATAATATGAATGATTTATTTATGATTTACACAATTAGAATAAGTAATTTGATATATGTCATATCCATACTCTGTTGTTCAATGTATTTAGAAATTAAGAGTTTATTTTGTTTTATAATAGAATCATGTTAGCAGGAGTTCAACAATTTCGCATACATGAAAATGACTAAAGTTTTGCAGTCTTGCTTCTCGGGTAGTTGTGCATAAATGCTATTATATTCGTAAGTATTATGTGCAATTATCTGTGAGGCCGGATTAGCAATCTCCAATCTAACATCGTACACACGTTTACAGGTAATATACAATATTTATTTTTTAATACTCATTTGGAATAACTTACTACGTACATATGATATATTTAATTTAATTTTATTTTACAATAAATCCAGACGTGCAAGATATCAATTAGGCATAGATAAAAATTACTAAATTTTAGCAATCTTGAAATTTGGGTAGTATAGCAAAATTATATTATATATGTATTTGTTATGTAGAGCTCTTATAAGGCCGATAAGCAGTCAACAAATTAAGATATTAGAGATGTTTTCTTGGCTATATAAATATGTTATTTAAAAAGTACAGGATTTGAACAAATAAGTATATGTTTGATATATATGTTGTGTTTGCATTAAACAAGATTTTATTTTGTTGTAAAACACCATCAGGTTGTCCCTTCTAAGTGTTCAACAAAGAGGCAAAGGTATGACTAAATTCGAGCAGTTTTACATTTTGGGTTTTTAAACATAATCTTTTTTTATTTGTGAGTATTATGTGTATTTACTTATATGGCCAGATTGGAAATTTCCAACTTAACATTGTACTGATAATATGAATGATTTATTTATGATTTACACAATTAGAATAAGTAATTTGATATATGTCATATCCATACTCTGTTGTTCAATGTATTTAGAAATTAAGAGTTTATTTTGTTTTATAATAGAATCATGTTAGCAGGAGTTCAACAATTTTGCATACATGAAAATGACTAAAGTTTTGTAGTCTTGCTTCTCGGGTAGTTGTGCATAATGCTATTATATTCGTAAGTATTATGTGCAATTATCTGTGAGGCCGGATTAGCAATCTCCAATCTAACATCGTACACATGTTTACAGGTAATATACAATATTTATCTAAAAAATACTCAATTGGAATAACTTGTTTCATTGAGTTTAAAAGTAGATTTAATTTTATTTTACAATAAATCCAGATGTGCAAGACATTTATACAGAGATAAAAAGTACTAAATTTTAGCAATCTTGAAATTTTGGTAGTATAGCATAATTATTTTATATTCGTATTTGTTATGTAGATTTACTTATAAAGCCGATAATCAGTCTCCGAAGTAAGATAATAGAGATGTTTTCTTGGCTATATAAATATGTTATTTAAAAAATACACGATTTGAACAAATAATTATACATGTTTGATATATATGTTGTGTTTGCATTAAACAAGATTTTATTTTGTTGTAAAACACCATCAAGTTGTCCCTTCTAAGTGTTCAACAAATAGACAAAGGTATGACTAAATTCTAGCAGTTTTACATTTTGGGTTTTTAAACATAATGTTTTTTTATTTGTGAGTATTATGTGTATTTACCTATATGGCCAGATTGGAAATTTCCAACTTAACATTGTACTGATAATATGAATGATTTATTTATGATTTACACAATTAGAATAAGTAATTTGATATATGTCATATCCATACTCTGTTGTTCAATGTATTTAGAAATTAAGAGTTTATTTTGTTTTATAATAGAATCATGTTAGCAGGAGTTCAAAATTTCGCATACATGAAAATGACTAAAGTTTTGCAGTCTTGCTTCTCGGGTAGTTGTGCATAAATGCTATTATATTCGTAAGTATTATGTGCAATTATCTGTGAGGCCGTTTTAGCAAACTCCAATCTAACATCGTACACACGTTTACAGGTAATATACAATATTTATTTTTTAATACTCATTTGGAATAACTTACTACGTACATATGATATATTTAATTTTATTTTATTTTACAATAAATCCAGACGTGCAAGATATCAATTAGGCATTGATAAAAATTACTAAATTTTAGCAATCTTGAAATTTGGGTAGTATAGCAAAATTATATTATATATGTATTTGTTATGTAGAGCTCTTATAAAGGCCGATAAGCAGTCAACAAATTAAGATATTAGAGATGTTTTCTTGGCTATATAAATATGTTATTTAAAAAGTACACGATTTGAACAAATAAGTATATGTTTGATATATGTTGTGTTTGCATAAAACTAGATTTCATTTTGTTGTAAAACACCATCAGGTTGTCCCTTCTAAGTGTTCAACAAATAGGCAAAGGTATGACTAAATTCGAGCAGTTTTACATTATGGGTTTTTAAACATAATCTTTTTTTATTTGTGAGTATTATGTGTATTTACTTATATGGCCAGATTGGAAATTTCAAACTTAACATTGTACTGATAATATGAATGATTTATTTATGATTTACACAATTAGAATAAGTAATTTGATATATGTCATATCCATACTCTGTTGTTCAATGTATTTAGAAATTAAGAGTTTATTTTGTTTTATAATAGAATCATGTTAGCAGGAGTTCAACAATTTCGCATACATGAAAATGACTAAAGTTTTGCAGTCTTGCTTCTCGGGTAGTTGTGCATAATGCTATTATATTCGTAAGTATTATGTGCAATTATCTGTGAGGCCGGATTAGCAATCTCCAATCTAACATCGTACACATGTTTACAGGTAATATACAATATTTATCTAAAAAATACTCAATTGGAATAACTTGTTTCATTGAGTTTAAAAGTAGATTTAATTTTATTTTACAATAAATCCAGATGTGCAAGACAATTATACAGAGATAAAAAGTACTAAATTTTAGCAATCTTGAAATTTTGGTAGTACAGCATAATTATTTTATATTCGTATTTGTTATATAGATTTACTTATAAAGCCGATAATCAGTCTCCGAAATAAGATAATAGAGATGTTTTCTTGGCTATATAAATATGTTATTTAAAAAGTACACGATTTGAACAAATAATTATACATGTTTGATATATATGTTGTGTTTGCATTAAACAATATTTTATTTTGTTGTAAAACACTATCAGGTTGTCCCTTCTAAGTGTTCAACAAATAGGCAAAGGTATGACTAAATTCGTGCAGTTTTACATTTTGGGTATTTAAATATAATCTTTTTTTATTTGTGAGTTTTATGTGTATTTACCTATATGGCCAGATTAGAAAAATCTCACTTAACATTGTACTGATAATATGAATGATTTATTTAAGATTTACACAATTAGAATAAGTAATTTGATTTATGTCATATCCATACTCTGTTGTTCAATGTATTTAAAAATTAAGAGTTAATTTTGTTTTATAATAGAATCATGTTAGCAGGAGTTCAACAATTTCGCATACATGAAAATGACTAAAGTTTTGCAGTCTTGCTTCTCGGGTAGTTGTGCATAAATGCTATTATATTCGTAAGTATTATGTGCAATTATCTGTGAGGCCGGATTAGCAATCTCCAATCTAACATCGTACACACGTTTACAGGTAATATACAATATTTATTTTTTAATACTCATTTGGAATAACTTACTACGTACATATGATATATTTAATTTTATTTTATTTTACAATAAATCCAGACGTGCAAGATATCAATTAGACATAGATAAAAATTACTAAATTTTAGCAATCTTGAAATTTGGGTAGTATAGCAAAATTATATTATATATGTATTTGTTATGTAGAGCTCTTATAAGGCCGATAAGCAGTCAACAAATTAAGATATTAGAGACGTTTTCTTGGCTATATAAATATGTTATTTAAAAAGTACAGGATTTGAACAAATAAGTATATGTTTAATATATATGTTGTGTTTGCATTAAACAAGATTTTATTTTGTTGTAAAACACCATCAGGTTGTCCCTTCTAAGTGTTCAACAAATAGGCAAAGGTATGACTAAATTCGAGCAGTTTTACATTTTGGGTATTTAAATATAATCTTTATTTATTTGTAAGTATTATGTGTATTTACCTATATGGCCAGATTAGAAATTTCCAACTTAACATTGTACTGATAATATGAATGATTTATTTATGATTTACACAATTATAATAAGTAATTTGATATATGTCATATCCATACTCTGTTGTTCAATGTATTTAGAAATTAAGAGTTTATTTTGTTTTATAATAGAATCATGTTAGCAGGAGTTCAACAATTTCGCATACATGAAAATGACTAAAGTTAGCAGTCTTGCTTCTCGGGTAGTTGTGCACAATGCTATTATATTCGTAAGTATTATGTGCAATTATCTGTGAGGCCGGATTAGCAATCTCCAATCTAACATCGGACACACGTTTACAGGTAATATACAATATTTATCTAATAAATCCTTAATTGGAATAACTTACTATGTACATATGATATATTTAATTTAATGTTTCATTGAGTTTAAAAGTAGATTTAATTTTATTTTACAATAAATCCAGATGTGCAAGACAATTAAGCACAGATAAAAAGTACTAAATTTTAGCAATCTTGAAATTTTGGTAGTATAGCATAATTATTTTATATTCGTATTTGTTATGTAGAGTTACTTATAAAGCCGATAATCAGTCTACAAATTAAGATAATAGAGATGTTTTCTTGGCTATATAAATATGTTAATTAAAAAGTACACGATTTGAACAAATAATTATTCATGTTTGATATATATGTTGTGTTTGCATTAAACAAGATTTTATTTTGTTGTATAACACCATCAGGTTGTCCCTTCTAAGTGTTCAACAAATAGGCAAAGGTATGACTAAATTCGAGCAGTTTTACATTTTGGGTATTTAAATATAATCTTGTTTATTTGTGAGTATTATGTGTATTTAGCTATATGGCCAGATTAGAAATTTCCAACTTAACATTGTACTGATAATATGAATGATTTATTTATGATTTACACAATTATAATAAGTAATTTGATATATGTCATATCTATACTCTGTTGTTCAATGTATTTAAAAATTAAGAGTTTATTTTGTTTTATAAGAGAATCATGTTAGCAGGAGTTCAAAATTTCGCATACATGAAAATGACTAAAGTTTTGCAGTCTTGCTTCTCGGGTAGTTGTGCATAAATGCTATTATATTCGTAAGTATTATGTGCAATTATCTGTGAGGCCGGATTAGCAATCTCCAATCTAACATCGTACACATTTACAGGTAATATACAATATTTATTTATTAATACTCAATTGGAATAACTTACTACGTACATATGATACATTTAATTTTTTTATTTTACAATAAATCCAGACGTGCAAGATATCAATTAAGCATAGATAAAAATTACTAAATTTTAGCAATCGTGAATCTTGGGTAGTATAGTATAATTATATTATATATGTATTTGTTATGTAGAGCTCTTATAAGGCCGATAAGCAGTCTACAAATTAAGATATTAGAGATGGTTTCTTGGCTATATAAATATGTTATTTAAAAAGTACACGATTTGAACAAATAAGTATATGTTTGATATATATGTTGTGTTTGCATTAAACAAGATTTTATTTTGTTGTAAAACACCATCAAGTTGTCCCTTCTAAGTGTTCAACAAATAGGCAAAGGTATGACTAAATTCTAGCAGTTTTACATTTTGGGTTTTTAAACATAATGTTTTTTTATTTGTGAGTATTATGTGTATTTACCTATATGGCCAGATTGGAAATTTCCAACTTAACATTGTACTGATAATATGAATGATTTATTTATGATTTACACAATTAGAATAAGTAATTTGATATATGTCATATCCATACTCTGTTGTTCAATGTATTTAGAAATTAAGAGTTTATTTTGTTTTATAATAGAATCGTGTTAGCAGGAGTTTAACAATTTCGCATACATGAAAATGACTAAAGTTTTGCAGTCTTGCTTCTCGGGTAGTTGTGCACAATGCTATTGTATTCGTAAGTATTATGTGCAATTATCTGTGAGGCCGGATTAGGAATCTCCAATCTAACATCGTACATACGTTTACAGGTAATATACAATATTTATTTATTAATACTCAATTGGAATAACTTACTACGTACATATGATATATTTAATTTTATTTTATTTTACAATAAATCCAGATGTGCAAGACATCAATTGAGCATAGATAAAAATTACTAAATTTTAGCAATCGTGAATCTTGGGTAGTATAGCATAATTATATTATATATGTATTTGTTATGTAGAGCTCTTATAAGGCCGATAAGCAGTCAACAAATTAAGATATTAGAGATGTTTTCTTGGCTATATAAATATGTTATTTAAAAAGTACACGATTTGAACAAATAATGATACATGTTTGATATAAATATATGTTGTGTTTGCATAAAACTAGATTTCATTTTGTTGTAAAACACCTTCGGGTTGTCCCTTCTAAGTGTTCAACAAATAGGCAAAGGTATGACTAAATTCTAGCAGTTTTACATTTTGGGTTTTTAAACATAATCTTTTTTTATTTGTGAGTATTATGTGTATTTACTTATATGGCTAGATTGGAAATTTCCAACTTAACATTGTACTGATAATATGAATGATTTATTTATGATTTACACAATTAGAATAAGTAATTTGATATATGTCATATCCATACTCTGTTGTTCAATGTATTTAGAAATTAAGAGTTTATTTTGTTTTATAAGAGAATCATGTTAGCAGGAGTTCAACAATTTTGCATACATGAAAATGACTAAAGTTTTGTAGTCTTGCTTCTCGGGTAGTTGTGCATAATGCTATTATATTCGTAAGTATTATGTGCAATTATCTGTGAGGCCAGATTAGCAATCTCCAATCTAACATTGTACACACGTTTACAGGTAATATACAATATTTATTTATTAATACTCAATTGGAATAACTTACTACGTACATATGATATATTTAATTTTATTTTATTTTACAATAAATCCAGATGTGCAAGACAATTAAGCAGAGATAAAAATTACTAAATTTTAGCAATCTTGAAATTTTGGTAGTATAGCATAATTATATTATATATGTATTTGTTATGTAGAGCTCTTATAAGGCCGATAATCAGTCTACAAAGTAAGATAATAGAGATGTTTTCTTGGCTATATAAATATGTTATTTAAAAAGTACAGGATTTGAACAAATAAGTATATGTTTGATATATATGTTCTGTTTGCATAAAACTAGATTTCATTTTGTTGTAAAACACCTTCGGGTTGTCCCTTCTAAGTGTTCAACAAATAGGCAATGGTAAGACTAAATTCGAGCAGTTTTACATTTTGGGTATTTAAATATAATCTTCTTTATTTGTGAGTATTATGTGTATTTAGCTATATGGCCAGATTAGAAATTTCCAACTTAACATTGTACTGATAATATGAATGATTTATTTATGATTTACACAATTATAATAAGTAATTTGATATATGTCATATCCATACTCTGTTGTTCAATGTATTTAGAAATTAAGAGTTTATTCTGTTTTATAATAGAATCATGTTAGCAGGAGTTCAACAATTTTGCATACATGAAAATGACTAAAGTTTTGTAGTCTTGCTTCTCGGGTAGTTGTGCATAATGCTATTATATTCGTAAGTATTATGTGCAATTATCTGTGAGGCCGGATTAGCAATCTCCAATCTAACATCGTACACACGTTTACAGGTAATATACAATATTTATTTATTATTACTCAATTGGAATAACTTACTACGTACATATGATATATTTAATTTTATTTTATTTTACAATAAATCCAGATGTGCAAGACAATTAAGCACAGATAAAAAGTACTAAATTTTAGCAATCTCGAAATTTTGGTAGTATAGCATAATTATTTTATATTCGTAGTTGATATGTAGAGTTACTTATAAAGCCGATAATCAGTCTACAAAGTAAGATAATAGAGATGTTTTCTTGGCTATATAAATATGTTATTTAAAAAGTACACGATTTGAACAAATAATTATACATGTTTGATAAATATGTTGTGTTTGCATTAAACAAGATTTTATTTTGTTGTAAAAAACCATCAGGTTGTCCCTTCTAAGTGTTCAAAAATAGGCAAAGGTATGACTAAATTCTAGCAGTTTTACATTTTGGGTTTTTAAACATAATTTTTTTTTTATTTGTGAGTATTATGTGTATTTACCTATATGGCCAGATTGGAAATTTCCAACTTAACATTGTACTGATAATATGAATGATTTATTTATGATTTACACAATTAAAATAAGTAATTTGATACATGTCATATCCATACTCTGTTGTTCAATGTATTTAGAAATTAAGAGTATATTTTGTTTTATAATAGAATCATGTTAGCAGGAGTTCAAAATTTCACATACATGAAAATGACTAAAGTTTTGCAGTCTTGCTTCTCGGGTAGTTGTGCATAAATGCTATTATATTCGTAAGTATTATGTGCAATTATCTGTGAGGCCGGATTAGCAATCTACAATCTAACATCGTACATACGTTTACAGGTAATATACAATATTTATTTTTTAATACTCATTTGGAATAACTTACTACGTACATATGATATATTTAATTTTATTTTATTTTACAATAAATCCAGACGTGCAAGATATCAATTAGGCATAGATAAAAATTACTAAATTTTAGCAATCTTGAAATTTGGGTAGTATAGCAAAATTATATTATATATGTATTTGTTATGTAGAGCTCTTATAAGGCCGATAAGCAGTCAACAAATTAAGATATTAGAGATGTTTTCTTGGCTATATAAATATGTTATTTAAAAAGTACTGGATTTGAACAAATAATGATACATGTTTGATATAAATATATGTTGTGTTTGCATAAAACTAGATTTCATTTTGTTGTAAAACACCTTCGGGTTGTCCCTTCTAAGTGTTTAACAAATAGGCAAAGGTATGACTAAATTCTAGCAGTTTTACTTTTTGGGTATTTAAATATAATCTTCTTTATTTGTGAGTATTATGTGTATTTAGCTATATGGCCAGATTAGAAATTTCCAACTTAACATTGTACTGATAATATGAATGATTTATTTATGATTTACACAATTATAATAAGTAATTTGATATATGTCATATCCATACTCTGTTGTTCAATGTATTTAAAAATTAAGAGTTTATTTTGTTTTATAAGAGAATCATGTTAGCAGGAGTACAACAATTTAGCATACATGAAAATGACTAAAGTTTTGCAGTCTTGCTTCTCGGGTAGTTGTGCATAATGCTATTATATTCGTAAGTATTATGTGCAATTATCTGTGAGGCCGGATTAGCAATCTCCAATCTAACATCGTACACATGTTTACAGGTAATATACAATATTTATCTAAAAAATACTTAATTGGAATAACTTGTTTCATTGAGTTTAAAAGTAGATTTAATTTTATTTTACAATAAATCCAGATGTGCAAGACAATTATACAGAGATAAAAAGTACTAAATTTTAGCAATCTTGAAATTTTGGTAGTATAGCATAATTATTTTATATTCGTATTTGTTATGTAGATTTACTTATAAAGCCGATAATCAGTCTCCGAAGTAAGATAATAGAGATGTTTTCTTGGCTATATAAATATGTTATTTAAAAAATACACGATTTGAACAAATAATTATACATGTTTGATATATATGTTGTGTTTGCATTAAACAAGATTTTATTTTGTTGTAAAACACCATCAAGTTGTCCCTTCTAAGTGTTCAACAAACAGGCAAAGGTATGACTAAATTCTAGCAGTTTTACATTTTGGGTTTTTAAACATAATGTTTTTTTATTTGTGAGTATTATGTGTATTTACCTATATGGCCAGATTGGAAATTTCCAACTTAACATTGTACTGATAATATGAATGATTTATTTATGATTTACACAATTAGAATAAGTAATTTGATATATATATATATGTCATATCCATACTCTGTTGTTCAATGTATTTAGAAATTAAGAGTTTATTTTGTTTTATAATAGAATCATGTTAGCAGGAGTTCAAAATTTCGCATACATGAAAATGACTAAAGTTTTGCAGTCTTGCTTCTCGGGTAGTTGTGCATAAATGCTATTATATTCGTAAGTATTATGTGCAATTATCTGTGAGGCCGGATTAGCAATCTCCAATCTAACATCGTACACACGTTTACAGGTAATATACAATATTTATTTTTTAATACTCATTTGGAATAACTTACTACGTACATATGATATATTTAATTTAATTTTATTTTACAATAAATCCAGACGTGCAAGATATCAATTAGGCATAGATAAAAATTACTAAATTTTAGCAATCTTGAAATTTGGGTAGTATAGCAAAATTATATTATATATGTATTTGTTATGTAGAGCTCTTATAAGGCCGATAAGCAGTCAACAAATTAAGATATTAGAGATGTTTTCTTGGCTATATAAATATGTTATTTAAAAAGTACACGATTTGAACAAATAAGTATATGTTTGATATATATGTTGTATTTGCATAAAACTAGATTTCATTTTGTTGTAAAACACCTTCGGGTTGTCCCTTTTAAGTGTTTAACAAATAGGCAAAGGTATGACTAAATTCGAGCAGTTTTACATTTTGGGTATTTAAATATAATCTTCTTTATTTGTGAGTATTATGTGTATTTAGCTATATGGCCAGATTAGAAATTTCCAACTTAACATTGTACTGATAATATGAATGATTTATTTATGATTTACACAATTATAATAAGTAATTTGATATATGTCATATCCATACTCTGTTGTTCATTGTATTTAAAAATTAAGAGTTTATTTTGTTTTATAAGAGAATCATGTTAGCAGGAGTACAACAATTTAGCATACATGAAAATGACTAAAGTTTTGCAGTCTTGCTTCTCGGGTAGTTGTGCATAATGCTATTATATTCGTAAGTATTATGTGCAATTATCTGTGAGGCCGGATTAGCAATCTCCAATCTAACATCGTACACACGTTTACAGGTAATATACAATATTTATTTTTTAATACTCATTTGGAATAACTTACTACGTACATATGATATATTTAATTTAATTTTATTTTACAATAAATCCAGACGTGCAAGATATCAATTAGGCATAGATAAAAATTACTAAATTTTAGCAATCTTGAAATTTGGGTAGTATAGCAAAATTATATTATATATGTATTTGTTATGTAGAGCTCTTATAAGGCCGATAAGCAGTCAACAAATTAAGATATTAGAGATGTTTTCTTGGCTATATAAATATGTTATTTAAAAAGTACACGATTTGAACAAATAAGTATATGTTTGATATATATGTTGTATTTGCATAAAACTAGATTTCATTTTGTTGTAAAACACCTTCGGGTTGTCCCTTTTAAGTGTTTAACAAATAGGCAAAGGTATGACTAAATTCGAGCAGTTTTACATTTTGGGTATTTAAATATAATCTTCTTTATTTGTGAGTATTATGTGTATTTAGCTATATGGCCAGATTAGAAATTTCCAACTTAACATTGTACTGATAATATGAATGATTTATTTATGATTTACACAATTATAATAAGTAATTTGATATATGTCATATCCATACTCTGTTGTTCATTGTATTTAAAAATTAAGAGTTTATTTTGTTTTATAAGAGAATCATGTTAGCAGGAGTACAACAATTTAGCATACATGAAAATGACTAAAGTTTTGCAGTCTTGCTTCTCGGGTAGTTGTGCATAATGCTATTATATTCGTAAGTATTATGTGCAATTATCTGTGAGGCCGGCTTAGCAATCTCCAATCTAACATCTTACACATGTTTACAGGTAATATACAATATTTATTTAAAAAATACTCAATTGGAATAACTTGTTTCATTGAGTTTAAAAGTAGATTTAATTTTATTTTACAATAAATCCAGATGTGCAAGACAATTATACAGAGATAAAAAGTACTAAATTTTAGCAATCTTGAAATTTTGGTAGTACAGCATAATTATTTTATATTCGTATTTGTTATGTAGATTTACTTATAAAGCCGATAATCAGTCTCCGAAGTAAGATAATAGAGATGTTTTCTTGGCTATATAAATATGTTATTTAAAAAGTACACGATTTGAACAAATAATTATACATGTTTGATATATATGTTGTGTTTGCATTAAACAATATTTTATTTTGTTGTAAAACACTATCAGGTTGTCCCTTCTAAGTGTTCAACAAATAGGCAAAGGTATGACTAAATTCGTGCAGTTTTACATTTTGGGTATTTAAATATAATCTTTTTTTATTTGTGAGTTTTATGTGTATTTACCTATATGGCCAGATTAGAAAAATCTCACTTAACATTGTACTGATAATATGAATGATTTATTTATGATTTACACAATTAGAATAAGTAATTTGATTTATGTCATATCCATACTCTGTTGTTCAATGTATTTAAAAATTAAGAGTTAATTTTGTTTTATAATAGAATCATGTTAGCAGGAGTTCAACAATTTCGCATACATGAAAATGACTAAAGTTTTGCAGTCTTGCTTCTCGGGTAGTTGTGCATAAATGCTATTATATTCGTAAGTATTATGTGCAATTATCTGTGAGGCCGGATTAGCAATCTCCAATCTAACATCGTACACACGTTTACAGGTAATATACAATATTTATTTTTTAATACTCATTTGGAATAACTTACTACGTACATATGATATATTTAATTTAATTTTATTTTACAATAAATCCAGACGTGCAAGATATCAATTAGGCATAGATAAAAATTACTAAATTTTAGCAATCTTGAAATTTGGGTAGTATAGCAAAATTATATTATATATGTATTTGTTATGTAGAGCTCTTATAAGGCCGATAAGCAGTCAACAAATTAAGATATTAGAGATGTTTTCTTGGCTATATAAATATGTTATTTAAAAAGTACAGGATTTGAACAAATAAGTATATGTTTGATATATATGTTGTGTTTGCATTAAACAAGATTTTATTTTGTTGTAAAAGACCATCAGGTTGTCCCTTCTAAGTGTTCAACAAATAGGCAAAGGTATGACTAAATTCGAGCAGTTTTACATTTTGGGTTTTTAAACATAATCTTTTTTTATTTGTGGGTATTATGTGTATTTACTTATATGGCCAGATTGGAAATTTCCAACTTAACATTGTAATGATAATATGAATGATTTATTTATGATTTACACAATTAGAATAAGTAATTTGATATATGTCATATCCATACTCTGTTGTTCAATGTATTTAGAAATTAAGAGTTTACTTTGTTTTATAATAGAATCATTTTAGCAGGAGTTCAACAATTTTGCATACATGAAAATGACTAAAGTTTTGTAGTCTTGCTTCTCGGGTAGTTGTGCATAATGCTATTTATATTTGTAAGTATTATGTGCAATTATCTGTGAGGCCGGATTAGCAATCTCCAATCTAACATCGTACACACGTTTACAGGTAATATACAATATTTATCTAATAAATCCTTAATTGGAATAACTTACTACGTACATATGATATATTTAATTTTATGTTTCATTGAGTTTAAAAGTAGATTTAATTTTATTTTACAATAAATCCAGATGTGCAAGACAATTAAGCACAGATAAAAAGTACTAAATTTTAGCAATCTCGAAATTTTGGTAGTACAGTAGAACCCCTCAAACTCGACCCCCTCAAACTCGACATTCCGTCAAACTCGACAGGGCCAGTGACAAGGAGCATGGGATTTCCAAGGTCATTCACTGCATTGTTTTACGCCACATGCGCCTGCCAGATGCCCGGAGGTTGAGGCTTGTTACTTTTGTTTATACAGCTGTGAGGGATGCTCCTTTGTCTAGCCACTTTCTAATCCTACTGTATAGTAGAAGCCAAAGTTAAAGATAAAGGGTCCAGGTAGACCAGGACAGCCCTAAACATTTGTTGTCAAAACATTCATATTGTTGTGAACCCAAGCGCCTAACCACCCGGATGCTACCGGTCATTAGCACCGATGCCATTAAAGTAAGCGGCAAGTTTTTTGTCATAACAATTCAACGGAACGTTGTAGAACTATGATTCAAGTTTTGTAATAAAGGTCTTAACCATGTGAGATAAATGATCCAACTCTTAATTATATGCGATCAGCAGTTCAATTTATAGCATTTGTATTGGACTGTGTTTGGTATGGACATTCTTTTTCTTCGGCGACTTCGAGATGAAGCTGCCAGACGTCCAGTCGAAAATGAAAAACAAAGATCAATCAAAAATTTTTTCAAACAATGCTAACTTTGCTCTAATTTTTTTTTTTTTTTATATAAAATTGTTTTAATCTTTAAAAATATTTAATGGACTGTCTGTTTTTTACTGTAGACTTTACTGTAAATTTTATTACAGCATATTAGGATGGGTCTTTTTAGTTTACTAAACCTATTGTACAAGACCAACACTTTTAAAATCTCATTTGACCGATCGATAAATTTAATTTTAATGTGCGATTGAACACACTATTTTTTTGTTGTCAGGCAGGGACTTTTTTGCAATAAACGTTTAATCATTGATAATCAATAAATGTACAGTTATTTAAAATAATTTTGAGTATTTGTTGCAAACCTAACCATTAAATACCAAAGTTCCCTAAAACTCGACAACCCCCAAACTCGACAACCTTAAAGTCCACATTGTGTCGAGTTTGAGGGGTTCTACTGTATAGTATAATTATTTTATATTCGTAGTTGTTATGTAGAGTTACTTATAAAGCCGATAATCAGTCTACAAAGTAAGATAATAGAGATGTTTTCTTGGCTATATAAATATGTTATTTAAAAAATACACGATTTGAACAAATAATTATACATGTTTGATATATATGTTGTGTTTGCATTAAACAAGATTTTATTTTGTTGTAAAACACCATCAAGTTGTCCCTTCTAAGTGTTCAACAAATAGACAAAGGTATGACTAAATTCTAGCAGTTTTACATTTTGGGTTTTTAAACATAATGTTTTTTTATTTGTGAGTATTATGTGTATTTACCTATATGGCCAGATTGGAAATTTCCAACTTAACATTGTACTGATAATATGAATGATTTATTTATGATTTACACAATTAGAATAAGTAATTTGATATATGTCATATCCATACTCTGTTGTTCAATGTATTTAGAAATTAAGAGTTTACTTCGTTTTATAATAGAATCATTTTAGCAGGAGTTCAACAATTTTGCATACATGAAAATGACTAAAGTTTTGTAGTCTTGCTTCTCGGGTAGTTGTGCATAATGCTATTTATATTTGTAAGTATTATGTGCAATTATCTGTGAGGCCGGATTAGCAATCTCCAATCTAACATCGTACACACGTTTACAGGTAATATACAATATTTATCTAATAAATCCTTAATTGGAATAACTTACTACGTACATATGATATATTTAATTTTATGTTTCATTGAGTTTAAAAGTAGATTTAATTTTATTTTACAATAAATCCAGATGTGCAAGACAATTAAGCACAGATAAAAAGTACTAAATTTTAGCAATCTCGAAATTTTGGTAGTATAGTATAATTATTTTATATTCGTAGTTGTTATGTAGAGTTACTTATAAAGCCGATAATCAGTCTACAAAGTAAGATAATAGAGATGTTTTCTTGGCTATATAAATATGTTATTTAAAAAATACACGATTTGAACAAATAATTATACATGTTTGATATATATGTTGTGTTTGCATTAAACAAGATTTTATTTTGTTGTAAAACACCATCAAGTTGTCCCTTCTAAGTGTTCAACAAATAGACAAAGGTATGACTAAATTTTAGCAGTTTTACATTTTGGGTTTTTAAACATAATGTTTTTTTATTTGTGAGTATTATGTGTATTTACCTATATGGCCAGATTGGAAATTTCCAACTTAACATTGTACTGATAATATGAATGATTTATTTATGATTTACACAATTAGAATAAGTAATTTGATATATGTCATATCCATACTCTGTTGTTCAATGTATTTAGAAATTAAGAGTTTATTTTGTTTTATAATAGAATCATGTTAGCAGGAGTTCAAAATTTCGCATACATGAAAATGACTAAAGTTTTGCAGTCTTGCTTCTCGGGTAGTTGTGCATAAATGCTATTATATTCGTAAGTATTATGTGCAATTATCTGTGAGGCCGGATTAGCAATCTCCAATCTAACATCGTACACACGTTTACAGGTAATATACAATATTTATTTTTTAATACTCATTTGGAATAACTTACTACGTACATATGATATATTTAATTTAATTTTATTTTACAATAAATCCAGACGTGCAAGATATCAATTAGGCATAGATAAAAATTACTAAATTTTAGCAATCGTGAATCTTGGGTAGTATAGCATAATTATATTATATATGTATTTGTTATGTAGAGCTCTTATAAGGCCGATAAGCAGTCAACAAATTAAGATATTAGAGATGTTTTCTTGGCTATATAAATATGTTATTTAAAAAGTACACGATTTGAACAAATAATGATACATGTTTGATATATATGTTGAGTTTGCATAAAACTAGATTTCATTTTGTTGTAAAACACCTTCGGGTTGTCCCTTTTAAGTGTTTAACAAATAGGCAAAGGTATGACTAAATTCGAGCAGTTTTACATTTTGGGTATTTAAATATAATCTTCTTTATTTGTGAGTATTATGTGTATTTAGCTATATGGCCAGATTAGAAATTTCCAACTTAACATTGTACTGATAATATGAATGATTTATTTATGATTTACACAATTATAATAAGTAATTTGATATATGTCATATCCATACTCTGTTGTTCAATGTATTTAAAAATTAAGAGTTTATTTTGTTTTATAAGAGAATCATGTTAGCAGGAGTACAACAATTTAGCATACATGAAAATGACCAAAGTTTTGAAGTCTTGCTTCTCGGGTAGTTGTGCATAATGCTATTATATTCGTAAGTATTATGTGCAATTATCTGTGAGGCCGGATTAGCAATCTCCAATCTAACATCGTACACATGTTTACAGGTAATATACAATATTTATCTAAAAAATACTCAATTGGAATAACTTGTTTCATTGAGTTTAAAAGTAGATTTAATTTTATTTTACAATAAATCCAGATGTGCAAGACAATTATACAGAGATAAAAAGTACTAAATTTTAGCAATCTTGAAATTTTGGTAGTACAGCATAATTATTTTATATTCGTATTTGTTATGTAGATTTACTTATAAAGCCGATAATCAGTCTCCGAAGTAAGATAATAGAGATGTTTTCTTGGCTATATAAATATGTTATTTAAAAAGTACACGATTTGAACAAATAATTATACATGTTTGATATATATGTTGTGTTTGCATTAAACAAGATTTTATTTTGTTGTAAAACACCATCAAGTTGTCCCTTCTAAGTGTTCAACAAATAGACAAAGGTATGACTAAATTCTAGCAGTTTTACATTTTGGGTTTTTAAACATAATGTTTTTTTATTTGTGAGTATTATGTGTATTTACCTATATGGCCAGATTGGAAATTTCCAACTTAACATTGTACTGATAATATGAATGATTTATTTATGATTTACACAATTAGAATAAGTAATTTATCCATACTCTGTTGTTCAATGTATTTAGAAATTAAGAGTTTATTTTGTTTTATAATAGAATCATGTTAGCAGGAGTTCAAAATTTCGCATACATGAAAATGACTAAAGTTTTGCAGTCTTGCTTCTCGGGTAGTTGTGCATAAATGCTATTATATTCGTAAGTATTATGTGCAATTATCTGTGAGGCCGGATTAGCAATCTACAATCTAACATCGTACATACGTTTACAGGTAATATACAATATTTATTTTTTAATACTCATTTGGAATAACTTACTACGTACATATGATATATTTAATTTTATTTTATTTTACAATAAATCCAGACGTGCAAGATTTCAATTAGGCATAGATAAAAATTACTAAATTTTAGCAATCTTGAAATTTGGGTAGTATAGCAAAATTATATTATATATGTATTTGTTATGTAGAGCTCTTATAAGGCCGATAAGCAGTCAACAAATTAAGATATTAGAGATGTTTTCTTGGCTATATAAATATGTTATTTAAAAAGTACAGGATTTGAACAAATAAGTATATGTTTGATATATATGTTGTGTTTGCATAAAACTAGATTTCATTTTGTTGTAAAACACCTTCGGGTTGTCCCTTCTAAGTGTTTAACAAATAGGCAAAGGTATGACTAAATTCGAGCAGTTTTACATTTTGGGTATTTAAATATAATCTTGTTTATTTGTGAGTATTATGTGTATTTAGCTATATGGCCAGATTGGAAATTTCCAACTTAACATTGTACTGATAATATGAATGATTTATTTATGATTTACACAATTAGAATAAGTAATTTGATATATGTCATATCCATACTCTGTTGTTCAATGTATTTAGAAATTAAGAGTTTATTTTGTTTTATAATAGAATCGTGTTAGCAGGAGTTTAACAATTTCGCATACATGAAAATGACTAAAGTTTTGCAGTCTTGCTTCTCGGGTAGTTGTGCACAATGCTATTGTATTCGTAAGTATTATGTGCAATTATCTGTGAGGCCGGATTAGGAATCTCCAATCTAACATCGTACATACGTTTACAGGTAATATACAATATTTATTTATTAATACTCAATTGGAATAACTTACTACGTACATATGATATATTTAATTTTATTTTATTTTACAATAAATCCAGATGTGCAAGACATCAATTGAGCATAGATAAAAATTACTAAATTTTAGCAATCGTGAATCTTGGGTAGTATAGCATAATTATATTATATATGTATTTGTTATGTAGAGCTCTTATAAGGCCGATAAGCAGTCAACAAATTAAGATATTAGAGATGTTTTCTTGGCTATATAAATATGTTATTTAAAAAGTACACGATTTGAACAAATAATGATACATGTTTGATATAAATATATGTTGTGTTTGCATAAAACTAGATTTCATTTTGTTGTAAAACACCTTCGGGTTGTCCCTTCTAAGTGTTCAACAAATAGGCAAAGGTATGACTAAATTCTAGCAGTTTTACATTTTGGGTATTTAAATATAATCTTTTTTTATTTGTAAGTATTATGTGTATTTACCTATATGGCCAGGTTAGAAATTTCCAACTTAACATTGTACTGATAATATGAATGATTTATTTATGATTTACACAATTAGAATAAGTATTTTGATATATGTCATATCCATACTCTGTTGTTCAATGTATTTAAAAATTAAGAGTTTATTTTGTTTTATAAGAGAATCATGTTAGCAGGAGTACAACAATTTAGCATACATGAAAATGACTAAAGTTTTGCAGTCTTGCTTCTCGGGTAGTTGTGCATAATGCTATTATATTCGTAAGTATTATGTGCAATTATCTGTGAGGCCGGATTAGCAATCTCCAATCTAACATCGTACACATGTTTACAGGTAATATACAATATTTATCTAAAAAATACTCAATTGGAATAACTTGTTTCATTGAGTTTAAAAGTAGATTTAATTTTATTTTACAATAAATCCAGATGTGCAAGACAATTATACAGAGATAAAAAGTACTAAATTTTAGCAATCTTGAAATTTTGGTAGTACAGCATAATTATTTTATATTCGTATTTGTTATGTAGATTTACTTATAAAGCCGATAATCAGTCTCCGAAGTAAGATAATAGAGATGTTTTCTTGGCTATATAAATATGTTATTTAAAAAGTACACGATTTGAACAAATAATTATACATGTTTGATATATATGTTGTGTTTGCATTAAACAATATTTTATTTTGTTGTAAAACACTATCAGGTTGTCCCTTCTAACTGTTCAACAAATAGGCAAAGGTATGACTAAATTCGTGCAGTTTTACATTTTGGGTATTTAAATATAATCTTTTTTTATTTGTGAGTTTTATGTGTATTTACCTATATGGCCAGATTAGAAAAATCTCACTTAACATTGTACTGATAATATGAATGATTTATTTATTATTTACACAATTAGAATAAGTAATTTGATTTATGTCATATCCATACTCTGTTGTTCAATGTATTTAAAAATTAAGAGTTAATTTTGTTTTATAATAGAATCATGTTAGCAGGAGTTCAACAATTTCGCATACATGAAAATGACTAAAGTTTTGCAGTCTTGCTTCTCGGGTAGTTGTGCATAAATGCTATTATATTCGTAAGTATTATGTGCAATTATCTGTGAGGCCGGATTAGCAATCTCCAATCTAACATCGTACACACGTTTACAGGTAATATACAATATTTATTTTTTAATACTCATTTGGAATAACTTACTACGTACATATGATATATTTAATTTAATTTTATTTTACAATAAATCCAGACGTGCAAGATATCAATTAGGCATTGATAAAAATTACTAAATTTTAGCAATCTTGAAATTTGGGTAGAATAGCAAAATTATATTATATATGTATTTGTTATGTAGAGCTCTTATAAGGCCGATAAGCAGTCAACAAATTAAGATATTAGAGATGTTTTCTTGGCTATATAAATATGTTATTTAAAAAGTACACGATTTGAACAAATAAGTATATGTTTGATATATGTTGTGTTTGCATAAAACTAGATTTCATTTTGTTGTAAAACACCATCAGGTTGTCCATTCTAAGTGTTCAACAAATAGGCAAAGGTATGACTAAATTCGAGCAGTTTTACATTATGGGTTTTTAAACATAATCTTTTTTTATTTGTGAGTATTATGTGTATTTACTTATATGGCCAGATTGGAAATTTCCAACTTAACATTGTACTGATAATATGAATGATTTATTTATGATTTACACAATTAGAATAAGTAATTTGATATATGTCATATCCATACTCTGTTGTTCAATGTATTTAGAAATTAAGAGTTTATTTTGTTTTATAATAGAATCATGTTAGCAGGAGTTCAACAATTTCGCATACATGAAAATGACTAAAGTTTTGCAGTCTTGCTTCTCGGGTAGTTGTGCATAATGCTATTATATTCGTAAGTATTATGTGCAATTATCTGTGAGGCCGGATTAGCAATCTCCAATCTAACATCGTACACATGTTTACAGGTAATATACAATATTTATCTAAAAAATACTCAATTGGAATAGCTTGTTTCATTGAGTTTAAAAGTAGATTTAATTTTATTTTACAATAAATCCAGATGTGCAAGACAATTATACAGAGATAAAAAGTACTAAATTTTAGCAATCTTGAAATTTTGGTAGTACAGCATAATTATTTTATATTCGTATTTGTTATGTAGATTTACTTATAAAGCCGATAATCAGTCTCCGAAATAAGATAATAGAGATGTTTTCTTGGCTATATAAATATGTTATTTAAAAAGTACACGATTTGAACAAATAATTATACATGTTTGATATATATGTTGTGCTTGCATTAAACAATATTTTATTTTGTTGTAAAACACTATCAGGTTGTCTATTCTAAGTGTTCAACAAATAGGCAAAGGTATGACTAAATTCGTGCAGTTTTACATTTTGGGTATTTAAATATAATCTTTTTTTATTTGTGAGTTTTATGTGTATTTACCTATATGGCCAGATTAGAAAAATCTCACTTAACATTGTACTGATAATATGAATGATTTATTTATGATTTACACAATTAGAATAAGTAATTTGATTTATGTCATATCCATACTCTGTTGTTCAATGTATTTAAAAATTAAGAGTTAATTTTGTTTTATAATAGAATCATGTTAGCAGGAGTTCAACAATTTCGCATACATGAAAATGACTAAAGTTTTGCAGTCTTGCTTCTCGGGTAGTTGTGCATAAATGCTATTATATTCGTAAGTATTATGTGCAATTATCTGTGAGGCCGGATTAGCAATCTCCAATCTAACATCGTACACACGTTTACAGGTAATATACAATATTTATTTTTTAATACTCATTTGGAATAACTTACTACGTACATATGATATATTTAATTTAATTTTATTTTACAATAAATCCAGACGTGCAAGATATCAATTAGGCATAGATAAAAATTACTAAATTTTAGCAATCTTGAAATTTGGGTAGTATAGCAAAATTATATTATATATGTATTTGTTATGTAGAGCTCTTATAAGGCCGATAAGCAGTCAACAAATTAAGATATTAGAGACGTTTTCTTGGCTATATAAATATGTTATTTAAAAAGTACAGGATTTGAACAAATAAGTATATGTTTAATATATATGTTGTGTTTGCATTAAACAAGATTTTATTTTGTTGTAAAACACCATCAGGTTGTCCCTTCTAAGTGTTCAACAAATAGGCAAAGGTATGACTAAATTCGAGCAGTTTTACATTTTGGGTATTTAAATATAATCTTTATTTATTTGTAAGTATTATGTGTATTTACCTATATGGCCAGATTAGAAATTTCCAACTTAACATTGTACTGATAATATGAATGATTTATTTATGATTTACACAATTATAATAAGTAATTTGATATATGTCATATCCATACTCTGTTGTTCAATGTATTTAGAAATTAAGAGTTTATTTTGTTTTATAATAGAATCATGTTAGCAGGAGTTCAACAATTTCGCATACATGAAAATGACTAAAGTTTTGCAGTCTTGCTTCTCGGGTAGTTGTGCACAATGCTATTATATTCGTAAGTATTATGTGCAATTATCTGTGAGGCCGGATTAGCAATCTCCAATCTAACATCGGACACACGTTTACAGGTAATATACAATATTTATCTAATAAATCCTTAATTGGAATAACTTACTATGTACATATGATATATTTAATTTAATGTTTCATTGAGTTTAAAAGTAGATTTAATTTTATTTTACAATAAATCCAGATGTGCAAGACAATTAAGCACAGATAAAAAGTACTAAATTTTAGCAATCTTGAAATTTTGGTAGTATAGCATAATTATTTTATATTCGTATTTGTTATGTAGAGTTACTTATAAAGCCGATAATCAGTCTACAAATTAAGATAATAGAGATGTTTTCTTGGCTATATAAATATGTTAATTAAAAAGTACACGATTTGAACAAATAATTATACATGTTTGATATATATGTTGTGTTTGCATTAAACAAGATTTTATTTTGTTGTATAACACCATCAGGTTGTCCCTTCTAAGTGTTCAACAAATAGGCAAAGGTATGACTAAATTCTAGCAGTTTCACATTTTGGGTTTTTAAACATAATCTTTTTTTATTTGTGAGTATTATGTGTATTTACTTATATGGCCAGATTGGAAATTTCCAACTTAACATTGTACTGATAATATGAATGATTTATTTATGATTTACACAATTAGAATAAGTAATTTGATATATGTCATATCCATACTCTGTTGTTCAATGTATTTAGAAATTAAGAGTTTATTTTGTTTTATAATAGAATCATGTTAGCAGGAGTTCAAAATTTCGCATACATGAAAATGACTAAAGTTTTGCAGTCTTGCTTCTCGGGTAGTTGTGCATAAATGCTATTATATTCGTAAGTATTATGTGCAATTATCTGTGAGGCCGGATTAGCAATCTACAATCTAACATCGTACATACGTTTACAGGTAATATACAATATTTATTTTTTAATACTCATTTGGAATAACTTACTACGTACATATGATATATTTAATTTTATTTTATTTTACAATAAATCCAGACGTGCAAGATTTCAATTAGGCATAGATAAAAATTACTAAATTTTAGCAATCTTGAAATTTGGGTAGTATAGCAAAATTATATTATATATGTATTTGTTATGTAGAGCTCTTATAAGGCCGATAAGCAGTCAACAAATTAAGATATTAGAGATGTTTTCTTGGCTATATAAATATGTTATTTAAAAAGTACAGGATTTGAACAAATAAGTATATGTTTGATATATATGTTGTGTTTGCATAAAACTAGATTTCATTTTGTTGTAAAACACCTTCGGGTTGTCCCTTCTAAGTGTTTAACAAATAGGCAAAGGTATGACTAAATTCTAGCAGTTTTACATTTTGGGTATTTAAATATAATCTTGTTTATTTGTGAGTATTATGTGTATTTAGCTATATGGCCAGATTAGAAATTTCCAACTTAACATTGTACTGATAATATGAATGATTTATTTATGATTTACACAATTATAATAAGTAATTTGATATGTGTCATATCCATACTCTGTTGTTCAATGTATTTAAAAATTAAGAGTTTATTTTGTTTTATAAGAGAATCATGTTAGCAGGAGTACAACAATTTAGCATACATGAAAATGACTAAAGTTTTGCAGTCTTGCTTCTCGGGTAGTTGTGCATAATGCTATTATATTCGTAAGTATTATGTGCAATTATCTGTGAGGCCGGATTAGCAATCTCCAATCTAACATCGTAGACACGTTTACAGGTAATATACAATATTTATTTATTAATACTCAATTGGAATAACTTACTACGTACATATGATACATTTAATTTTTTTATTTTACAATAAATCCAGACGTGCAAGATATCAATTAAGCATAGATAAAAATTACTAAATTTTAGCAATCGTGAATCTTGGGTAGTATAGTATAATTATATTATATATGTATTTGTTATGTAGAGCTCTTATAAGGCCGATAAGCAGTCTACAAATTAAGATATTAGAGATGGTTTCTTGGCTATATAAATATGTTATTTAAAAAGTACACGATTTGAACAAATAAGTATATGTTTGATATATATGTTGTGTTTGCATTAAACAAGATTTTATTTTGTTGTAAAACACCATCAAGGTGTCCCTTCTAAGTGTTCAACAAATAGACAAAGGTATGACTAAATTCTAGCAGTTTTACATTTTGGGTTTTTAAACATAATGTTTTTTTATTTGTGAGTATTATGTGTATTTACCTATATGGCCAGATTGGAAATTTCCAACTTAACATTGTACTGATAATATGAATGATTTATTTATGATTTACACAATTCGAATAAGTAATTTGATATATGTCATATCCATACTCTGTTGTTCAATGTATTTAGAAATTAAGAGTTTATTTTGTTTTATAATAGAATCGTGTTAGCAGGAGTTTAACAATTTCGCATACATGAAAATGACTAAAGTTTTGCAGTCTTGCTTCTCAGGTAGTTGTGCACAATGCTATTGTATTCGTAAGTATTATGTGCAATTATCTGTGAGGCCGGATTAGGAATCTCCAATCTAACATCGTACATACGTTTCCAGGTAATATACAATATTTATTTATTAATACTCAATTGGAATAACTTACTACGTACATATGATATATTTAATTTTATTTTATTTTACAATAAATCCAGATGTGCAAGACATCAATTGAGCATAGATAAAAATTACTAAATTTTAGCAATCGTGAATCTTGGGTAGTATAGCATAATTATATTATATATGTATTTGTTATGTAGAGCTCTTATAAGGCCGATAAGCAGTCAACAAATTAAGATATTAGAGATGTTTTCTTGGCTATATAAATATGTTATTTAAAAAGTACACGATTTGAACAAATAATGATACATGTTTGATATAAATATATGTTGTGTTTGCATAAAACTAGATTTCATTTTGTTGTAAAACACCTTCGGGTTGTCCCTTCTAAGAGTTCAACAAATAGGCAAAGGTATGACTAAATTCTAGCAGTTTTACATTTTGGGTATTTAAATATAATCTTTTTTTATTTGTAAGTATTATGTGTATTTACCTATATGGCCAGATTAGAAATTTCCAACTTAACATTGTACTGATAATATGAATGATTTATTTATGATTTACACAATTAGAATAAGTATTTTGATATATGTCATATCCATACTCTGTTGTTCAATGTATTTAAAAATTAAGAGTTTATTTTGTTTTATAAGAGAATCATGTTAGCAGGAGTACAACAATTTAGCATACATGAAAATGACTAAAGTTTTGCAGTCTTGCTTCTCGGGTAGTTGTGCATAATGCTATTATATTCGTAAGTATTATGTGCAATTATCTGTGAGGCCGGATTAGCAATCTCCAATCTAACATCGTACACATGTTTACAGGTAATATACAATATTTATCTAAAAAATACTCAATTGGAATAACTTGTTTCATTGAGTTTAAAAGTAGATTTAATTTTATTTTACAATAAATCCAGATGTGCAAGACAATTATACAGAGATAAAGAGTACTAAATTTTAGCAATCTTGAAATTTTGGTAGTACAGCATAATTATTTTATATTCGTATTTGTTATGTAGATTTACTTATAAAGCCGATAATCAGTCTCCGAAGTAAGGTAATAGAGATGTTTTCTTGGCTATATAAATATGTTATTTAAAAAGTACACGATTTGAACAAATAATTATACATGTTTGATATATATGTTGTGTTTGCATTAAACAATATTTTAGTTTGTTGTAAAACACTATCAGGTTGTCCCTTCTAACTGTTCAACAAATAGGCAAAGGTATGACTAAATTCGTGCAGTTTTACATTTTGGGTATTTAAATATAATCTTTTTTTATTTGTGAGTTTTATGTGTATTTACCTATATGGCCAGATTAGAAAAATCTCACTTAACATTGTACTGATAATATGAATGATTTATTTATGATTTACACAATTAGAATAAGTAATTTGATTTATGTCATATCCATACTCTGTTGTTCAATGTATTTAAAAATTAAGAGTTAATTTTGTTTTATAATAGAATCATGTTAGCAGGAGTTCAACAATTTCGCATACATGAAAATGACTAAAGTTTTGCAGTCTTGCTTCTCGGGTAGTTGTGCATAAATGCTATTATATTCGTAAGTATTATGTGCAATTATCTGTGAGGCCGGATTAGCAATCTCCAATCTAACATCGTACACACGTTTACAGGTAATATACAATATTTATTTTTTAATACTCATTTGGAATAACTTACTACGTACATATGATATATTTAATTTTATTTTATTTTACAATAAATCCAGACGTGCAAGATATCAATTAGGCATAGATAAAAATTACTAAATTTTAGCAATCTTGAAATTTGGGTAGTATAGCAAAATTATATTATATATGTATTTGTTATGTAGAGCTCTTATAAGGCCGATAAGCAGTCAACAAATTAAGATATTAGAGATGTTTTCTTGGCTATATAAATATGTTATTTAAAAAGTACAGGATTTGAACAAATAAGTATATGTTTGATATATATGTTGTGTTTGCATTAAACAAGATTTTATTTTGTTGTAAAACACCATCAGGTTGTCCCTTCTAAGTGTTCAACAAAGAGGCAAAGGTATGACTAAATTCGAGCAGTTTTACATTTTGGGTTTTTAAACATAATCTTTTTTTATTTGTGAGAATTATGTGTATTTACTTATATGGCCAGATTGGAAATTTCCAACTTAACATTGTACTGATAATATGAATGATTTATTTATGATTTACACAATTATAATAAGTAATTTGATATATGTCATATCCATACTCTGTTGTTCAATGTATTTAGAAATTAAGAGTTTATTTTGTTTTATAATAGAATCATGTTAGCAGGAGTTCAACAATTTTGCATACATGAAAATGACTAAAGTTTTGTAGTCTTGCTTCTCGGGTAGTTGTGCATAATGCTATTATATTCGTAAGTATTATGTGCAATTATCTGTGAGGCCGGATTAGCAATCTCCAATCTAACATCGTACACACGTTTACAGGTAATATACAATATTTATCTAATAAATCCTTAATTGGAATAACTTACTACGTACATATGATATATTTAATTTTATGTTTCATTGAGTTTAAAAGTAGATTTAATTTTATTTTACAATAAATCCAGATGTGCAAGACAATTAAGCACAGATAAAAAGTACTAAATTTTAGCAATCTCGAAATTTTGGTAGTATAGTATAATTATTTTATATTCGTAGTTGTTATGTAGAGTTACTTATAAAGCCGATAATCAGTCTACAAAGTAAGATAATAGAGATGTTTTCTTGGCTATATAAATATGTTATTTAAAAAGTACACGATTTGAACAAATAATTATACATGTTTGATATATATGTTGTGTTTGCATTAAACAAGATTTTATTTTGTTGTAAAAAACCATCAGTTTGTCCCTTCTAAGTGTTCAAAAATAGGCAAAGGTATGACTAAATTCTAGCAGTTTTACATTTTGGGTTTTTAAACATAATGTTTTTTTATTTGTGAGTATTATGTGTATTTACCTATATGGCCAGATTGGAAATTTCCAACTTAACATTGTACTGATAATATGAATGATTTATTTATGATTTACACAATTAGAATAAGTAATTTGATATATGTCATATCCATACTCTGTTGTTCAATGTATTTAGAAATTAAGAGTTTATTTTGTTTTATAATAGAATCATGTTAGCAGGAGTTTAACAATTTCGCATACATGAAAATGACTAAAGTTTTGCAGTCTTGCTTCTCGGGTAGTTTTGCATAATGCTATTATATTCGTAAGTATTATGTGCAATTATCTGTGAGGCCGGATTAGCAATCTCCAATCTAACATCGTACACATGTTTACAGGTAATATACAATATTTATCTAAAAAATACTCAATTGGAATAACTTGTTTCATTGAGTTTAAAAGTAGATTTAATTTTATTTTACAATAAATCCAGATGTGCAAGACAATTAAGCACAGATAAAAAGTACTAAATTTTAGCAATCTCGAAATTTTGGTAGTATAGTATAATTATTTTATATTCGTAGTTGTTATGTAGAGTTACTTATAAAGCCGATAATCAGTCTACAAAGTAAGATAATAGAGATGTTTTCTTGGCTATATAAATATGTTATTTAAAAAGTACACGATTTGAACAAATAATTATACATGTTTGATATATATGTTGTGTTTGCATTAAACAAGATTTTATTTTGTTGTAAAAAACCATCAGTTTGTCCCTTCTAAGTGTTCAAAAATAGGCAAAGGTATGACTAAATTCTAGCAGTTTTACATTTTGGGTTTTTAAACATAATGTTTTTTTATTTGTGAGTATTATGTGTATTTACCTATATGGCCAGATTGGAAATTTCCAACTTAACATTGTACTGATAATATGAATGATTTATTTATGATTTACACAATTAGAATAAGTAATTTGATATATGTCATATCCATACTCTGTTGTTCAATGTATTTAGAAATTAAGAGTTTATTTTGTTTTATAATAGAATCATGTTAGCAGGAGTTTAACAATTTCGCATACATGAAAATGACTAAAGTTTTGCAGTCTTGCTTCTCGGGTAGTTGTGCACAATGCTATTGTATTCGTAAGTATTATGTGCAATTATCTGTGAGGCCGGATTAGGAATCTCCAATCTAACATCGTACATACGTTTATAGGTAATATACAATATTTATTTATTAATACTCAATTGGAATAACTTACTACGTACATATGATATATTTAATTTTATTTTATTTTACAATAAATCCAGATGTGCAAGACATCAATTAAGCATAGATAAAAATTACTAAATTTTAGCAATCGTGAATCTTGGGTAGTATAGCATAATTATATTATATATGTATTTGTTATGTAGAGCTCTTATAAGGCCGATAAGCAGTCAACAAATTAAGATATTAGAGATGTTTTCTTGGCTATATAAATATGTTATTTAAAAAGTACAGGATTTGAACAAATAATGATACATGTTTGATATAAATATATGTTGTGTTTGCATAAAACTAGATTTCATTTTGTTGTAAAACACCTTCGGGTTGTCCCTTCTAAGTGTTCAACAAATAGGCAAAGGTATGACTAAATTCTAGCAGTTTTACATTTTGGGTATTTAAATATAATCTTTTTTTATTTGTAAGTATTATGTGTATTTACCTATATGGCCAGATTAGAAATTTCCAACTTAACATTGTACTGATAATATGAATGATTTATTTATGATTTACACAATTAGAATAAGTATTTTGATATATGTCATATCCATACTCTGTTGTTCAATGTATTTAAAAATTAAGAGTTTATTTTGTTTTATAATAGAATCATGTTAGCAGGAGTACAACAATTTAGCATACATGAAAATGACTAAAGTTTTGCAGTCTTGCTTCTCGGGTAGTTGTGCATAATGCTATTATATTCGTAAGTATTATGTGCAATTATCTGTGAGGCCGGATTAGCAATCTCCAATCTAACATCGTACACATGTTTACAGGTAATATACAATATTTATCTAAAAAATACTCAATTGGAATAACTTGTTTCATTGAGTTTAAAAGTAGATTTAATTTTATTTTACAATAAATCCAGATGTGCAAGACAATTATACAGAGATAAAAAGTACTAAATTTTAGCAATCTTGAAATTTTGGTAGTATAGCATAATTATTTTATATTCGTATTTGTTATGTAGATTTACTTATAAAGCCGATAATCAGTCTCCGAAGTAAGATAATAGAGATGTTTTCTTGGCTATATAAATATGTTATTTAAAAAATACACGATTTGAACAAATAATTATACATGTTTGATATATATGTTGTGTTTGCATTAAACAAGATTTTATTTTGTTGTAAAACACCATCAAGTTGTCCCTTCTAAGTGTTCAACAAATAGGCAAAGGTATGACTAAATTCTAGCAGTTTTACATTTTGGGTTTTTAAACATAATGTTTTTTTATTTGTGAGTATTATGTGTATTTACCTATATGGCCAGATTAGAAAAATCTCACTTAACATTGTACTGATAATATGAATGATTTATTTATGATTTACACAATTAGAATAAGTAATTTGATTTATGTCATATCCATACTCTGTTGTTCAATGTATTTAAAAATTAAGAGTTAATTTTGTTTTATAATAGAATCATGTTAGCAGGAGTTCAACAATTTCGCATACATGAAAATGACTAAAGTTTTGCAGTCTTGCTTCTCGGGTAGTTGTGCACAATGCTATTATATTCGTAAGTATTATGTGCAATTATCTGTGAGGCCGGATTAGCAATCTCCAATCTAACATGGTACACACGTTTACAGGTAATATACAATATTTATCTAATAAATACTCAATTAGAATAACTTACTACGTACATATGATATATTTAATTTTATGTTTCATTGAGTTTAAAAGTAGATTTAATTTTATTTTACATTAAATCCAGATGTGCAAGACAATTAAGCACAGATAAAAAGTACTAAATTTTAGCAATCTTGAAATTTTGGTAGTATAGCATAATTATTTTATATTCGTATTTGTTATGTAGAGTTACTTATAAAGCCGATAATCAGTCTACAAAGTAAGATAATAGAGATGTTTTCTTGGCTATATAAATATGTTATTTAAAAAGTACACGATTTGAACAAATAATTATACATGTTTGATATATATGTTGTGTTTGCATTAAACAAGATTTTATTTTGTTGTAAAACACCATCAAGTTGTCCCTTCTAAGTGTTCAACAAATAGACAAAGGTATGACTAAATTCTAGCAGTTTTACATTTTGGGTTTTTAAACATAATGTTTTTTTATTTGTGAGTATTATGTGTATTTACCTATATGGCCAGATTGGAAATTTCCAACTTAACATTGTACTGATAATATGAATGATTTATTTATGATTTACACAATTAGAATAAGTAATTTGATATATGTCATATCCATACTCTGTTGTTCAATGTATTTAGAAATTAAGAGTTTATTTTGTTTTATAATAGAATCATGTTAGCAGGAGTTCAAAATTTCGCATACATGAAAATGACTAAAGTTTTGCAGTCTTGCTTCTCGGGTAGTTGTGCATAAATGCTATTATATTCGTAAGTATTATGTGCAATTATCTGTGAGGCCGGATTAGCAATCTCCAATCTAACATCGTACACACGTTTACAGGTAATATACAATATTTATTTTTTAATACTCATTTGGAATAACTTACTACGTACATATGATATATTTAATTTTATTTTATTTTACAATAAATCCAGACGTGCAAGATATCAATTAGGCATAGATAAAAATTACTAAATTTTAGCAATCTTGAAATTTGGGTAGTATAGCAAAATTATATTATATATGTATTTGTTATGTAGAGCTCTTATAAGGCCGATAAGCAGTCAACAAATTAAGATATTAGAGATGTTTTCTTGGCTATATAAATATGTTATTTAAAAAGTACAGGATTTGAACAAATAAGTATATGTTTGATATATATGTTGTGTTTGCATTAAACAAGATTTTATTTTGTTGTAAAACACCATCAGGTTGTCCCTTCTAAGTGTTCAACAAAGAGGCAAAGGTATGACTAAATTCGAGCAGTTTTACATTTTGGGTTTTTAAACATAATCTTTTTTTATTTGTGAGTATTATGTGTATTTACTTATATGGCCAGATTGGAAATTTCCAACTTAACATTGTACTGATAATATGAATGATTTATTTATGATTTACACAATTATAATAAGTAATTTGATATATGTCATATCCATACTCTGTTGTTCAATGTATTTAGAAATTAAGAGTTTATTTTGTTTTATAATAGAATCATGTTAGCAGGAGTTCAACAATTTTGCATACATGAAAATGACTAAAGTTTTGTAGTCTTGCTTCTCGGGTAGTTGTGCATAATGCTATTATATTCGTAAGTATTATGTGCAATTATCTGTGAGGCCGGATTAGCAATCTCCAATCTAACATCGTACACACGTTTACAGGTAATATACAATATTTATCTAATAAATCCTTAATTGGAATAACTTACTACGTACATATGATATATTTAATTTTATGTTTCATTGAGTTTAAAAGTAGATTTAATTTTATTTTACAATAAATCCAGATGTGCAAGACAATTAAGCACAGATAAAAAGTACTAAATTTTAGCAATCTCGAAATTTTGGTAGTATAGTATAATTATTTTATATTCGTAGTTGTTATGTAGAGTTACTTATAAAGCCGATAATCAGTCTACAAAGTAAGATAATAGAGATGTTTTCTTGGCTATATAAATATGTTATTTAAAAAGTACACGATTTGAACAAATAATTATACATGTTTGATATATATGTTGTGTTTGCATTAAACAAGATTTTATTTTGTTGTAAAAAACCATCAGTTTGTCCCTTCTAAGTGTTCAAAAATAGGCAAAGGTATGACTAAATTCTAGCAGTTTTACATTTTGGGTTTTTAAACATAATGTTTTTTTATTTGTGAGTATTATGTGTATTTACCTATATGGCCAGATTGGAAATTTCCAACTTAACATTGTACTGATAATATGAATGATTTATTTATGATTTACACAATTAGAATAAGTAATTTGATATATGTCATATCCATACTCTGTTGTTCAATGTATTTAGAAATTAAGAGTTTATTTTGTTTTATAATAGAATCATGTTAGCAGGAGTTTAACAATTTCGCATACATGAAAATGACTAAAGTTTTGCAGTCTTGCTTCTCGGGTAGTTGTGCATAATGCTATTATATTCGTAAGTATTATGTGCAATTATCTGTGAGGCCGGATTAGCAATCTCCAATCTAACATCGTACACATGTTTACAGGTAATATACAATATTTATCTAAAAAATACTCAATTGGAATAACTTGTTTCATTGAGTTTAAAAGTAGATTTAATTTTATTTTACAATAAATCCAGATGTGCAAGACAATTAAGCACAGATAAAAAGTACTAAATTTTAGCAATCTCGAAATTTTGGTAGTATAGTATAATTATTTTATATTCGTAGTTGTTATGTAGAGTTACTTATAAAGCCGATAATCAGTCTACAAAGTAAGATAATAGAGATGTTTTCTTGGCTATATAAATATGTTATTTAAAAAGTACACGATTTGAACAAATAATTATACATGTTTGATATATATGTTGTGTTTGCATTAAACAAGATTTTATTTTGTTGTAAAAAACCATCAGTTTGTCCCTTCTAAGTGTTCAAAAATAGGCAAAGGTATGACTAAATTCTAGCAGTTTTACATTTTGGGTTTTTAAACATAATGTTTTTTTATTTGTGAGTATTATGTGTATTTACCTATATGGCCAGATTGGAAATTTCCAACTTAACATTGTACTGATAATATGAATGATTTATTTATGATTTACACAATTAGAATAAGTAATTTGATATATGTCATATCCATACTCTGTTGTTCAATGTATTTAGAAATTAAGAGTTTATTTTGTTTTATAATAGAATCATGTTAGCAGGAGTTTAACAATTTCGCATACATGAAAATGACTAAAGTTTTGCAGTCTTGCTTCTCGGGTAGTTGTGCACAATGCTATTGTATTCGTAAGTATTATGTGCAATTATCTGTGAGGCCGGATTAGGAATCTCCAATCTAACATCGTACATACGTTTACAGGTAATATACAATATTTATTTATTAATACTCAATTGGAATAACTTACTACGTACATATGATATATTTAATTTTATTTTATTTTACAATAAATCCAGATGTGCAAGACATCAATTAAGCATAGATAAAAATTACTAAATTTTAGCAATCGTGAATCTTGGGTAGTATAGCATAATTATATTATATATGTATTTGTTATGTAGAGCTCTTATAAGGCCGATAAGCAGTCAACAAATTAAGATATTAGAGATGTTTTCTTGGCTATATAAATATGTTATTTAAAAAGTACAGGATTTGAACAAATAATGATACATGTTTGATATAAATATATGTTGTGTTTGCATAAAACTAGATTTCATTTTGTTGTAAAACACCTTCGGGTTGTCCCTTCTAAGTGTTCAACAAATAGGCAAAGGTATGACTAAATTCTAGCAGTTTTACATTTTGGGTATTTAAATATAATCTTTTTTTATTTGTAAGTATTATGTGTATTTACCTATATGGCCAGATTAGAAATTTCCAACTTAACATTGTACTGATAATATGAATGATTTATTTATGATTTACACAATTAGAATAAGTATTTTGATATATGTCATATCCATACTCTGTTGTTCAATGTATTTAAAAATTAAGAGTTTATTTTGTTTTATAATAGAATCATGTTAGCAGGAGTACAACAATTTAGCATACATGAAAATGACTAAAGTTTTGCAGTCTTGCTTCTCGGGTAGTTGTGCATAATGCTATTATATTCGTAAGTATTATGTGCAATTATCTGTGAGGCCGGATTAGCAATCTCCAATCTAACATCGTACACATGTTTACAGGTAATATACAATATTTATCTAAAAAATACTCAATTGGAATAACTTGTTTCATTGAGTTTAAAAGTAGATTTAATTTTATTTTACAATAAATCCAGATGTGCAAGACAATTATACAGAGATAAAAAGTACTAAATTTTAGCAATCTTGAAATTTTGGTAGTATAGCATAATTATTTTATATTCGTATTTGTTATGTAGATTTACTTATAAAGCCGATAATCAGTCTCCGAAGTAAGATAATAGAGATGTTTTCTTGGCTATATAAATATGTTATTTAAAAAATACACGATTTGAACAAATAATTATACATGTTTGATATATATGTTGTGTTTGCATTAAACAAGATTTTATTTTGTTGTAAAACACCATCAAGTTGTCCCTTCTAAGTGTTCAACAAATAGGCAAAGGTATGACTAAATTCTAGCAGTTTTACATTTTGGGTTTTTAAACATAATGTTTTTTTATTAGTGAGTATTATGTGTATTTACCTATATGGCCAGATTAGAAAAATCTCACTTAACATTGTACTGATAATATGAATGATTTATTTATGATTTACACAATTAGAATAAGTAATTTGATTTATGTCATATCCATACTCTGTTGTTCAATGTATTTAAAAATTAGGAGTTAATTTTGTTTTATAATAGAATCATGTTAGCAGGAGTTCAACAATTTCGCATACATGAAAATGACTAAAGTTTTGCAGTCTTGCTTCTCGGGTAGTTGTGCATAAATGCTATTATATTCGTAAGTATTATGTGCAATTATCTGTGAGGCCGGATTAGCAATCTCCAATCTAACATCGTACACACGTTTACAGGTAATATACAATATTTATTTTTTAATACTCATTTGGAATAACTTACTACGTACATATGATATATTTAATTTTATTTTATTTTACAATAAATCCAGACGTGCAAGATATCAATTAGGCATAGATAAAAATTACTAAATTTTAGCAATCTTGAAATTTGGGTAGTATAGCAAAATTATATTATATATGTATTTGTTATGTAGAGCTCTTATAAGGCCGATAAGCAGTCAACAAATTAAGATATTAGAGATGTTTTCTTGGCTATATAAATATGTTATTTAAAAAGTACAGGATTTGAACAAATAAGTATATGTTTGATATATATGTTGTGTTTGCATAAAACTAGATTTCATTTTGTTGTAAAACACCTTCGGGTTGTCCCTTTTAAGTGTTTAACAAATAGGCAAAGGTATGACTAAATTCGAGCAGTTTTACATTTTGGGTATTTAAATATAATCTTCTTTATTTGTGAGTATTATGTGTATTTAGCTATATGGCCAGATTAGAAATTTCCAACTTAACATTGTACTGATAATATGAATGATTTATTTATGATTTACACAATTATAATAAGTAATTTGATATATGTCATATCCATACTCTGTTGTTCAATGTATTTAGAAATTAAGAGTTTATTTTGTTTTATAATAGAATCATGTTAGCAGGAGTACAACAATTTAGCATACATGAAAATGACTAAAGTTTTGCAGTCTTGCTTCTCGGGTAGTTGTGCATAATGCTATTATATTCGTAAGTATTATGTGCAATTATCTGTGAGGCCGGATTAGCAATCTCCAATCTAACATCGTACACACGTTTACAGGTAATATACAATATTTATTTTTTAATACTCATTTGGAATAACTTACTACGTACATATGATATATTTAATTTTATTTTATTTTACAATAAATCCAGACGTGCAAGATATCAATTAGGCATAGATAAAAATTACTAAATTTTAGCAATCTTGAAATTTGGGTAGTATAGCAAAATTATATTATATATGTATTTGTTATGTAGAGCTCTTATAAGGCCGATAAGCAGTCAACAAATTAAGATATTAGAGATGTTTTCTTGGCTATATAAATATGTTATTTAAAAAGTACAGGATTTGAACAAATAAGTATATGTTTGATATATATGTTGTGTTTGCATTAAACAAGATTTTATTTTGTTGTAAAACACCATCAGGTTGTCCCTTCTAAGTGTTCAACAAATAGGCAAAGGTATGACTAAATTCGAGCAGTTTTACATTTTGGGTTTTTAAACATGATCTTTTTTTATTTGTGAGTATTATGTGTATTTACTTATATGGCCAGATTGGAAATTTCCAACTTAACATTGTACTGATAATATGAATGATTTATTTATGATTTACACAATTAGAATAAGTAATTTGATATATGTCATATCCATACTCTGTTGTTCAATGTATTTAGAAATTAAGAGTTTATTTTGTTTTATAATAGAATCATGTTAGCAGGAGTTCAACAATTATGCATACATGAAAATGACTAAAGTTTTGTAGTCTTGCTTCTCGGGTAGTTGTGCATAATGGTATTATATTCGTAAGTATTATGTGCAATTATCTGTGAGGCCGGATTAGCAATCTCCAATCTAACATCGTACACACGTTTACAGGTAATATACAATATTTATCTAATAAATCCTTAATTGGAATAACTTACTACGTACATATGATATATTTAATTTTATTTTATTTTACAATAAATCCAGATGTTCAAGACATCAATTAAGCATAGATAAAAATGACTAAATTTTAGCAATCGTGAATCTTGGGTAGTATAGCATAATTATATTATATATGTATTTGTTATGTAGAGCTCTTATAAGGCCGATAAGCAGTCAACAAATTAAGATATTAGAGATGTTTTCTTGGCTATATAAATATGTTATTTAAAAAGTACAGGATTTGAACAAATAATGATACATGTTTGATATAAATATATGTTGTGTTTGCATAAAACTAGATTTCATTTTGTTGTAAAACACCTTCGGGTTGTCACTTCTAAGTGTTCAACAAATAGGCAAAGGTATGACTAAATTCTAGCAGTTTTACATTTTGGGTATTTAAATATAATCTTTTTTTATTTGTAAGTATTATGTGTATTTACCTATATGGCCAGATTAGAAATTTCCAACTTAACATTGTACTGATAATATGAATGATTTATTTATGATTTACACAATTAGAATAAGTAATTTGATATATGTCATATCCATACTCTGTTGTTCAATGTATTTAAAAATTAAGAGTTTATTTTGTTTTATAATAAAATCATGTTAGCAGGAGTAAAACAATTTAGCATACATGAAAATGACTAAAGTTTTGCAGTCTTGCTTCTCGGGTAGTTGTGCATAATGCTATTATATTCGTAAGTATTATGTGCAATTATCTGTGAGGCCGGATTAGCAATCTCCAATCTAACATCGTACACATGTTTACAGGTAATATACAATATTTATCTAAAAAATACTCAATTGGAATAACTTGTTTCATTGAGTTTAAAAGTAGATTTAATTTTATTTTACAATAAATCCAGATGTGCAAGACAATTATACAGAGATAAAAAGTACTAAATTTTAGCAATCTTGAAATTTTGGTAGTATAGCATAATTATTTTATATTCGTATTTGTTATGTAGATTTACTTATAAAGCCGATAATCAGTCTCCGAAGTAAGATAATAGAGATGTTTTCTTGGCTATATAAATATGTTATTTAAAAAATACACGATTTGAACAAATAATTATACATGTTTGATATATATGTTGTGTTTGCATTAAACAAGATTTTATTTTGTTGTAAAACACCATCAAGTTGTCCCTTCTAAGTGTTCAACAAATAGGCAAAGGTATGACTAAATTCTAGCAGTTTTACATTTTGGGTTTTTAAACATAATGTTTTTTTATTAGTGAGTATTATGTGTATTTACCTATATGGCCAGATTAGAAAAATCTCACTTAACATTGTACTGATAATATGAATGATTTATTTATGATTTACACAATTAGAATAAGTAATTTGATTTATGTCATATCCATACTCTGTTGTTCAATGTATTTAAAAATTAGGAGTTAATTTTGTTTTATAATAGAATCATGTTAGCAGGAGTTCAACAATTTCGCATACATGAAAATGACTAAAGTTTTGCAGTCTTGCTTCTCGGGTAGTTGTGCATAAATGCTATTATATTCGTAAGTATTATGTGCAATTATCTGTGAGGCCGGATTAGCAATCTCCAATCTAACATCGTACACACGTTTACAGGTAATATACAATATTTATTTTTTAATACTCATTTGGAATAACTTACTACGTACATATGATATATTTAATTTTATTTTATTTTACAATAAATCCAGACGTGCAAGATATCAATTAGGCATAGATAAAAATTACTAAATTTTAGCAATCTTGAAATTTGGGTAGTATAGCAAAATTATATTATATATGTATTTGTTATGTAGAGCTCTTATAAGGCCGATAAGCAGTCAACAAATTAAGATATTAGAGATGTTTTCTTGGCTATATAAATATGTTATTTAAAAAGTACAGGATTTGAACAAATAAGTATATGTTTGATATATATGTTGTGTTTGCATAAAACTAGATTTCATTTTGTTGTAAAACACCTTCGGGTTGTCCCTTTTAAGTGTTTAACAAATAGGCAAAGGTATGACTAAATTCGAGCAGTTTTACATTTTGGGTATTTAAATATAATCTTCTTTATTTGTGAGTATTATGTGTATTTAGCTATATGGCCAGATTAGAAATTTCCAACTTAACATTGTACTGATAATATGAATGATTTATTTATGATTTACACAATTATAATAAGTAATTTGATATATGTCATATCCATACTCTGTTGTTCAATGTATTTAGAAATTAAGAGTTTATTTTGTTTTATAATAGAATCATGTTAGCAGGAGTACAACAATTTAGCATACATGAAAATGACTAAAGTTTTGCAGTCTTGCTTCTCGGGTAGTTGTGCATAATGCTATTATATTCGTAAGTATTATGTGCAATTATCTGTGAGGCCGGATTAGCAATCTCCAATCTAACATCGTACACACGTTTACAGGTAATATACAATATTTATTTTTTAATACTCATTTGGAATAACTTACTACGTACATATGATATATTTAATTTTATTTTATTTTACAATAAATCCAGACGTGCAAGATATCAATTAGGCATAGATAAAAATTACTAAATTTTAGCAATCTTGAAATTTGGGTAGTATAGCAAAATTATATTATATATGTATTTGTTATGTAGAGCTCTTATAAGGCCGATAAGCAGTCAACAAATTAAGATATTAGAGATGTTTTCTTGGCTATATAAATATGTTATTTAAAAAGTACAGGATTTGAACAAATAAGTATATGTTTGATATATATGTTGTGTTTGCATTAAACAAGATTTTATTTTGTTGTAAAACACCATCAGGTTGTCCCTTCTAAGTGTTCAACAAATAGGCAAAGGTATGACTAAATTCGAGCAGTTTTACATTTTGGGTTTTTAAACATGATCTTTTTTTATTTGTGAGTATTATGTGTATTTACTTATATGGCCAGATTGGAAATTTCCAACTTAACATTGTACTGATAATATGAATGATTTATTTATGATTTACACAATTAGAATAAGTAATTTGATATATGTCATATCCATACTCTGTTGTTCAATGTATTTAGAAATTAAGAGTTTATTTTGTTTTATAATAGAATCATGTTAGCAGGAGTTCAACAATTATGCATACATGAAAATGACTAAAGTTTTGTAGTCTTGCTTCTCGGGTAGTTGTGCATAATGGTATTATATTCGTAAGTATTATGTGCAATTATCTGTGAGGCCGGATTAGCAATCTCCAATCTAACATCGTACACACGTTTACAGGTAATATACAATATTTATCTAATAAATCCTTAATTGGAATAACTTACTACGTACATATGATATATTTAATTTTATTTTATTTTACAATAAATCCAGATGTTCAAGACATCAATTAAGCATAGATAAAAATGACTAAATTTTAGCAATCGTGAATCTTGGGTAGTATAGCATAATTATATTATATATGTATTTGTTATGTAGAGCTCTTATAAGGCCGATAAGCAGTCAACAAATTAAGATATTAGAGATGTTTTCTTGGCTATATAAATATGTTATTTAAAAAGTACAGGATTTGAACAAATAATGATACATGTTTGATATAAATATATGTTGTGTTTGCATAAAACTAGATTTCATTTTGTTGTAAAACACCTTCGGGTTGTCACTTCTAAGTGTTCAACAAATAGGCAAAGGTATGACTAAATTCTAGCAGTTTTACATTTTGGGTATTTAAATATAATCTTTTTTTATTTGTAAGTATTATGTGTATTTACCTATATGGCCAGATTAGAAATTTCCAACTTAACATTGTACTGATAATATGAATGATTTATTTATGATTTACACAATTAGAATAAGTAATTTGATATATGTCATATCCATACTCTGTTGTTCAATGTATTTAAAAATTAAGAGTTTATTTTGTTTTATAATAAAATCATGTTAGCAGGAGTAAAACAATTTAGCATACATGAAAATGACTAAAGTTTTGCAGTCTTGCTTCTCGGGTAGTTGTGCATAATGCTATTATATTCGTAAGTATTATGTGCAATTATCTGTGAGGCCGGATTAGCAATCTCCAATCTAACATCGTACACATGTTTACAGGTAATATACAATATTTATCTAAAAAATACTCAATTGGAATAACTTGTTTCATTGAGTTTAAAAGTAGATTTAATTTTATTTTACAATAAATCCAGATGTGCAAGACAATTATACAGAGATAAAAAGTACTAAATTTTAGCAATCTTGAAATTTTGGTAGTATAGCATAATTATTTTATATTCGTATTTGTTATGTAGATTTACTTATAAAGCCGATAATCAGTCTCCGAAGTAAGATAATAGAGATGTTTTCTTGGCTATATAAATATGTTATTTAAAAAATACACGATTTGAACAAATAATTATACATGTTTGATATATATGTTGTGTTTGCATTAAACAAGATTTTATTTTGTTGTAAAACACCATCAGGTTGTCCCTTCTAAGTGTTCAACAAATAGGCAAAGGTATGACTAAATTCGAGCAGTTTTACATTTTGGGTATTTAAATATAATCTTTTTTTATTTGTGAGTATTATGTGTATTTACCCATATGGCCAGATTAGAAATTTCCAACTTAACATTGTACTGATAATATGAATGATTTATTTATGATTTACACAATTAGAATAAGTAATTTGATATATGTCATATCCATACTCTGTTGTTCAATGTATTTAAAAATTAAGAGTTTATTTTGTTTTATAATAGAATGATGTTAGCAGGAGCTCAACAATTTAGCATACATGAAAATGACTAAAGTTTTGCAGTCTTGCTTCTCGGGTAGTTGTGCATAATGCTATTATATTCGTAAGTATTATGTGCAATTATCTGTGAGGCCGGATTAGCAATCTCCAATCTAACATCGTACACACGTTTAAAGGTAATATACAATATTTATCTAATAAATCCTCAATTGGAATAACTTACTACGTACATATGATATATTTAATTTTATGTTTCATTGAGTTTAAAAGTAGATTTAATTTTATTTTACAATAAATCCAGATGGGCAAAACAATTAAGCAGAGATAAAAAGTACTAAATTTTAGCAATCTTGAAATTTTGGTAGTATAGCATAATTATTTTATATTCGTATTTGTTATGTAGAGTTACTTATAAAGCCGATAATCAGTCTACAAAGTAAGATAATAGAGATGTTTTCTTGGCTATATAAATATGTAATTTAAAAAGTACACGATTTGAACAAATAATTATACATGTTTGATATATATGTTGTGTTTGCATTAAACAAGATTTTATTTTGTTGTAAAAAACCATCAGGTTGTCCCTTCTAAGTGTTCAAAAAATAGGCAAAGGTATGACTAAATTCTAGCAGTTTTACATTTTGGGTTTTTAAACATAATTTTTTTTATTTGTGAGTATTATGTGTATTTACCTATATGGCCAGATTGGAAATTTCCAACTTAACATTGTACTGATAATATGAATGATTTATTTATGATTTACACAATTAGAATAAGTAATTTGATATATGTCATATCCATACTCTGTTGTTCAATGTATTTAGAAATTAAGAGTTTATTTTGTTTTATAATAGAATCATGTTAGCAGGAGTTTAACAATTTCGCATACATGAAAATGACTAAAGTTTTGCAGTCTTGCTTCTCGGGTAGTTGTGCACAATGCTATTGTATTCGTAAGTATTATGTGCAATTATCTGTGAGGCCGGATTAGGAATCTCCAATCTAACATCGTACATACGTTTACAGGTAATATACAATATTTATTTATTAATACTCAATTGGAATAACTTACTACGTACATATGATATATTTAATTTTATTTTATTTTACAATAAATCCAGATGTTCAAGACATCAATTAAGCATAGATAAAAATTACTAAATTTTAGCAATCGTGAATCTTGGGTAGTATAGCATAATTATATTATATATGTATTTGTTATGTAGAGCTCTTATAAGGCCGATAAGCAGTCAACAAATTAAGATATTAGAGATGTTTTCTTGGCTATATAAATATGTTATTTAAAAAGTACAGGATTTGAACAAATAATGATACATGTTTGATATAAATAAAGGTTGTGTTTGCATAAAACTAGATTTCATTTTGTTGTAAAACACCTTCGGGTTGTCCCTTCTAAGTGTTCAACAAATAGGCAAAGGTATGACTAAATTCTAGCAGTTTTACATTTTGGGTATTTAAATATAATCTTTTTTTATTTGTAAGTATTATGTGTATTTACCTATATGGCCAGATTAGAAATTTCCAACTTAACATTGTACTGATAATATGAATGATTTATTTATGATTTACACAATTAGAATAAGTAAATTGATATATGTCATATCCATACTCTGTTGTTCAATGTATTTAGAAATTAAGAGTATATTTTGTTTTATAATAGAATCATGTTAGCAGGAGTTCAACAATTTCGCATACATGAAAATGACTAAAGTTTTGCAGTCTTGCTTCTCGGGTAGTTGTGCATAAATGCTATTATATTCGTAAGTATTATGTGCAATTATCTGTGAGGCCGGATTAGCAATCTCCAATCTAACATCGTACACACGTTTACAGGTAATATACAATATTTATTTTTTAATACTCATTTGGAATAACTTACTACGTACATATGATATATTTAATTTTATTTTATTTTACAATAAATCCAGACGTGCAAGATATCAATTAGGCATAGATAAAAGTTACTAAATTTTAGCAATATTGAAATTTGGGTAGTATAGCAAAATTATATTATATATGTATTTGTTATGTAGAGCTCTTAAAAGGCCGATAAGCAGTCAACAAATTAAGATATTAGAGATGTTTTCTTGGCTATATAAATATGTTATTTAAAAAGTACAGGATTTGAACAAATAAGTATATGTTGTGTTTGCATTAAACAAGATTTTATTTTGTTGTAAAACACCATCAAGTTGTCCCTTCTAAGTGTTCAACAAATAGGCAAAGGTATGACTAAATTCTAGCAGTTTTACATTTTGGGTTTTTAAACATAATGTTTTTTTATTTGTGAGTATTATGTGTATTTACCTATATGGCCAGATTGGAAATTTCCAACTTAACATTGTACTGATAATATGAATGATTTATTTATGATTTACACAATTAGAATAAGTAATTTGATTTATGTCATATCCATACTCTGTTGTTCAATGTATTTAAAAATTAAGAGTTAATTTTGTTTTATAATAGAATCATGTTAGCAGGAGTTCAACAATTTCGCATACATGAAAATGACTAAAGTTTTGCAGTCTTGCTTCTCGGGTAGTTGTGCACAATGCTATTATATTCGTAAGTATTATGTGCAATTATCTGTGAGGCCGGATTAGCAATCTCCAATCTAACATCGTACACACGTTTACAGGTAATATACAATATTTATCTAATAAATACTCAATTAGAATAACTTACTACGTACATATGATATATTTAATTTTATGTTTCATTGAGTTTAAAAGTAGATTTAATTTTATTTTACATTAAATCCAGATGTGCAAGACAATTAAGCACAGATAAAAAGTACTAAATTTTAGCAATCTTGAAATTTTGGTAGTATAGCATAATTATTTTATATTCGTATTTGTTATGTAGAGTTACTTATAAAGCCGATAATCAGTCTACAAAGTAAGATAATAGAGATGTTTTCTTGGCTATATAAATATGTTATTTAAAAAGTACACGATTTGAACAAATAATTATACATGTTTGATATATATGTTGTGTTTGCATTAAACAAGATTTTATTTTGTTGTAAAAAACCATCAGGTTGTCCCTTCTAAGTGTTCAAAAAATAGGCAAAGGTATGACTAAATTCTAGCAGTTTTACATTTTGGAGTTTTAAACATAATTTTTTTTATTTGTGAGTATTATGTGTATTTACCTATATGGAAAGATTGGAAATTTCCAACTTAACATTGTACTGATAATATGAATGATTTATTTATGATTTACACAATTAGAATAAGTAATTTGATATATGTCATATCCATACTCTGTTGTTCAATGTAATTAGAAATTAAGAGTTTATTTTGTTTTATAATAGAATCATGTTAGCAGGAGTTTAACAATTTCGCATACATGAAAATGACTAAAGTTTTGCAGTCTTGCTTCTCGGGTAGTTGTGCACAATGCTATTGTATTCGTAAGTATTATGTGCAATTATCTGTGAGGCCGGATTAGGAATCTCCAATCTAACATCGTACATACGTTTACAGGTAATATACAATATTTATTTATTAATACTCAATAGGAATAACTTACTACGTACATATGATATATTTAATTTTATTTTATTTTACAATAAATCCAGATGTTCAAGACATCAATTAAGCATAGATAAAAATGACTAAATTTTAGCAATCGTGAATCTTGGGTAGTATAGCATAATTATATTATATATGTATTTGTTATGTAGAGCTCTTATAAGGCCGATAAGCAGTCAACAAATTAAGATATTAGAGATGTTTTCTTGGCTATATAAATATGTTATTTAAAAAGTACAGGATTTGAACAAATAATGATACATGTTTGATATAAATATATGTTGTGTTTGCATAAAACTAGATTTCATTTTGTTGTAAAACACCTTCGGGTTGTCACTTCTAAGTGTTCAACAAATAGGCAAAGGTATGACTAAATTCTAGCAGTTTTACATTTTGGGTATTTAAATATAATCTTTTTTTATTTGTAAGTATTATGTGTATTTACCTATATGGCCAGATTAGAAATTTCCAACTTAACATTGTACTGATAATATGAATGATTTATTTATGATTTACACAATTAGAATAAGTAATTTGATATATGTCATATCCATACTCTGTTGTTCAATGTATTTAAAAATTAAGAGTTTATTTTGTTTTATAATAAAATCATGTTAGCAGGAGTAAAACAATTTAGCATACATGAAAATGACTAAAGTTTTGCAGTCTTGCTTCTCGGGTAGTTGTGCATAATGCTATTATATTCGTAAGTATTATGTGCAATTATCTGTGAGGCCGGATTAGCAATCTCCAATCTAACATCGTACACATGTTTACAGGTAATATACAATATTTATCTAAAAAATACTCAATTGGAATAACTTGTTTCATTGAGTTTAAAAGTAGATTTAATTTTATTTTACAATAAATCCAGATGTGCAAGACAATTATACAGAGATAAAAAGTACTAAATTTTAGCAATCTTGAAATTTTGGTAGTATAGCATAATTATTTTATATTCGTATTTGTTATGTAGAGCTCTTATAAGGCCGATAAGCAGTCAACAAATTAAGATATTAGAGATGTTTTCTTGGCTATATAAATATGTTATTTAAAAAGTACAGGATTTGAACAAATAAGTATATGTTTGATATATATGTTGTGTTTGCATTAAACAAGATTTTATTTTGTTGTAAAACACCATCAGGTTGTCCCTTCTAAGTGTTCAACAAATAGGCAAAGGTATGACTAAATTCGAGCAGTTTTACATTTTGGGTATTTAAATATAATCTTTTTTTATTTGTGAGTATTATGTGTATTTACCCATATGGCCAGATTAGAAATTTCCAACTTAACATTGTACTGATAATATGAATGATTTATTTATGATTTACACAATTAGAATAAGTAATTTGATATATGTCATATCCATACTCTGTTGTTCAATGTATTTAAAAATTAAGAGTTTATTTTGTTTTATAATAGAATGATGTTAGCAGGAGCTCAACAATTTAGCATACATGAAAATGACTAAAGTTTTGCAGTCTTGCTTCTCGGGTAGTTGTGCATAATGCTATTATATTCGTAAGTATTATGTGCAATTATCTGTGAGGCCGGATTAGCAATCTCCAATCTAACATCGTACACACGTTTAAAGGTAATATACAATATTTATCTAACAAATCCTCAATTGGAATAACTTACTACGTACATATGATATATTTAATTTTATGTTTCATTGAGTTTAAAAGTAGATTTAATTTTATTTTACAATAAATCCAGATGGGCAAAACAATTAAGCAGAGATAAAAAGTACTAAATTTTAGCAATCTTGAAATTTTGGTAGTATAGCATAATTATTTTATATTCGTATTTGTTATGTAGAGTTACTTATAAAGCCGATAATCAGTCTACAAAGTAAGATAATAGAGATGTTTTCTTGGCTATATAAATATGTAATTTAAAAAGTACACGATTTGAACAAATAATTATACATGTTTGATATATATGTTGTGTTTGCATTAAACAAGATTTTATTTTGTCGTAAAAAACCATCAGGTTGTCCCTTCTAAGTGTTCAAAAAATAGGCAAAGGTATGACTAAATTCTAGCAGTTTTACATTTTGGGTTTTTAAACATAATTTTTTTTATTTGTGAGTATTATGTGTATTTACCTATATGGCCAGATTGGAAATTTCCAACTTAACATTGTACTGATAATATGAATGATTTATTTATGATTTACACAATTAGAATAAGTAATTTGATATATGTCATATCCATACTCTGTTGTTCAATGTATTTAGAAATTAAGAGTTTATTTTGTTTTATAATAGAATCATGTTAGCAGGAGTTTAACAATTTCGCATACATGAAAATGACTAAAGTTTTGCAGTCTTGCTTCTCGGGTAGTTGTGCACAATGCTATTGTATTCGTAAGTATTATGTGCAATTATCTGTGAGGCCGGATTAGGAATCTCCAATCTAACATCGTACATACGTTTACAGGTAATATACAATATTTATTTATTAATACTCAATTGGAATAACTTACTACGTACATATGATATATTTAATTTTATTTTATTTTACAATAAATCCAGATGTGCAAGATATCAATTAAGCATAGATAAAAATTACTAAATTTTAGCAATCGTGAATCTTGGGTAGTATACCATAATTATATTATATATGTATTTGTTATGTAGAGCTCTTATAAGGCCGATAAGCAGTCAACAAATTAAGATATTAGAGATGTTTTCTTGGCTATATAAATATGTTATTTAAAAAGTACAGGATTTGAACAAATAATGATACATGTTTGATATAAATATATGTTGTGTTTGCATAAAACTAGATTTCATTTTGTTGTAAAACACCTTCGGGTTGTCCCTTCTAAGTGTTCAACAAATAGGCAAAGGTATGACTAAATTCTAGCAGTTTTACATTTTGGGTATTTAAATATAATCTTTTTTTATTTGTAAGTATTATGTGTATTTACCTATATGGCCAGATTAGAAATTTCCAACTTAACATTGTACTGATAATATGAATGATTTATTTATGATTTACACAATTAGAATAAGTAATTTGATATATGTCATATCCATACTCTGTTGTTCAATGTATTTAAAAATTAAGAGTTTATTTTGTTTTATAATAAAATCATGTTAGCAGGAGTAAAACAATTTAGCATACATGAAAATGACTAAAGTTTTGCAGTCTTGCTTCTCGGGTAGTTGTGCATAATGCTATTATATTCGTAAGTATTATGTGCAATTATCTGTGAGGCCGGATTAGCAATCTCCAATCTAACATCGTACACATGTTTACAGGTAATATACAATATTTATCTAAAAAATACTCAATTGGAATAACTTGTTTCATTGAGTTTAAAAGTAGATTTAATTTTATTTTACAATAAATCCAGATGTGCAAGACAATTATACAGAGGTAAAAAGTACTAAATTTTAGCAATCTTGAAATTTTGGTAGTATAGCATAATTATTTTATATTCGTATTTGTTATGTAGATTTACTTATAAAGCCGATAATCAGTCTCCGAAATAAAATAATAGAGATGTTTTCTTGGCTATATAAATATGTTATTTAAAAAATACACGATTTGAACAAATAATTATACATGTTTGATATATATGTTGTGTTTGCATTAAACAAGATTTTATTTTGTTGTAAAACACCATCAGGTTGTCCCTTCTAAGTGTTCAACAAAGAGGCAAAGGTATGACTAAATTCTAGCAGTTTTACATTTTGGGTATTTAAATATAATATTTTTTTATTTGTGAGTATTATTTGTATTTACCTATATGGCCAGATTAGAAATTTCCAACTTAACATTGTACTGATAATATGAATGATTTATTTATGATTTACACAATTAGAATAAGTAATCTGATATATGTCATATCCATACTCTGTTGTTCAATGTATTTAGAAATTAAGAGTTTATTTTGTTTTATAATAGAATCATGTTAGCAGGAGTTCAACAATTTAGCATACATGAAAATGACTAAAGTTTTGCAGTCTTGCTTCTCGGGTAGTTGTGCATAATGCTATTATATTCGTAAGTATTATGTGCAATTATCTGTGAGGCCGGATTAGCAATCTCCAATCTAACATCGTACACACGTTTACAGGTAATATACAATATTTATCTAATAAATCCTCAATTGGAATAACTTACTACGTACATATGATATATTTAATTTTATGTTTCATTGAGTTTACAAGTAGATTTAATTTAATTTTACAATAAATCCAGATGTGCAAGACAATTAAGCTGAGATAAAAAGTACTAAATTTTAGCAATCTTGAAATTTTGGTAGTATAGCATAATTATTTTATATTCGTATTTGTTATGTAGAGTTACTTATAAAGCCGATAATCAGTCTACAAAGTAAGATAATAGAGATGTTATCTTGGCTATATAAATATTTTATTTAAAAAGTACACGATTTGAACAAATAATTATACATGTTTGATATATATGTTGTGTTTGCATTAAACAAGATTTTATTTTGTTGTAAAAAACCATCAGGTTGTCCCTTCTAAGTGTTCAACAAATAGGCAAAGGTATGACTAAATTCTAGCAGTTTTACATTTTGGGTTTTTAAACATAATCTTTTTTTATTTGTGAGTATTATGTGTATTTACCTATATGGCCAGATTGGAAATTTCCAACTTAACATTGTACTGATAATATGAATGATTTATTTATGATTTACACAATTAGAATAAGTAATTTGATATATGTCATATACATACTCTGTTGTTCAATGTATTTAGAAATTAAGAGTTTATTTTGTTTTATAATAGAATCATGTTAGCAGGAGTTCAACAATTTCGCATACATGAAAATGACTAAAGTTTTGCAGTCTTGCTTCTCGGGTAGTTGTGCATAAATGCTATTATATTCGTAAGTATTATGTGCAATTATCTGTGAGGCCGGATTAGCAATCTCCAATCTAACATCGTACACACGTTTACAAGTAATATACAATATTTATCTAATAAATACTCATTTGGAATAACTTACTACGTACATATGATATATTTTATTTTATTTTATTTTACAATAAATCCAGACGTGCAAGATATCAATTAAGCATAGATAAAAATTACTAAATTTTAGCAATCTTGAAATTTGGGTAGTATAGCAAAATTATATTAAATATGTATTTTTTATGTAGAGCTCTTATAAGGCCGATAAGAGGTCAACAAATTAAGATATTAGAGATGTTTTCTTGGCTATATAAATATGTTATTTAAAAAGTACACGATTTGAACAAATAATTATACATGTTTGATATATGTGTTGTGTTTGCATTAAACAAGATTTTATTTTGTTGTAAAAAACCATCAGGTTGTCCCTTCTAAGTGTTCAACAAATAGGCAATGGTATGACTAAATTCTAGCAGTTTTACATTTTGGGTTTTTAAACATAATCTTTTTTTAATTGTGAGTATTATTTGTATTTACCTATATGGCCAGATTGGAAATTTCCAACTTAACATTGTACTGATAATATGAATGATTTATTTATGATTTACACAATTAGAATAAGTAATTTGATATATGTCATATCCATACTCTGTTGTTCAATGTATTTAGAAATTAAGAGTTTATTTTGTTTTATAATAGAATCATGTTAGCAGGAGTTCAACAATTTCGCATACATTGCGACGGTTTGGAAAAAGCCCAAACGTCTCAAGTCCAATTAAAACAAGTTAAATTGCCGCGCTAAACCTTGTAGAGTGGGGACGAGGTGGGGCGATGACGTCACGCCAGTTCGAGAGCAAACTTGCTTGTTCGGACGTGAAAAGTCAAACTGCCTTAGTTCCTATTTTATTAAGAAACTAAATTATTAATATAAATAAATATTCAGTAGAGTCAACCGACCAATAATATCAACAAATAAATTTAAAATCACATAAAACAAAAAAGTTACTCAAGTTTTTAGAAGGGCTCAAAAACCTAAAATTTGGAAAAAGAATAAATTCAAAATTCAAAAATCGTAGAGTCATAACCAAGTGGGGAAGTAACAATAATCACAAATAAAAAATATGAATTAATAATAATTAACAGGTGAGAATGGACTTAGAAAGTCATTCTTGGGGAGTTTTTTGGAATTTTTGAGTTGAAGGGGGGATCATTTAAAAAATAATAATAAGTACTATTGTAGAGACCACAATAGGGCACAATAATAGGTACTTAGAATCAAATTTGAAAATAAAATAAGGGAGATATAATAATTACAAAACGTAAAACTTCAAAGCCCAAAAGCGGGTAAAATAAACGTTAAAGGGGTAAAGTAACATGATAATTATATGTATTTAGTATGTAAAATGGTAACACACCAAAGCAGAAGTAATAATATATAATGGGGGGGTTTTTATGAACATAAACTCATACGACACAAACTTAAGGACTTCAAAGGCGAATAACTCGACAACCAAACGAGTTATGGGAAAAGTACAAACATAGTTTTTCGTCGTAGTAGAAGAGGAACAAGATTTCGTCAAAAGAATTTTGAGAAAGGACTTATCTCAAAATTTGAAAAGGGGAAAAATCAAACTTCGGGAAAAGGGCGATAACTCGCGAACGAAGCGTAGTAGAGCGATGAATCAAGTTCCACAAGACCCACAAGATGGAAAGGAAGAAGAATCCGAAAGGAACTTTAAAATCGGTTCGAGCGTTCGAAAGTTATAGCGAGTTGAACGAAAAAACGTCAAAAGTAGAGATTTTCATGCAAAAACATGAAAAGTTGCGCGCGCATCCTCAAGCAGAGTCTAAAGTCAGAATCATCATGTTGCCAACATGGATCAAAGATAACGTTAAAGAAAAAATACTATAAATTATTAATTAAAAGGTGTTTTAATTAATAATTAAGGAAGAAAACTATTCATTAGTCAAAAAATAGGACTAATAAAACATATAGTGTAAATATTTCAGACCAAAAGGGCCTGAAAACACATAATATATGGAAAATACCTTTTTCCCAAAAAGGGAGGAAAATTGGCTCCAGAAAAGTGGATTAATTCCCACTGACAGGGAGACCGAGATTTAACCGTCGAAAGACGATTACTTTTGATTTGGAATCGACGCTTAAAGGACGTTTCTTCTGCAACCGACTCTGAGCTGAGAGGAAGATTCAACTGTCACTCTACTAATTGGACTTAGAATAATTTCAACTTTAATCGATCTTCAAGGCGACTTAGAAGAATTCGAGACCAGCATTCAACTACATAGCGGCTTACAGACTCTGGATAGAAAACATCACATCACTATCATCCTAATAATACAACAAATTCCAAATCCAACTAGAACTTCTATTAAAGTGTGAAGGTATCTTATACTTAAGGAATAATTCGCAAATATTAACTTCTTTTCAAATATAACGTCATTAGGGGAATTATTAAAAATTAAATTCATTTTTAAACCTCTGCTTTGGTGTTGATAATAATTAATAATTTAAATACGACTTTTTCAGTACAGGAAAAACTGTTTGTGGTTCTGTCTGGAAAGTCAAGCGCTTTTATTTTTGTTTAATATATAGATAATATTACATTAATTAATGTTGTTAAATAAATAAATAGTTGTGTTATTGTTCAATTAAATTGTTTTGTGTGATTAAAAAAGTTTTGAATATAAAATTTTTCTGTGCAAAAGAGAAAATAATATACAAATAATTCATTTCTAAATTTTGTTGTGTTTTTAATATATATCCATTCTGTGTATGCTATTAACCTTGTTTTAACATAAATTTTATATATGTGCTCTGGTAATATAATTTGAAAATTTTAAAAGTTATCATCAGAACTTAAGAGCCGATTTCTCCCAAAAGGCACGACCTTGGAGAGAGAGAGAGTTAATCTTAAAAGAGTTAAATAATCGAGCATTGAGATAAAATTCAGGGAATTTTGCGTTAATTAAAATTTAGTAAGTTTATGAGGACAAGCTCATACTTATTAGAGCCAAGAGTTGCAAAATCTTTGATTTAAAAAAGTAAAAGTGAGCATCTTGGCCTTGCCCGCGCTTGCTCTGAAAAGAAAGGTGGTTCGCCCAGTCGGTGGTGATCGTACAGCGAGTTTAAGAGTTCGTGATAATAGTGTTCCAAAAAAGGGAACAAGAATCTTAAATTCGTGAAGTCAGAAAGAGGCGCAGCGTGGCAAGTGGCGTTCCAAAGTGGGGCAAGAAGAACCCTACTCGAACTCACTCACGCAAGAAAGAGGCGCAGCGTGGCAAGTGGCGCCCAATAGCGTGGAGCACGAAAAAGCAAAGTTTTGGAACCAATTTTCAAAATTTTGAATTTTTCAGTGTTTCATACGAACGAGAATATCTTAAGTTCTGATATAATTTATATGTACATGTGTGTTAGTAATAAGTTGTGCTGGTAATTACAACGACAAATATACTAAATTGCAAAAATAATAATAATTAAAAGTAGAGTCCAAATTAAACCGAAATTTAAATTTTTAACTAATTAAATAAATCAAGTGAATAAGTGAAGTGAAAATGGGACCAGCGAAAGATCCAGCAAAACAGGAGGGTTCAAAGGAACAGGAGACGGAAATGCAGAAAATGGTGAGGTACCTGAACCAAATGGAAGATAGAAGAAAGCAAGAGAGGGAACAGGACAAAGCGGAACAACAGAGAAAAGAAAAGGAGAAGGAAGACAACGAACAAATAAGAAGAATAGAAGACAGAATCGAGAAAAACAAGGAGAAAGAAGAAATGGAAGCCAAATGGATCCATATGGAGGAATTACGGAAGCAGGAGAGAGAGGAGATGGAGGCCAAGCAATTGAAAAGAGAAGAAGAGCTGGAAGCCAAGCAGAAGAAGGAAAAGGAAGAAGCGGAGGCCAAGCAGATCCAAATGGAAGCCAGATGGATGAAGAGAGATGAAGAATTGGAAGCCAAAAGGAAGCAAGAAAAGGAGGAGATGGAGGCCAAGCAGAAACGAGAGAGAGAAGAATTGGAAGCAAGATGGAAGCAAGAAAGAGAAGAAGCAGAAGCCAAAAGAATAAAGAGAGAGGAAGAAATGGAGACAAAACGGATCCAAAGGGAAGACGCCCGAAAACAGGAAATAGGGAAATATATGGAGGAAATAAAGGAATCTATAGATAGTAATATGGCCGAAAACACGAGACGAATAGAAACTTGCGAAGAAAAAGTGGAAGAGTGCGTAGGGGAAATTAAAAAAATGACGGACAGTTTAAAGGAACAGGGAAAGTCGACTATAGAAATTGGGGAGAAAGTTAAAAAATTAGAAGTTAAAATTAGGGAAGTTGCCAAAATTAAAGAAACCGGTGGTAATGCTAAAAATATAATTTATTTAGATAGGGCAAATTTAGAATCAAAAACTATAGAATTTTGGGGAAATTCAAGAGATAATCCTGTGCAATTTTTGAAACAAATTGAGGAGGTATTCCAAGAAATAAATCCGGTTATGGAAGAAAGTGATAAACTAAAAGTAGTGGAGAAAAAATTGAAAGGAGCTGCCATGGAATGGTGGGAAATAATCAAGCGAGATACAGAAGAATATAGCCAGTTTAAATTGTTGTTTTTAGAGCATTATTGGGGTTATCAAACGCAACAAGTAGTTAGGAATCAGATAGAAAACCATAGATATAATCCTAACGGAAATATGAGTAGGGTCGATTATTTTTGTAAAATGGTGCGAAAGGCCGAATATTTGGAACCCAAAATTCCGGAAGAGTTCCTTATATACCAACTTATGAGGCATTTTGACCAAAAGGTTCAATTAGCGTGTATTGGTAGGGCTAGTGAGCATTTGGAGGACGCCATTAAGTTTTTGAGGACAATAGAAAACGTAGACGGAATGACGAGAGAAGTTCGCCGACCAGATAGTTTCGAAAGGAGGGACGGACCACAAAGAGATCAAAATTTCAGGCAAAGGAATCAAGACTACTCAAAACCATCCCAAAACCCTAACCCTCGATCCTATGGTCAAACCCAGAATAAACCTCAACCACAGATACCTCAAAACCCTGGTCCTTCAAACCAAAAATTCCTGCCCAAGGTCACAAAAAACTAAAATACGAGATCTCAAGGCAAAATTTTTGGCAGAAAAAGGATAATACAAACGGAATTGAGATCGACGATAAAACCAAATTTAGCAAACATAAAAGGGGGGATCTGAAAATAAACAAAATTAAATTGGGGATTTTAAACACAGAAATTAAGAAAGATTTAATGGAGGAAAGAGATAATAAAATTTTAAATAGTGAAGTTTACGAAAAATGTCCGGAAATAGGGATAGAAATCGAAAATATAAAAGTAAATATGTCCATTGACACCGGAGCTCAGATGTCCTGTGTTCAAGAGGATTTTTATAAACATGTGCTTAAAAGTAGGAACGATAAAATCATGTAATTACCAGTTGTAAATACGGAAATGGTGACAGCGATAAAAATCCAACGACAGAAGATTAAATTACAGGCATTATTGGAGATTAGAATAAATAACCAATCAATAAGAGGGGTATTTATGGTGGTACCAAAGCTGGAAAGCAAAATAATAATGGGTTGTGATTTAATGTGCAAATATCGAAGTCGAATTAATATGGAAAAGGGTTTCCTACAACTGGTAAAGGAAAATGAATTTATTGTTGTAGATTTTCTTAAAGAAAGTAAATTAAGATTGAGCAAAAGCGACGCGCAGACCGAACATCAAAATGGCGGCGAAACCGGTAAAATGGTAGAGTCGTCAGCTGCAAATAAAGGAGGCTCAAATTCGTACAAGCGAGTATCAGGGGCTTATACGTTGTCTACCAAAATGCCGGTAGACATAAAACCAAAAGCAAAGGACGTGTCTAGACCGAGTAGTGACGAAACAGAAAGTGGTCAAAAGCGAAGAAGCAAGTTAAGTGCAAGGAATGAATCAACGAAGAGGAAAAATGCAAATTTTAATAATGATGAAGTGCTGTTAAAAGCGTGGGATAAAGGTAACCAATTAATTAATAAAGATGAAGGGCTGAAAGGAGCGGAGAATAAAGGAAATAAAAATGTGCCAAAGGCAATAATCGACGAAAATAATAAAATAATAAATTACGACGAAAATTTGCAAAATAACTCCGAAAACGATTCAGAACTTACACAAGACAGATTCGACGCCAGAGACGGGAGAGAAAGGAGAGCTATAATAACAATGGCGGATCCGGAAAGACAAAATGGACGAAATTTAAGGTATCGAAAGAAGAAAGTCAAGTTCAAAAATTATACGAAGTGTAAAATGAAAGAAAGGAGGCCCGAAGGGAAAGTAAAATTTAGATGTGAAGGACTTAGGAGATATTAATAGAAAGTAAGAAATTTCATGAATAAAATGTATAAGTTGTAATGTTTAAAAGTTGTAAAATGTAAAGTGTAGAAGCGAGTGAGGTAAAAGGGAAATAACGGAATCTCAGCTGATTAAAAGAAGGTAGCCTAGGTCAGTGATTAACAGGAAAAGTCACGAATAAATTCCTAAGTGTACAAGGTCAGGAGAATAGCGGTAACACGCATCTGCAGGCCGCACCTGAATAAACAAAGTATAGACGAGGAGGTGAAGGGGAGAACCGGACGTCGATTAACCAATATTGACAGACTGCTTGTCCAACAAATTAGCAGAGGGGATAGGAATGAATGAAAGATTAAATGTGTACTGTTTTGTTTTTATTAAAGGGAGATTTCCAATAGCATAAATAATTTTTTCTTTTTAACTGCAATTAGGATAATAATCGTTGTAGTTACCAAGTACTTTATATATATGTAGGCATAGTTTTAAATTCAACCAAAGCAGATAATTATAATCATATAAGACGAATTATTCCTTATATAAATGTAATATGTTTTGTGTGTGATAATGTGTTTGTTTACAGCAAGGACGTTTAGATGAAACGGCTGTAATGGACTAAAAGAACGGTTAAGCAAATTTGTATGTATACCATAATAAATAACATGTGTTTTGAATATATAAATATTATACTATCATGAATAAAATGTGTTTTGAATATATAAATATTATACTATAATGAATAAAATGTGATTTGAATATATAAATATTATACTATAATGAATAAAATGTGTTTTGAGTATATCAATATATGAAATGATGGAGGAGATGGTTTTTAGATATAAATAAATGTGTTTATATAAGTTGTTAGGTTAATATGTCAAACTTTATGTTGATGATTAATAGAGATGATAAATAAATAGTTAATATGAAATGTGATATGTCGAAAAAGGGGTTTAATACTAAAATTTTAGTTTTTAAAAAAAAAATGAAAAATAGGAATTTTTCATTTTAACCGAAAATTTTAGTTCAAAGGGGGGATTTTGCGACGGTTTGGAAAAAGCCCAAACGTCTCAAGTCCAATTAAAACAAGTTAAATTGCCGCGCTAAACCTTGTAGAGTGGGGACGAGGTGGGGCGATGACGTCACGCCAGTTCGAGAGCAAACTTGCTTGTTCGGACGTGAAAAGTCAAACTGCCTTAGTTCCTATTTTATTAAGAAACTAAATTATTAATATAAATAAATATTCAGTAGAGTCAACCGACCAATAATATCAACAAATAAATTTAAAATCACATAAAACAAAAAAGTTATTCAAGTTTTTAGAAGGGCTCAAAAACCTAAAATTTGGAAAAAGAATAAATTCAAAATTCAAAAATCGTAGAGTCATAACCAAGTGGGGAAGTAACAATAATCACAAATAAAAAATATGAATTAATAATAATTAACAGGTGAGAATGGACTTAGAAAGTCATTCTTGGGGAGTTTTTTGGAATTTTTGAGTTGAAGGGGGGATCATTTAAAAAATAATAATAAGTACTATTGTAGAGACCACAATAGGGCACAATAATAGGTACTTAGAATCAAATTTGAAAATAAAATAAGGGAGATATAATAATTACAAAACGTAAAACTTCAAAGCCCAAAAGCGGGTAAAATAAACGTTAAAGGGGTAAAGTAACATGATAATTATATGTATTTAGTATGTAAAATGGTAACACACCAAAACAGAAGTAATAATATATAATGGGGGGGTTTTTATGAACATAAACTCATACGACACAAACTTAAGGACTTCAAAGGCGAATAACTCGACAACCAAACGAGTTATGGGAAAAGTACAAACATAGTTTTTCGTCGTAGTAGAAGAGGAACAAGATTTCGTCAAAAGAATTTTGAGAAAGGACTTATCTCAAAATTTGAAAAGGGGAAAAATCAAACTTCGGGAAAAGGGCGATAACTCGCGAACGAAGCGTAGTAGAGCGATGAATCAAGTTCCACAAGACCCACAAGATGGATAGGAAGAAGAATCCGAAAGGAACTTTAAAATCGGTTCGAGCGTTCGAAAGTTATAGCGAGTTGAACGAAAAAACGTCAAAAGTAGAGATTTTCATGCAAAAACATGAAAAGTTGCGTGCGCATCCTCAAGCAGAGTCTAAAGTCAGAATCATCATGTTGCCAACATGGATCAAAGATAACGTTAAAGAAAAAATACTATAAATTATTAATTAAAAGGTGTTTTAATTAATAATTAAGGAAGAAAACTATTCATTAGTCAAAAAATAGGACTAATAAAACATATAGTGTAAATATTTCAGACCAAAAGGGCCTGAAAACACATAATATATGGAAAATACCTTTTTCCCAAAAAGGGAGGAAAATTGGCTCCAGAAAAGTGGATTAATTCCCACTGACAGGGAGACCGAGATTTAACCGTCGAAAGACGATTACTTTTGATTTGGAATCGACGCTTAAAGGACGTTTCTTCTGCAACCGACTCTGAGCTGAGAGGAAGATTCAACTGTCACTCTACTAATTGGACTTAGAATAATTTCAACTTTAATCGATCTTCAAGGCGACTTAGAAGAATTCGAGACCAGCATTCAACTACATAGCGGCTTACAGACTCTGGATAGAAAACATCACATCACTATCATCCTAATAATACAACAAATTCCAAATCCAACTAGAACTTCTATTAAAGTGTGAAGGTATCTTATACTTAAGGAATAATTCGCAAATATTAACTTCTTTTCAAATATAACGTCATTAGGGGAATTATTAAAAATTAAATTCATTTTTAAACCTCTGCTTTGGTGTTGATAATAATTAATAATTTAAATACGACTTTTTCAGTACAGGAAAAACTGTTTGTGGTTCTGTCTGGAAAGTCAAGCGCTTTTATTTTTGTTTAATATATAGATAATATTACATTAATTAATGTTGTTAAATAAATAAATAGTTGTGTTATTGTTCAATTAAATTGTTTTGTGTGATTAAAAAAGTTTTGAATATAAAATTTTTCTGTGCAAAAGAGAAAATAATATACAAATAATTCATTTCTAAATTTTGTTGTGTTTTTAATATATATCCATTCTGTGTATGCTATTAACCTTGTTTTAACATAAATTTTATATATGTGCTCTGGTAATATAATTTGAAAATTTTAAAAGTTATCATCAGAACTTAAGAGCCGATTTCTCCCAAAAGGCACGACCTTGGAGAGAGAGAGAGTTAATCTTAAAAGAGTTAAATAATCGAGCATTGAGATAAAATTCAGGGAATTTTGCGTTAATTAAAATTTAGTAAGTTTATGAGGACAAGCTCATACTTATTAGAGCCAAGAGTTGCAAAATCTTTGATTTAAAAAAGTAAAAGTGAGCATCTTGGCCTTGCCCGCGCTTGCTCTGAAAAGAAAGGTGGTTCGCCCAGTCGGTGGTGATCGTACAGCGAGTTTAAGAGTTCGTGATAATAGTGTTCCAAAAAAGGGAACAAGAATCTTAAATTCGTGAAGTCAGAAAGAGGCGCAGCGTGGCAAGTGGCGTTCCAAAGTGGGGCAAGAAGAACCCTACTCGAACTCACTCACGCAAGAAAGAGGCGCAGCGTGGCAACATGAACATGACTAAAGTTTTGCAGTCTTGCTTCTCGGGTAGTTGTGCATAATGCTATTATATTTGTAAGTATTATGTGCAACTATCTGTGAGGCCGGATTAGCAATCTCCAATCTAACATCGGACACACGTTTACAGGTAATATACAATATTTATCTAATAAATCCTCAATTGGAATAACTTACTACGTACATATGATATATTTAATTTTATGTTTCATTGAGTTTAAAAGTAGATTTAATTTTATTTTACAATAAATCCAGATGTGCAAGACAATTAAGCAGAGATAAAAAGTACTAAATTTTAGCAATCTTGAAATTTTGGTAGTATAGCATAATTATTTTATATTCGTATTTGTTATGTAGAGTTACTTATAAAGCCGATAATCAGTCTACAAAGTAAGATAATAGAGATGTTTTCTTGGCTATATAAATATGTTATTTAAAAAGTACACGATTTGAACAAATAATTATACATGTTTGATATATATGTTGTGTTTGCATTAACCTGTTGATGAGTGCGGCCGTTCCTGAACGTCCCAAATAGCCACCAGCTGGTTAGTAAGTATTTACAAGAAAATTGTTGTCAAGGAGTAAGAAAAAAAAATTTGAAAATAGTTGTTTTATTGGTTACAAATGTATAATAATATTATCATATTGAGTTAAAAACTTGTAAGAATAAAAATTTACACTGATAAATTTTTTTACTGATAGCGGTATCCCATTGTCGGCGGCATAAAAACACCGTGGCATTGTCACCCGTCGGTATAGCAGACATACACAGACAAAAACGTTTGATGGGCCGCTTTTTTTCCACGAATCAATTTAGTATAGCCTACATTATGGAAAATATAACATTTCATTTCAGTTTTCTTGGAAGCGTGTGTTGGTTTCGTTTACTGATAGCGGTATCCCATTGTCGGCGGCATAAAAACACCGTGGCATTGTCACCCGTCGGTATAACAGACATACACAGACAAAAACGTTTGATGGGCCGCTTTTTTTCCACGAATCAATTAGTATAGCCTACATTATGGAAAATATAACTTTTCTTTTCAGTTTTCTTGGAAGCGTGTGTTGGTTTCGTTTGAGACGCGGTTAAATGTGTCAAAAGACTAGACAGAGGGGAATCTGTAAAAAAGCTTTGTAGTGTTTAATTTTTCATGTTTGATGTATAATATACGTAACATAATATAATGATACAAATCACTTATACTAGACAAGGAACATAGGCACAGGTGTGTGTAGGGGGGAAACAACCGCGGAGAAGACGATGCCACCGCCTACATTTACGCGCATGGTGAATTCTCCTGAAACCACGCCCCCTGGAGTTGTCCTGCCTTACAATTGTGAAAAACCCGATTTCATGTGTTCTTAATACTATTTCTTGTTGAATTGTGACAACACAATAAGCCATGACTAATTTGTTTTATGATAAATACTTTTATTGCTCAGACGTAACCTAAAACGTTCCGGAACGTCCATACTCATTTACGCAAACAGCACAGAGGACGTTCAAGAACGGCCGTACTCGTTAATCGGTATTTTCCTGTACTCTTCAACAGGTTAAACAAGATTTTATTTTGTTGTAAAACACCATCAGGTTGTCCCTTCTAAGTGTTCAACAAATAGGCAAAGGTATGACTAAATTCTAGCAGTTTTACATTTTGGGTTTTTAAACATAATCTTTTTTTATTTGTGAGTATTATGTGTATTTACCAATATGGATAGATTGGAAATTGCCAACTTAACATTGTACTGATAATATGAATGATTTATTTATGATTTACAAAATTAGAATAAGTAATTTGATATATGTCATATCCATACTCTGTTGTTCAATGTATTTAAAAATTAAGAGTTTATTTTGTTTTATAATAGAATCATGTTAGCAGGAGTTCAACAATTTCGCAGACATGAAAATGACTAAAGTTTTGCAGTCTTGCTTCTCGAGTAGTTGTGTATAAATGCTATTATATTCGTAAGTATTATGTGCAATTATCTGTGAGGCCGGATTAGCAATCTCCAATCTAACATCGTACACACGTTTACAAGTAATATACAATATTTATTTATTAATACTCATTTGGAATAACTTACTACGTACATATGATATATTTTATTTTACAATAAATCCAGACGTGCAAGATATCAATTAAGCATAGATAAAAATTACTAAATTTTAGCAATCTTGAAATTTGGGTAGTATAGCAAAATTATATTACAGTAGAACCTCTGTTAACCAGCCTCGGATTAACCAGTCCTCGGATTAACAGGCCTGGCCTATATCGTAGTGTACTGGTTGGATGATAGTCTCTGAAAATAAATTGTAATTGAAACACCAAAGCGGCAACGATATCAAAGGACTTTGTGGATAGCGGTATCCCATTGTCGGTGGCGTAAAAACATCACGGCACCAAAGCGGCGGCGATATCAAACGACTTTGTTGATAGCGGTATCCCATTGTCGGCGACGTAAAAAAACGCGGCACCAAAGAGGCGGCGATATAAAACGAATTTGTTGATAGCGGTATCCCATTGTCGGCGCTGTAAAAACACCGCTGCATTGGCACCTGTCGGTATAGCAGACATAAACCCACAAAAACGTTTGATGGGCCGCTTTTTCCCCAAGAATCATTTTAGTTTACATTATGAAAAATATAACATTTCTTTTCAGTTTTCTTCTTGTCTTTGACGGCTATATTACAGTAAATAAAAATGAGTGAGTTACGAAAACAACGGAAGCGTGTGTTGGTTTCGTTTGAGACGCGGTTAAATGTGTCAAAAGACTTGACAGAGGGGAATCTGTAAAGGAGCTTTGTAGTGTTTAATTTTTTCATGTTTGATGTATAATATACATAACATAATATATAAGATACATTTATGTACAATAAAATGAGTTGCAATAACATCTTAATTGCATAATTCTTAGCGCTACCTGATTAAATAAGCTTTCTTTCAACAAAAACCGATTTTTCAGGGGAACCTCTGATTAACCGGCCAAACGGGCAACCGGTCCGGGTGTCAGTCCCGACTAGACCGGTTAAGAGGGGTTCTACTATATATATGTATTTGTTATGTAGAGCTCTTATAAGGCCGATAAGCAGTCAACAAATTAAGATATTAGAGATGTTTTCTTGGCTATATAAATATGTTATTTAAAAAGTACACGATTTGAACAAATAATTATACATGTTTGATATATATGTTGTGTTTGCATAAAACTAGATTTCATTTTGTTGTAAAACACCTTCGGGTTGTCCCTTCTGAGTGTTCAACAAATAGGCAAAGGTATGACTAAATTCTAGCAGTTTTACATTTTGGGTATTTAAATATAATCTTTTTTTATTTTTGAGTATTATGTGTATTTACCTATATGGCCAGATTAGAAATTTCCAACTTAACATTGTACTGATAATATGAATGATTTATTTATGATTTACACAATTAGAATAAGTAATTTGATATATGTCATATCCATACTCTGTTGTTCAATGTATTTAAAAATTAAGAGTTTATTTTGTTTTATAATAGAATCATGTTAGCAGGAGTTCAACACTTTCGCATACATGAAAATGACTAAAGTTTTGCAGTCTTGCTTCTCGGGTAGTTGTGCATAAATGCTATTATATTCGTAAGTATTATGTGCAATTATCTGTGAGGCCGGATTAGCAATCTCCAATCTAACATCGTACACACGTTTACAGGTAATATACAATATTTATTTAATAAATACTTAATTGGAATAACATACTAAATGTTCAGTATATCTACAGTTTAAATTTCCGGTCCAATATTATCTTTAAAAGAAACCGTTTCAACCGGAAGTCTGAGATCTCCAGCTGATTTGGGGTATCCTTTGTCTCATATCAGCAGTCCAAGTTTCAACCTCAAACAGGTAGCCTAACGGTATTTCTTCATCCGCAACACAAATCTTTTCTATTTAAGTTTTCTTTTTTATACGCATTTCGGCCAACAATTTAATTAATAGTGACTCAGAAACAATTGTCATGTTTAGTTTAATAAGAAGTCTAGTGTTTTTGTTATGTGTTTATGATTTAAAATTGTAGTTAGTTTTGTGCGTTTAGAGCAGCTGTTCTCACGTGTGCACACGGGCATTCTTAACGACAGGACATTACGAAGAAAGGAACGCCGCCTCTACAAGGTACTGTGACATTAGATTTAACTAAACATGACAGCAAATTAATCAAAAACCATTTTATTAGTTGGTAAGAATTTCAAAATGTCAATTAACCTTTTCATGTATTTTTCAATTCAATCTAAATTTCCAATTTAAATTATATTACTGAACCATCCGCTTTTACCACAGTCGTTAAACCAACCGCAATATCGAACACTACCTACATATGATATATTTAATTTTATGTTTCATTGAGTTTAAAAGTAGATTTTATTTTATTTTACAATAAATCCAGATGTGCAAGATTTCAATTAAGCATAGATAAAAATTACTAAATTTTAGCAATCTTGAATTTTGGGCAGTATAGTTTAATTATATTATATATGTATTTGTTATGTAGAGCTCTTATAAGGCCGATAATCAGTCTACAAATTAAGATATTAGAGATTTTTTCTTGGCTATATAAATATGTTATTTAAAAAGTACACGATTTGAAGAAATAAGTATACCTGTTTGATATATATGTTGTGTTTGCATAAAACTAGATTTCATTTTGTTGTAAAACACCTTCGGGTTGTCCCTTCTAAGTGTTCAACAAATAGGCAAAGGTATGACTAAATTCGAGCAGTTTTACATTTTGGGTATTTAAACATAATTTTTTTTTATATGTGAGTGTTATGTGTATTTACCTATATGGCCAGATTAGAGATTTCCAACTTAACATTGTACTGATAATATGAATTATTTATTTATGATTTACACAATTAGAATAAGTAATTTGATATATGTCATATCCGTACTCTGTTGTTTCAATGTATTTAAAAATTAAGAGTTTATTTTGTTTTATCATAGAATCATGTTAGCAGGAGTTCAACAATTTCGCATAGATGAAAATGATTAAAGTTTTGCAGTCTCGCTTCTCGGGTATTTGTGCATAATGCTTTTATATTTGTAAAGATTATGTGCAATTATCTGTGAAGCCGGATTAGCACCATCCAATTCAACATTATACAGTAATCTTACTTTACTTTACATATTTTATTTAAAAATTGAAATTTTAATACCTAATTATACATTAATGTTATGTTTATCTCGTGTTATGATATTAAGTATATATAGTAGATTTTAATTTGTTTTAACCCTTAGCACGCTGCATAACAATTTAGGCTATTTACTCATAACGTGCTATTAGGGGAAAATTTTTTTTTTTGTAATTGTTTAAAGTTCTATTTGATTTTGGGTACTTACAGATATATTTGGTAAAAAAAAAAATGTAGATTGGCTTAAAAATTATTAAAAAAAAATTGTTTTTTACAGATTAAAACAAGAAAAAATACTTAATTTCACATTTTTGATCGCCCTATGAAACAGATTATTTATTTTTTTTATATTTACAAACAAATCATATTAATTTTTTTTATATAAAAGTAGGCCTACTATTTAATTCAAAATAACCCGAATTTCATCAAACAAATAAATTTTACTAAAAAGGATTTTGAGAAAAATCAACATATCGTATCAAAAATATCTTTCTACTGCTCATAATAATTACCTACATTCAGGACATCAAAAAAATTACTGATATAGACTAAATATATATATAAACACACAAACAATATTTGACGATAATACTATGTCCATAGAAACTGTCTATATTTCAAAATGTATTCTGTATTTGAAAAAGATGCATTCATTATTTCATCGATAAATTGATCAAATCTAAGATCGTCAGGGTTTGCCATTTTTATAACTAGCCTATTTTACACAAAATAAAAATGTATACTATAACATTAATTGTCGCAGTAAAATCCCATTTTCCTTTTTCTAACAATTTTATTTGAACGGATTTGGAAATTTCTGTTAACTTATTTGACTCGACTAAACTTTTGACTTTTCGACGTTTGGTTTTTTCACAACATTCTTCTTATAATTTGGAAGGTCTTACATGTGCAGAAAGAGAAGATTCTGAGACATTTGAATTTTGCAACTCCGTACTAGCTTCAGGAAAAACAACGTTTTGTTCAAGCCAGTCATTTTTTTTTTTAAATGCTCAAGATTTCTTCCATCCTAAAACAGTTTGCTTACAAAAAATTTCTTAATAAAGCTTTAATGTTTCTTACTGATATTTCTGGTAAAAAAACATCTCTGTACTTACCTAAAACGAAATCATAGAATGGGTCAAATCGTTCTTCTATGTTTTTTGAATACCAGATCTTGTATAGAGGTGTTCTAGGAATAACACAATTCATCCTGAAAAGAAAAATATGACAGATTATTATTGTTATCCATGTATAGATCCAAATAAAAATAATGAAGAAATATGTAAGTTGTAAAAACTTTTTGTTCAATAACTCAGCAAGCTCTATTCTACAACTATATAAAGAATCTTGGTACCTATAATCTGAGAATCTATTTCGGGTTGTAATTTTCCGAGAATATCTGTATATTGAAATGGATACATCATTCTCATACGCCAATTGCAGGTCAAAACATATCAAAGTATATATTATCTCAAATAATATACTAGAGAATAAAATAATAAGACCATAAGTTCAAAGAAACAGCTTGTCATTACAAGAAATATTGCCACCAATTACATTTACAGATCTCAATTAATAAAAAAGTTAAATAAAGTGGCAGAAGCTTTCCACCATCTTTGTACCAGTATAGTGTAAGACAAATTGACAAATCTTAATAAGACGCAGATAGATAGATGCAACGTTTTTCTTATTTTTTAAATTAGAATAGATAGCAATGTTAAAGTTGAGCAGATTTCAAGTCCATACTCCCCATATAATAACTTTTAGTTTTTATAATATTCATGGATTTCTTTTATTTTTTTTCACTTTTTTATGAATAAAGGTAAAACCATAAACATGATTAAACTATTTGTGACACTCACTTTAAAATAGTAAGGAAGTTTCCAGAATGAGAGAATGAACAGTTGGAAGTGAGGTGATGCTGAATCTCAGACAACTAGATACATGTGATTGACAATCTTCTAAATGACGTTATCCTTTGCTTAAACAAACACATGAGTTCATACAGCCTATATTTCTATAAAAAGAGATCTAACTCTATGCTGCATTGCTCAGATATTGTGTAACAATTGGCAATCATTTAGAAGCCTTATAACGACTTCAATTTTTTTAATTAATCCCCCTAGATTGTTAATTTGACATATTGTGCAGCGATTTGGATACTTTTCTTGGTAAAACCATTTTGCTTCTTTTGCTTTTCCATTGGCTTGACCGTATGTAAAATGCATATCAGCAAGTTCATTATTTGTGTAATTTTGATTCATATTTAATGTCAGTTTAATGCAATTAACAACATTTTTCATAATTAAGAAAACACTAATTCAATGGGAGTAATAGTATAATAACTGTTTAATTTTCAAAGGAAAGAGCAACAATGTACCTAACATCTGTTAGCAACTTAAAAGAGCTGGTTTTTTAATGTGTATTAGGCTCGAGACATACAATTTTTAGTTTTTAGCCAATAATTCGGTTATCTTTTGAGCTGTAGAAAGAAAACCGTTTAGTTTGTCATTAAAAAAAATTATTTTTTTTGGTTTCTTGTAATTTTTGTGTGAAGTTAGTGGTTTTAGAGATATTTTACATTAAACATTTTAAACAGCCAGTATTTTGAAAATATACAAAAGAATGTTCTGGTTTTTTGAACAGGAGTATAGGTTTTGTAACAAACATGTATACATAATTTAAGTTCAATATATTTTCTACTTCCAATGATATTAAATGTTTTGTAACAAATATAACAAACAAGATGGTTTTTGTATTTTTACTGTAGCTTAAACCATAAACAACTTTGAATTTTATATTTACACAATTCTAGCAGATGTTTTAGCTTATCAGCTCATACATTTATTAGCTTATTTTGAGGTTATGTTTACATGAATGGGCATAACTCCACCTTTTTCAAACTAATATAGAAGAATCGTTACTGTATCATTATAAATGTAACAAATTTGTACATCAGATGTTTTGTTATAAAAAAGCACAATATAATATTTAAACTTTTTTAGTTTCTATGTTTTTTAATTTCGTTAAAAATTTTAATTTTGATTTACATTAGATAGAGATAAAATAAGTCAGCAAGTAAACACAGTTGAAAATAACTTAATTGAATATTTTTGTATTTTGGGTAGTTGTACATAATCCTATTAAATTTGTATTATGTGGAATTATCTGTACAACCTCCATTTCAACATCTTATGTATGTCTCTTACTAATAATATACACATTTTATTTAAATATTACAGAATATGAATAACAACTTATACATATGTAATATTTATACTTCGTTGCTTAATTGAGTTTAAAATGTCAAATTTTGTTTTATTGTTCATGGAATAGAAGTCAATAATTACGTGTATATTAAAATAATATAAATTATTATTTTTGGATGTCGGGTAGTTTTAAATTTGCTATTATATTTTTAAGTATTATGTGCTGATGCCTGTGAGGTCGAATTAGCAGCCTGCCTTTCAAGATCATTGGTTTGTCTCTACTTATTGTGATATCCTATACTACCTTTTTTCATTGAGTTTAAAATGTTGACATGGGTTTTGTTTTATAATAGTTCAGGGGAAAAGGTCTGCCTATGTGTAACACAAACGAGGAAATCAAAAAATTGATCTAAATTGCTAGTAATATTAATAAAATTCGAAATGATGTCAAATTTATTACAATAGTGCGTCTCAATATCAATGAAAATAGTATTAGTTTAGAAGATATCCAGCCCCGACACCTAGTGGTAGTCTAGGTAAATACGCTTTACATTAAATGGCCTATTTCCAACAAATTCATGAATGCAAACAGAAAGTTGCTAAATTAAACTATTTCAAGCTATTGTTCCCTATGCAGAACCACATCAAAACTAAGAACAACTAATCCGTACATTTATTAACACCAATTATAGTTAACAAAACTATCATTTAAAATGAATACCTGAATTTTTTTTTTGTACATTCAGAAACGGCCTACACTTAATTTTCAGTCTATATTTAATATCACGATATAATCAAGGAATATTATGAAAATTCATTTATACCATTCGATCGTGCATGAAAACGTCCATCATAAATCCTTTTGGTGAAATACAGAAAATGTCTTAGTATTTAATTATACAAAGAAAATGACCGTATTTTAGTGTTATAAAATTAGAGGCAAGATCGTCCTATCTGGCTGTAATGCTCCACCCATCAACAAATAGAGCTCTTATTGGTCAACATACCTTCAATCTGCTAGCTGTTTTAATAATGCAATTACATACTGTACTTGCATAGTATACTTAAACTAGAGTATTATGTAAATCTTTAATTAATCATATATTTGAAAAGAGAAGTTATTTGGTCCTTTAAGTTATCAAATCTGTTATACCATTTTAAGTCATGTGTTAGATTAGAGATTAGATTAGATTAGAGATGGGGTGGAGACCCTCTTCGAGAAGGTCTCCCTGCACGTCAACCATCGGCTTATTGTGCCCCCTATGTGCCGTTCCTGATGGATTAGAACCCTGTTCCTCGAACGAGCTTCAGGATTTTCTCTACCAAGTACGTGTCCTCTTCCTCTCCTGGTTGCAGGATACCAAAGAGCTCCCTCCTTCTGCGCTCCAGCATCCCACAATCAAATATGATGTGTCTTGCTGATTCCACGGCCTGCAGGCAGAGCCGACAACTTTGGTCGCCTTCAAAGACTCCCACTGTTGCAAGATGTTTCCTGAACTGGCCATGTCCAGTGATAAGTCCTACTGCTCTTTTAAGCTGTAGCCTGTCTAACTTGATCAATGACTTCGTAAGGTTGTTACTAGGTCCGTTGATTAGCTGTTTACTCTGTGTGAGCCCTGGAGTCCTATGCCATCTCTGGCGTAGCTCTTCCTTGGCCCAGTTATTAACTGCGCTTTTAGCCATGTTGCGGCTGATACAGCACATTGGTTCTGGCCCCATGAAGGGTGTGGATGCTCCTTTCTTAGCAAGGGTATCTGCCATCTCATTACCTTGGATGCCACGATGACCTGGCACCCATCTTAATTCCACCATGTTCCTTGTGGAGAGTTTCATTAGTGTTGAGAGGCAGTCCTTCACCAATTTCGAAGTGATTAATACTGAGTCTAGCGCTTTAAGTGCTGCTTGACTGTCAGAAAGAATGAGGATTTGTCTGTCTCGAAGGCCTTTTGACAAACCCAAATGGGCACAAGCAGTGATAGCTAGTATCTCTGCTTGAAATACCGTACAGTGCGTCCCAAGACTCACACTAATGTTAGTCCTTGGTGATGAGCTGTATACTCCATAACCTGAGTTTCCTTCCATAAGTGACCCATCCGTGTACCAGACGAGAGTCCCTCTGGAAGAACCTGGTTTGTTGTTTCCTTCCCAGTCTTCCCGGTTACCTAAGGTTACCGTGAAGGGTCTGTTGAAGACATACTCAGTTTGCATTGCGTCTGGCGCCATGTCTAGCACCGAGTTTTTAAGTACGGTGTCAACTATGTCAGAGTGTCCTGCTCCAGGCAAGCCCTTCCGCCACTCATTAACACACGTCAGTCTATAGGCGGATTTCCTTGCCTCTGACATTATGTAAATGTCAAGAGGCGGGAGTCCGAGAAGAACCTCCAGAGCAGCTGTTGGGCTGCTTCTGAAAGCTCCAGTTATGCACAAGCATGCAAGTCTTTGCAGCAGGCTTGTTAGTTTGCTTCCTGCAGTGGTTTGGCATGACTTCTTCCACCAGACCACCGCTCCGTATGTAATTTGGGGTCTAATCACTGCTTCATATAGCCAAAGGGCTATGTGAGGCTTAAGTCCCCAGGTAGTACCAATAAAGCGTCTGGCTGTCATTAGCGCCCATTTCGCCTTATGTATTAAATTGTCCAGATGTACGTTCCATGTCAGCTTTTGATCAAGGGTTATTCCAAGATATTTTGCCGACATGGACATATTTATCCGTGTGTTGTCCATGGATATCCTATCCAGGGCTGTTAAGTTTCTCCTCCTAGTGAAGGGAACTATGGTGGTTTTGCTTGGGTTGACGTTGAGGCCTTCCCTTGCGCACCACAACTTCACCTGTCTCAGATTCCTATTCATGATATCCGAGACAGTGTAGTCACTTTTTCCAATGACCAAGATTGCTATGTCATCTGCATAGCCTTGGATGTATGTTCCTGTTTGGCTAATTTCCGTAAGGAGATCATCCACCACCATGCTCCACAATAGAGGTGACAGAACACCTCCCTGTGGGCAACCTCTTGTGGCAGCGACCTCCAGCGAATTACCAAGCAGGGAGCTTTGAATGCGTCTGCTTGTTAGCATTGAATGAACCCATCTTGTTACAGCCGGGTTCACCTCTCGCTCTTTCAGTCTGCGCACTATTGATCCAAATAAGGTATTGTCAAATGCACCTTCTATGTCCAAGAAGGCGCACAGTGCTATTTCCTTCCTTTCCAGTGTGTCCTCGATCCTGCCCACAAGATTATGTAGAGCAGACTCACAGGATTTACCAGATTGGTAGGCATGTTGATTGCGATGAAGAGGTGTCCCTAAGAGCACCCCTTCCCTAATGTGTCTCTCAACCAACCTCTCCAATGTTTTCAACAGAAACGAGGATAGGCTGATAGGTCGATAAGCTTTGGCATCACAATAACTTGCTTTGCCACGCTTGGGAATAAACGTAACTCTGCTGACCCTCCATGCCTGCGGAATGTAGCCGTATGCTACGCTGGCTCTGGAAAGCTTGCAGATCAGTTGGATCAAGGCGTCAGGTCCTTCCTGCAATAGTGCAGGATAGATTCCGTCTCCGCCTGGTGATTTAAACGGGCTAAATTTGTTTATTGCCCATTTTAATTTAGAAATAGTGACAATTTTTCTGGCTATCTTCCAGTCTGCCCGAGATGCCCTTGGCAAAGAGCTGTCCCCAGCTAGACTTAGACCGCCGTCCATATTATCACTACTTGTGCAACCAGGGAAGTGAGTTTCAAGTAGTAACTTGAGCGTCTCTTCCGCTGTTTTGGTATACTCTCCTGTTGGTTTCCGCAAGGTGCCTACAGGATTGTAAGGTTTAGAAGCCATAACTTGTTGCAGTCTTGCTGCCTCCTTCAGACTATTCACTTTTTGGGTGAATGCCTTCCAGGAATCAAGCTTGGCTTTTTTGATAGCTTTGCTGTATGTGGTGAGAGCTAAATGATACTCCCTCCACTCACCGCTCCGCTTAGAGGCATTGAAAAGCCTTCTTATTTGTTTCCTCATGCGACCGAGATCCTGTGACCACCATCTTGTGTTAGGTCTACCTGATCTCGTCCGCAGAGGACAGTTATCCTGATAGCAGTCCATGATGGCATCCCGAAGCGAGGACGCCACCCTGTCTACATCCGGAAATGTTGCAATGTCTCCTTGCATGGACCCAAGTACCGTCGACAGTTGGTCTGAATAGGACCCCCAGTCTGTCGTCCTCGGGTCTCGAAAGAGAGATTGGATGGTTGATGCCTCTAGATGAAACATTATATATTTGTGATCTGAGAGGGAGGCTTCTGTTGAAACATGCCAGTTCCCAATCAGTTTTGCAATATTTTCTGTACAAAAAGTAATGTCTATAACCTCGCTCCTGATTTTATTAGAGAAGGTCGGTGTATTTCCTACATTAACAATTTGTAAGTTATTAGACAAGAGAAAATCAAATAATGACTCACCCCTTGTATTAGTATCAGTGCTGCCCCAGCCTAGGCGATGATGAGCGTTAGCATCACATCCCACCAGAAGCTGCTGCCGCCTGACAGTAGTTGACTCCACCAGGAGTTCCAGATCCCTAGATGGAGGAGGAGTTCTGACGTCATAGGGTAGGTAGACGGAGCTAAAAATTGGACCATCCTTTTCCTTCCCATTGCGCCAGTAAATCATCACCGTGGTGATGTCTCTAGAACAGAAATCCATTAGGGGCAAGCATTGCAAACCTGACCTTACAAGTATACAGGTACGGTTATTAGTAATATTATTGCAGTATATAAGCCTACCTTTTGCATCGCCTAGTCCGGCAATCCGGCCTCGGTGGAGCCAGGGCTCCTGGACCAGAGCCAGGTCGATGTTGGACCTAATGAAGGTCTGACAGAAGGAGGCCGAAGCCGCCTTACTATGATGAAGGTTTACCTGTAGGACCCTCAGCATTGTCTTTTCCTGACAAGAAGACAAGAGAGACTTGCCAGAGTCCTACATGCGCCTTTTTCCACCTCCATATCCCCAGACTTCGAGCCCTGCTCATTGGCGGGCCCCCGTCCGGAGTCAGGAGGTGTTGGTTTTCCTTGATTTTGGATCAGTCCCGCATGCTCTGGGGCCGCTACTGATCCTGGGTTTGCGGCTGAGCTTCCAGCTGGTGGCTGGTACCCTGCCGTTGTTTGTATAGAATTATTTTTGGGGTTCTTCATGGAGATCCCACGAGTAATGCAGGGTTCTAAAAGGTCCACCACACAGAGCCCGCATATGTGGTAAGGCTAAATTGAAACCGGAGGTCGCCTGGTATCCGGAGTCCGCATACTAGAGTCTAAGCTCCCCCTTAGACACGCATCCTTCGGCATATGCTGTTCCACCTTGGATTGGGTCCACAGATTGTGGGGATAGTGGGAATTAAGAATAAATGAACGTCCACAAGAGCCTCAAGCTTCTTGGGACAGAAGACAGAAGAGAGATAGGACAGATTATAGAGAGGTCAAAGAATGGTTGACGACCTCATTTTGGTGTGGTGGTGAAAAGAAGAGGCAGGAGGGGGAAGGGAGGGGGGTAAGACGTCTCATGCTTTAGCCGCCCTCGGTGCCGCCATCCGGCAAAGCATCAGGCCACACCGAAAAACGTTGCCCATCCTGTACCGCGGGGAGGCGCATGAGTCCGCTCTTGCTGCCACCATCTGCATCCCCGGACCGAGGACCGCCTTCCAGCAGAAAGCCTTCCAGCAGAAAGATCCGAGGGTGCAGATTATGGCTGCTTCACAGGACAAGTCATGTGTTAGCTCAAATTATTCAGCATCAACTATCTAGTAAAATTTTGTTTGCTTGTTAGTACATAGTAGAAGTTGGTTGGCACTTATAAAACACTACTTTCTGAAACTGCACTTGTAGATAGTTTCGTTTAAAACTAATTTTGAGTCGAGTTGGTTGTTTTTTTTTTTTTATTTAGTTAATTTTTTTTTTAATAATGGTCGTGAGTTGTAAGATACAGCTATGATGGTCTAGGCCCTCTCTAATAATGAAGATTTCAACAATTTACTTCTCATCGCATCACAGATGTTTTGAGCTTGGTGGCTTCTATATATCTCATTTTTGTAGACAGATATATGTGTGAATGAAATGGAAATTCGTGATTACGAAATGGTTTTAAATGGATTAATGATATAATTTAAGTCATGTGTTAGCTCAAATTATATCATTAATCCATTTAAAACCATTTCGTAATCACGAATTTCCATTTCATTCACACATATATCTGTCTACAAAAATGAGATATATAGAAGCCACCAAGCTCAAAACATCTGTGATGCGATGAGAAGTAAATTGTTGAAATCTTCATTATTAGAGAGGGCCTAGACCATCATAGCTGTATCTTACAACTCACGAGCATTATTAAAAAAAAAATTAACTAAATAAAAAAAAAAAAACAACCAACTCGACTCAAAATTAGTTTTAAACGAAACTATCTACAAGTGCAGTTTCAGAAAGTAGTGTTTTATAAGTGCCAACCAACTTCTACTATGTACTAACAAGCAAACAAAATTTTACTAGATAGTTGATGCTGAATCAGTAGCTGGGTTATTCTTTTCGGATCATATATGATCTAAACTTTAACTTTTATTTAACTAGATACGCCTATTAGTATGAATCCATCTTATGTACTATAAAGATATTTAAGCAAGAGCATATGAATAATTTTATCAAACAACTATTTCTGATATTATTTTCCTTAATTTAAGTTTGTATATACATTCATTCAATAATTTCATAGTTTTGTTGTTAAAATCTAATTTGTTTGATTAACTCTTTTTTTGGAAATAAAATTGAACTATATATAAATATCTTTTAACATTGTAGTGTTGCTCTATATGATGTCTTGAACTTGAGACTCTTAATCATTGGGTATGTTTTTAGCTAATATCTGTGAGTTATTGTAATATATGAGACTCTTCCCTGTTCCAAGATTGGAAGTAACAAGATACTAGACTCAGATATCCCAAGGAAATACTAGTTGTTTGTGAAAACATTACTCGACTTGATTCAAGTCTGTTTTAGGTCGACTTGGACCGGTTCGATGTGACTTAAAGGCTTGATTGACTTGTTTTCATGAAGTCGACTTGCACTAGAAATCTAATTCGCCCATCTCTATCGACAACTATTCCTGTATTTTCTACCTCTACACTGCCACTTCATAAGTACTTATTACAAAATTTTATTTGTAACCAATTCTATAAATCACTCATGGTACGAATAATTTTATCGGTTACCTCCATTCTTGTTAATATGGTTTCTGGAATATTCGGAATCGTCTTACTAGTATACTATAAGCATTTTTAACTATTCTTGATAATACGGCGTGTTCTTGATAATCCATAATTGAATGTCTTTTCTTCATATGTGATTGATTTGTGGAAAAAAGGTTTCATTAAATAAGTTTTTAGAACAAAGAAAGATCACTTTGCAGTTCTACCAACTTACATACATTCAACATCTCCGTCGTCTCTTTATTTGGGAATTACACATTTCAATGATACATATCATATCAGATAATCGGGTCAACTAATATAAATGAAGTGGGTTTAAGTGATATCCCTAAAATAAATTATAATGATATGACTAGTTAGATACTGCAATAATTAAAACATTCAGTTTTTTTATTTGTAACATTAATTAGTGACATTATTTTATATTAAACATTCTTTTCTAATGGTTTCTTTTATATGAAAGCTTAAGTGACAATAAAAAATAAAAAAACTTGATTTCTTTTACTTACCTTCATATAATCCTTCAGTTAATGGTATATTTCATCTAAAACTCCAGGGAGAAATCCTGATATGGTAGCCTTGGGCACCGAAATAGATGTTAGAGAGTTCAAAAATTATTCCCTGTAGCTAAAAAGAAAAGAATTATTTGTAACTTAATTCTGGGTGAACTGCTTCTCTCATTATAGTGTCTAATTGTTGAATTTTATGAGCTATATTTTGCTATAAAAATTCAAGATTGTTCACAGTTCATTAATTCTCATGAACATTCAGTATTGTTTCATATCTTCACTATCCAGTTCTCTGAGAAGTCTAGCTGACGTTCCAAGAGTACTTCTTCTTCCTATAGAATTTTTGGTCTACATCCGCTTGTTTTTATTCTGCAACTTATCTTCCAGAAGATCTTTCTCCCCTTAACTCACCATGCCCTAACCTATTATACTTTTTATTTTACATGTATGAGTTGATTTGGTATGTAGTTTTACTTTTATTATGTTTTATAGAAGTAAATGTTATCAATATATTAAGTACAGACATAGATAATGCATTTACAAATTTTTCACCAATTTTTATTTTTTATCAAAATAACTTTGTAGATGGAAAAATAAAACTTGAATAAAAATCATGAATGGTTTTATCTTTATGATAATACAGATAACAACCTTTCAATGTAAAAAACAAAATGCAAATGAGTTATCTTTTCGGTTAGTTAGTAACAATTCTGTGAAAATCACAAAATTAAATGAGTTGCGCGGTATGCTCAATGCCATTTTAACATGGCATCCAAAGTGTTAAAGTCAATTTGATTTCCGTTATTTGTTTTAAGAATTAGGACTCCCTTATTATCAATAATTAGGATTTTATATGATGATTTATTCATGTCATAGATGGAAAATAAATGATTAAGACACTTTTGGTAATTTAATAATTATGAAAATAAATAGTTTTGTTAACAACATTATATTGTCGTTTTACTGCAAAAAGTGACCCGTGCACTTTTCTCTAAAAATAAGCTTATAATGTAATATTGCTTATTGTGGTGTTAGGAATTTACTGCCTAAGTAAATATTTCATTTTCCATTCAAAGTAACTTTTTATGTTTTGAACAAGTATCAAAGCAAGGTTTTTCAACAGGCAGAACTGAATAAAATCCTTAAGGCATTTTTAACTTTAAAATTACAGTACATGATTATTCAAGCAAAAGTGACAAACAGCACTTGGTGAATTTTAGCTGTAGATTTATAAAAATATTCAGAAGAGTCACCTAATCAACTACCAATTTGTGTAGGACTATTTCATTGACTGATAATGAATGTACTATTTTTTGATGCTTTGATTTGATAATATTGTATTTTTCTAGTTGTTTTGATAACCTATTTTTGTATGATTCTGCTAACCAACGCATAAGTTGAAGTAAGTATATTATGCTACTAGATTGTTAGTTGTTTATTATTATTATAAATTTTGTTAAAGTAATTTTGTTGTTCTACTCTTACAGTAGGCCCTAATATGAATAGGCTACGTTTATAAATTATTTACATAAATACTTAATAATTTCTAGATTTGTGTTCAATAGAAATTATGTCAATAAAATAATATCACCTATATAATTATATTAGAATGTTTTTCTATAAGCAAGCAAGGCAAGTTTTCTGATACCTAACCTAAAATATCCGGGACTATTAAAACAAGCATAATAATTTTGGCGATAGGATTTCATTAAAATTTGATTTGTGATAAAGTTTTTTTTCCCCTTTCTTTTTCTTTCTCACAATAGCCTGCTTGTGTAAAGGACTGTAAACCTTAATATAATAATTGAGTATGTGTGTAATAAGCAAAGCCTACTTGTGTAATGTACAAGAGCACCTTATAACTGTGTATGCACGGTATGATGTTTGTATGAGATAATAATAAATATAAACTATATTAAAAACTTATTTCAAAAAGTTTTATATCAAACAGTAAAACAGATTTTAAAATTTTGTTGTATTGTTTGATTTCAGAAAATGGCAGAGTATTGCAAAAATTCTGAAGATATTTATGAGATGTTAATGGAATCGGAGGATGATGGTATTATTTCTAACCACAACGTGAACAACCAAACTGATTTTATCAATAAAAATTGTGATGTGGTTGATAATACTGGCAACGATTACAGTGATATTGTGGTAATGTGAAAAATCAAAATTTATAATAGGTTTAAAATCCGCGGGTGCATGAACCGAGACAGGATGTCTGGATCATGAATTGTATTTAGTAAATTCATTTATAGGAACAAAATGGATTTTCAAGACAACAGTATAAATTACCATGTTTAATTTTAGTATGATTTAGTTTAATTCATATTGTATGTAAATTGTGTGAGTTTTACGACGTGTGCGGACTGTTTTACGACAGCAAAAGTGTGACCGGAAAGAACCTTTTTTCGGAAGTAAGACATCTCGTGGCAATTTGGCTAGACAGTCGAAGTCCAGCGTTTGGAGTGACAAGATGTGTTTTGTAGAGTCTTAGATCAGAGCTTAGAAGAGCATGGTCGGTTTTTTTTAATAAAAGTCTAGCTTTGGTGTATTATGTAGAACGGTTGTTCTTTAGAGTCTAAATTGAGAAATTTATAGGACAAGTATAGTTTGTGATGTTGAGAGAACAGTGTGTTAGAAGTGATTATTACGAATCGTGTGTAATTTTGAAGGATAATAGACAATCACGCGAGTAATATTGAATTCGGTCGTATTGTGGACAGTTATAAAGTGAAAAGATGGACTAACAAATTAGTAGACATTCTAGACACAAACATTTTTTTTCAAAGTGTAACAGAAATGCTTTCGGTAGAACTAGTTTTCCGCGCGCAGAAGAAAAGGCGATCATCGAACAATAGACTTCAGGTTCACCATTGTGCAAAGGCATTCTGAGTTAACGAACTGGTAAAATGTGTTATTTAACACATGAATTTATTTCACTTTTTGTATAAAGTTTAATATGTTTATTTTCTACTTTTGTAAATTAATATTTATATTTCTATTTTTAATAAAAAAACAATTGATGTCTGTTGTCATATTGTTTATAAGAAATGTGCTATACTTAATGCCAAATAACAGAGATTTTGAATCTGTTTATTTAAAAAATACTTTTTGCAACATAACGTTAAAATGCAATATAAAATAAAGTAAATAAATCATAATTAAGATATTGAGAGTTAATCGAATTAAAAAAAATAAAATAATTAATTAAAGTAAATGCAAATAAGTAACGTCAAAGAAGCTTTAACCATTTAAACTCACTTTTATGAATTAGTATGTGTAATGAATATGAAATTCTTTCAAACTTTTAATATAACAAATTAAAGTAATGCTTCCAAGTTTTATTAAAGTAGATTCAAATTTTTTTCTTTCCTTTCAAGTTAACACTTAAAAAATAATAAAATAGACCTTCTTCAAAGGCATAGTTATTGAAAATAAATAGGATGTCTATCATGGTAGTATGTCATAATATATATCACTTAATTAATGTATATGAATATTAATGTTTTATGCCTAATAAATGTTTATGTCGAAATTTCAGCTACAGTGTTCTCATTTCTTACCAGAATTCACTGTAAGTACACTTTCAAAAGGATTTGCGACCCTGAGAAATTTTAATAACAACAATTAACTTCTTTTTTTTCAAAATTGGTAAGCTAACGCTACCTGGCGCCCATAAAGCTTGGCATATCTTTATAAATAACAATAATATTAAATTCATTTTTATATTTTTTGTAACTTCTAAAAAAGAAACTCATCAAGAGCAAATTTACCTATGTTACAAATTGGCGCCCAACGTGGTGCTGTATTCTTATATTGAAAAATATAAGAATTTAAGTCGAAAACACAGTGATTCTGGTAAAATGGAAACACTTAAAATCAAGGTAAGGACTCTCTCTATAATATAAGAAAGATTCTCTTTTAAAATTGTTGTGTTAAATATAGTAAAATAAAATGGAGTCAGAAATAGTAAATGTTAATAATGATGAACAGGTAGGGTTAATAAATCAAAATTCTTTAAATAACATAGAGCCATTGGAATATCAAAATGATACTTTTGAAAATTTAGAGCAGAAACTGCAAAGTAATGAGCAGACAACACAAAGTAATAGTAGTAATGAATTGTTTTATCAACAGGGACAAAGTATTTTAGATCAAAATGTAGATTTAGATAGTAATGAGAATAATAGCAGTAAACGTTCAAGCATTAGTGAAAATAGTAGTTCAGGTTCGGATCTCAATGGGTTTAGTAGTGATGGGATTCAAAATAGTAAAAAACGGTGTGAAGATATGAATAAAGAAATAGTAGGAATGTTAGGAGTAGAAATGGAAAAAGAAAATTTAGACAAGGAATCAAGGGATGAACAGGTTAGGATTGTTGAACAGGATAAAGTAGATAGAGATGATAAAGTAATGAAAATGTTAGAAGAAATGATGAAAGAAACGAGACAAAATAATGTAGTGTTAAACAATAAAATTGACCAAAATAGTTTAAAATTTGAACAGAATTGTATGAAGTTATGTAATAAAATTGATAATTGGACTCAGGAATTAAGACAAGAACGATTAGAAAATGAGACAATAGTTAAGCCTAATGTAAGTCAAAATGAGCCTTTTGAAAATAATAATTTAGAACAGTTGATAGGTAATGTTGAAATTAATGTGTCTGGTGGGGTTGAAATAGATATAAGTAATTCAAAAAACAATGCAGGAATAAATAATCTAATAACAAAGGAATCAGCTGTTTATTTTAAAACACAAGTGTACCATGAGACTGTAGATTTTGAAAAATACATAATGTTAAAATTTAGAAATGTTTTTAGAATCCAAGAGCAAGAAATTAAAAGTTTTTGTGAAAAGAATAGCTTTGAAAATAAATATGAAAACGTATGTATTAAAGAAGTATTTGTGATGCTGTACAGGTCTGGTGGGGTAATAAATTCGAAACTGACAGTTGACAAATTTAGGTCATTAGATTCTAAGATGTTTGAGAGAAAGAGAAATGTAGTTATGTCTGTAAGAGAGAAAGAGAAAGGTATTTTGTCAATACTCCGAGACAATAACAAAGTGGGATCTTTTGTTAGAAAAGGGTCTGTTGTGATGACTATGGTAGACAGACTGTCCATGTGGACAGAAGTATTTAACGTTGTAATTATGTTAAGAAAGCAGGCTATATTTTACAAAATGTTTCACCAATCGGGAAACCATCGTAAAAAATATATAATTTATAATTGAGTTATAATAAATTGATTTTGGAACGACTAAGCAAATAATGTAAAGACATTTAATAAATAAACACGGACTAGATTTTGGAAAAACAATGATAATAAGTTAATTAAGATTTTTGTGAATAAATAGTTTTAAATTTGAATAATGTATAATTTATAATCTGAAATAACAATGATGTGTATTAATAAATAATAATATAGGCCAAGCTTAGAAGATTAAGAGTTTAGTTTAAGAAACGTTCAGATATTTGTAAAGTCAAGACGCTAGGTTTATATCAGTAAATAACCGAGTGTTGTTTACTCCAAGATAAATATTGAGGTTACGTGTTAAGATAAAACAGATTAGTTAGAAGGAAAGATTTTATGCGTCTAAGTGAAATCATTAATATTGCATGTTGAAGAAATAAGATTCAATATTAAGTAGGTGGATTGAATATTAAATATTCAATAGTGTGATGAGAGTTGGACCAAGTTGAAGCCAAGAAGGTTTCTCGATTCCTTATCAGTAGTAGACAGGAGATATTGCATCATAACGAGGGGAGTTGCTTACGTCTAAAGATAGGCCTAAAATTCCTTTGCGTATTATATTGAGACTAATGTACAGAGTGTTACAAAAGTACTGTGCTGGAAAATAAAAACTTTTGATTCATAATTATAAATCAACTTGCGTTTTTAAAATAAAAAATGTTTTAATAAAGGATGATTGGTATTGATTAAGTAAATAGAATAAAAGTTGATTACTTAAAAAACTTTAAAAGAATAAAATGTAAATTCATAAATAAAGAACTTAGAATAATTTAAAAATAAAATTTTCTTTTTGAATCTGGATAATAAATTGTAGAAAGGATTACACAAGCAATAAATCAACGATGCTAGGAAAATAGTCGCTAAAAGAGAACATTATCTCAACTTTGGATGATATTATCTTAATGAAATTTTTTATGAATTTAAAATTTTTTTCGAATACATGCATTTAAGAACATGAACATTTTGGGAGGAAGGCAGGAGTTTATGTAGTAAAAGGAATTGTTTTATTTGTAAAAATGAGACGATTTTGGGACTGCACGAAGGGGGTGTTATGAGTTTGGAGTGTGTGGTGGGCGGTATTTTGAATCAAGTAGGGGTATCGCATTTCAACCACTGCATATTTTAGGGTCATAACATGTTTGTTTCGTGTTAGAGTTCAAAGAGTAACTAGAATTGTACATGAAAAATATTAGAATGTCAGAAGGACTATAGGGGTGAGAAGGGGTAGAAAAATGCATAAAATAAACAAAAAATTCATAAAAAATAAGATAAAAAAGGTATAAATAAAAAACAAAATAAAAATGGAACGTTGGAGGGTTTTATTAATCGACGTTCGGCAGGGCTTTGTAATTGGTATAGAGGAGTATAATCCAATTGCTGTAACAATTACAAATCCCGGCCGAGTTTTGAAAAATAAAATAAAAAATAAAGAAAAATAAAAAATATACAAAAAATAAAAAACAAAAAATTGTCACATGACTCATGTAAATGAAATATAGTTAAAACTTTTACAATTTTGTGAAGTTTAAGAACAAAGAGTTCTTGTTTTGTGTTGAGAGATACAGAAAATTAGTAGAAGAAGTTCAGGTAAGAACAAAGAGTTCTTAGTTTGTATTAAGAAATACAACGGTATAGTAGAAGAAGTTCAAGAGAGAACCTAGAGTTCTTGATTATATTGGAAAATATAAGATTTGGTAGGCGAACTGTCTTTCGAGGCAGGATGTAGCTATGTTCAAAAAAATGATACGACGAAGGACCTAAAATATCATTTCGAGAAGGTAGTGATTTGGGGTTAATTGGAAAACCTACCAAAAAAAAAATCCAACGTAGTTGTTTAGAGTTCTGTCACATATAATTTTGGGCAAAAAACATAAACAATGACTTCTGTTTGTAAGTGTCATAAACTTTCATAGATATAAGAAAAGTTTTTTTTTTGGGTCTATTCTAACAAGTAGAAACAGATGTTGAGGGAAGTAGTCAAGGAACAATAGGACAATGCTTTCATGGTGAAAGGAGGGGATTTGTTGAAAACAAAGCCTAGGAATAAACCGGACGTGACAAAAGGAGAGTTTTTATGAAATAAAACGAATAATTTGGTAGAATTGTAAAAATATTAGCTGATTAGAATATGTAACTAGATGTTAAGTTGTAAAACGATAATTTGTATGTTTAATGTTAATAAGCATTAAGAATTAATTGTTAAAATGATAAAAGTTGTTAGTCTTAAGTGATTCATGGTGTGGAAAATTAAAAATAATTAGTTAAAGGTTTGAGAATTTATGTGAGTATTTGCCAAGACAAGTAATAATAAAGTTTTTTATGTTTTTTGATTTTAAATAATAAATAGTTTGAGGTTAAGTTTTGGTTTTTAAAGAAAAAGTAGTAAACTAATAATAGTTAGAGATTTTAATGAAATGTATAAGAAAAGATAAATAAGTAACGTTTTTTTTTATAAATAATAGTTGAATTTGAAACAATAGATGATTGTGAGAAGTTACTTGATAAAGGTGTTTGATGATTTTGATGAAATCAGGTGTTTAGCTGGGAAACAATGTAAAATTTTTTATTTTTGAGGTTTTTTGTATTTAAGTAATTGATGACTAAGGAGATTTTAATGAAGTAGTTTAAATGAGAGATTTTTAAGTTTTTTATAAGAAGATGATGGCTTTACAGAAGTGTTAAGTAAAGTAGTATTTGAAATATGAGGTTGTTCTGTTAAGAAACTTTTATAAAAAGAGTAGTTAAGTTGCATTGATGGTTAATTTTAGTTTTTCAGAAGTTTTTTGAATACTACGATGAGATAAAGGAAGATACGGCGATTTTAATGAAATAATGGGAGATTTACGGAATTCTACGAATAAACGACGATTATTATGATTTTTAAAGGAAGCTACGTTGAAATAAAGAGATTATTTATACAAATGATGTAGGTAACCTGCGTGGGCTGCACATATATAGATGATGAAGAGTTTTTTTAGGGATTAATGCAATTTTAATTATTGAAACATGAAAGATTGAAGATGGAAATAATTTTAAGATAGGATACTGAGAGATAATACAATTGTAAAGAGGTAATTTTGAAATAGATAAGATGAGTTTGTAAGTGATTTTTTTTTATAATGATGTTATAATTTTGAATTTTAGTATAAGAAAGGAGTTTTTGGTAATTGTGAAATCAGTAGTTAAGATGTTATCCCAGCAAAACCAAGAGTAATAGAGAAATTGAGTTAAAGTAAATAATAATGTAAAGTCATAATTGAAAAATTTTAAAGTAAATTGAAGTAATTTTGAGTAATAAATAAATAATTTTGTAGTGATGTTAATTATTAATGAGAAGTTTTAAAATTTAATTGTATTAAGTTGAAAAAATAATTTAGATGAATAGTGAGAAATAGATGTAGACTTCCAATAGAGATGTAAAGTATTTTCGTCTTGGCAAAGAGTAAAATGTGGGAAAGGAAATGCCAGATGGCAGGAAAATATACAGACAAAAGTCTGAAGATAAGCTTTTGAGTGACAGGATCCGGTCAACAAAAAGATGTTGATGGGAAAGTTTCAGTCAACGGATGTTGAAAAGGAAACTGATGATGGGTTTTATTATATAAATAGAGATAAGGTTTAGCACTAATTGATTTATATTTGTTTTTTGTGTACGAATGAGTCACGATGACTCAACCAATAATTAAGATAGTAACGTAGAATCTTTAGTAAATAAATCTTTGTTTTTTTTATGAAAAGGGAATCTTTCGTATAATAAGTATACTAGAGATACTTATCTTTTTTTATGAAGTCCTTAGCTTCTGAAATGAAGTGTCTTGAACATCCATTAAAATTTTTTTGCTTCGAATTGAAATTTATATATCAAAAATTTGTATTGCAATACACATATTGTAATACAAATCTTTGTGGGGTTTTTGTGGTAATGTGAAAAATCAAAATTTATAATAGGTTTAAAATCCGCGGGTGCATGAACCGAGACAGGATGTCTGGATCATGAATTGTATTTAGTAAATTCATTTATAGGAACAAAATGGATTTTCAAGACAACAGTATAAATTACCATGTTTAATTTTAGTATGATTTAGTTTAATTCATATTGTATGTAAATTGTGTGAGTTTTACGACGTGTGCGGACTGTTTTACGACAGCAAAAGTGTGACCGGAAAGAACCTTTTTTCGGAAGTAAGACATCTCGTGGCAATTTGGCTAGACAGTCGAAGTCCAGCGTTTGGAGTGACAAGATGTGTTTTGTAGAGTCTTAGATCAGAGCTTAGAAGAGCATGGTCGGTTTTTTTTAATAAAAGTCTAGCTTTGGTGTATTATGTAGAACGGTTGTTCTTTAGAGTCTAAATTGAGAAATTTATAGGACAAGTATAGTTTGTGATGTTGAGAGAACAGTGTGTTAGAAGTGATTATTACGAATCGCGTGTAATTTTGAAGGATAATAGACAATCACGCGAGTAATATTGAATTCGGTCGTATTGTGGGCAGTTATAAAGTGAAAAGATGGACTAACAAATTAGTAGACATTCTAGACACAAACATTTTTTTTCAAAGTGTAACAGAAATGCTTTCGGTAGAACTCGTTTTCCGCGGGCAGAAGAAAAGGCGATCATCGAACAATAGACTTCAGGTTCACCATTGTGCAAAGGCATTCTGAGTTAACGAACTGGTAAAATGTGTTATTTAACACATGAATTTATTTCACTTTTTGTATAAAGTTTAATATGTTTATTTTCTACTTTTGTAAATTAATATTTATATTTCTATTTTTAATAAAAAAACAATTGATGTCTGTTGTCATATTGTTTATAAGAAATGTGCTATACTTAATGCCAAATAACAGAGATTTTGAATCTGTTTATTTAAAAAATACTTTTTGCAACATAACGTTAAAATGCAATTTAAAATAAAGTAAATAAATCATAATTAAGATATTGAGAGTTAATCGAATTAAAAAAATAAAATAATTAATTAAAGTAAATGCAAATAAGTAACGTCAAAGAAGCTTTAACCATTTAAACTCACTTTTATGAATTAGTATGTGTAATGAATATGAAATTCTTTCAAACTTTTAATGTAACAAATTAAAGTAATGCTTCCAAGTTTTATTAAAGTAGATTCAAATTTTTTTCTTTCCTTTCAAGTTAACACTTAAAAAATAATAAAATAGACCTTCTTCAAAGGCATAGTTATTGAAAATAAATAGGATGTCTATCATGGTAGTATGTCATAATATATATCACTTAATTAATGTATATGAATATTAATGTTTTATGCCTAATAAATGTTTATGTCGAAATATCAGCTACAGTGTTCTCATTTCTTACCAGAATTCACTGTAAGTACACTTTCAAAAGGATTTGCGACCCTGAGAAATTTTAATAACAACAATTAACTTCTTTTTTTTTCAAAATTGGTAAGCTAACGCTACCTGGCGCCCATAAAGCTTGGCATATCTTTATAAATAACAATAATATTAAATTCATTTTTATATTTTTTGTAACTTCTAAAAAAGAAACTCATCAAGAGCAAATTTACCTATGTTACAATATTAGCAATTTTGTTATTGACATAGATGGTAATAAAAAGACTAAATTGACCGAAGGGGAGTTTGTTATTACAAGTGTTCCTGAAAATAAAAATACTAATTCTAACTGTAAAATTAACTTTACTTCCAATGATGTCAAAAATGATAAAAACAGAAACGAAGAAAATATTTCTGATGATAATACAGTCCAAGAAACATATGTTGTGTATAAGAAAAGGACCAGATGGAATAAAGCAAATCCAGAAGAATGGAAGAAAAATATAATTAAAAAAAAAAAAAAGAAGAAGCGAAGGACTTCCTTATGAAACCAAAAAAGGTATTCAATGTTCAAAAACACCTAAATCAGTCAACTGTCAAGCACGTCGATATAAGTGCAGTGAACATTTTTCAGAAGAAGACAGACAACTATTGTGTTCAAATTACTGGAAACTGAGTTATGAACGTCAAAACGTTTTACTTGCAAATGTTTCTAATATTCCTCTAAAAAGACAGAACACAAATGCAACAAATCCTAAAGGTAATTCTAGAATTTTTCATTTTACTAAAGAGGGAACTAAATACAAAGTATGTAAACATTTCTTTTTAAAATAATTATGTATAAGTCATGGGCCCATTGAAACAGCGTTGCATAATGCAAATGATTCAGGTGAGTTTGGTGGTAAAGACAATAGGGGACCAAACCCCTAATCAATAAAACATCAAAAGAAAATTATGAGAAAGTAAAATCTCATATAGAAAATTTTCAGTCGTGGAATCTCAATATGTAAGAAAAAGCAGTCAAAGGAAATATTTAGATTACAATTTATCAATTAGAAAAATATAAGCTCTGTACAAAGAAGAATGTGAAAAGGATTTCGAAGATTTTGTGTCAAGAGATGCACAAGATTCGATCAGAAACTGATACAACTTTTATTTCAGCTACATTTGATTTGCAAAGTGTATTACATATTCCTTCATTTGATGTTTCTCCTCCTATTATAGGCGAAAGATTTGTTGCTATAATTTTACCATTTACGAAGCACCTAAACCTAATATTGCCTTTTGTTATGTTTGGACAGAAATGGATGTCAAACGTGGGAGCAGTGAAATTGACAATATATTTATATTGCTGTATTTACAAAATGTACCATCTAATGTAAAGGAAGTGTCATTCTTTTCAGAGACTTGTGATGGACAAAACCGTAACAAAAATGTTGCGGCTGTTTTTATATGCAGTTCAACACACTAAGATTGAAGTCGTTGAGCATAATTTTCTGCAAAGTTTCCCCATATATAAAAAAGTACATTTTAATACCTATTGAACATTCCTTGGGTTGGGCTCTTCACTAATCACTCACTAAAAAGTTAGAAGAACTTGAACCATTCTTGTCTTTACCCAAAAATAACTTTAGATAGGAATAAGATAGAGATCTCTAGTTTTTGTCATTTACATTCTTGTACCAATCCTTTTAAAATGAGGGGTCACAAGGTAGGGGTTTGCATTTAAAAATTTGGTACTTATGTATTAACGCCACCGCAGCAACTTTGCGCATATATATATATATATATATATATATATATATATATATAAGGTTTGGCCAGGTGTTTATGTATGTATATATATATATATACACATAAACTTGATATATATATAGCTACCTGGCCAAACCTGTAATGATATATAATTATATCGCAAAGTAAGCAAATATTGGTGCATATATATGCGCAAAGTTGCTGCGGTGGCGTTAATACCTAAGTACCAAAAATTTTTAACTGTCCATAAAATTTCCCAATTTGGAAATGGTAACAACGTTGTCTTATGTCTAAAAAAAGTACATGTTTATACCTAGTAAACATTAGTTAAGTTTGGTTTTTTCCCAATTACACACTCAAAAGTTACAGGGGTGTCTCCAGACTTTTAGTTCACCCAGTATATAAACTCATACTAAAAGCAGCAACTGTTTTTACATCTTTAAGTACTTGATCCTCGGTACTGTCTAGAACTTAATCTGATCAATTTAATAAGGAAAAAAAGATTTCTTATGAAATAGCTTAGGTCATGTCTTATTGACTGTGTATAAGAACTAGAAGATGCGAAAATGAGTGACATAAGGAAACTGCCTAAATCAAATAAATCAAAGGTTAAGTGACTAAATGTAAATGTTTTATATCTATGTATATATATATTTTTATATTATATTTATAAATAGATCTTCCTTAATTTAGTTATTTGTATAAAAAATAAAACAACATTATAAACATTATTATACATATATTTATAAATAATAATTGTATAACTAAATGATATATTATGTTGGTTTGATAAATGCATTAAAATAGAAAGGGTAGAATAAAATAAAAACAAAATTGAAAATAATAGTTGAAAAGTAACCCACTATCAGGAAAGTAGATGTTAAGTGACGGTTACGATTCAGATTGGGGTCAAATCCAAGATCACAAGTTTATTCAATAATTTAGAATTAATTAGTTATAGGTTGGAGTTTTTCTTCCATGCTAACAAACTGGTAATGGTTAGAAATAAAAGGGCTTCAAGGTTCGCTAGACGGTCATGAAGTAAATTGTCATATCGTAGATATGAGTTTTGTTTTCTGATATATAGTTTTTTAATCATAGTCTGGGTATAGCGATGAAGTCAAAAAAAAAATTATGGATCGCACACACTGGAAAGAAATCTTCTGATTTGGAGTTTTACATTTTGAAAGCAAGTTTGGTACTGTATCCATATCCAGAAAGTTATGGTCGATCGCCTAATTAAAATAGTTATTGTTTGAGAGGTTTTTGGTGATATTCTCACCTAGGAGTTGATAGTCGACCTAACTTTTATTGATAAAAGGGTTTGAAAAAAATAATTTACGAAGTGTAAAAGTGAGTAGTTGTATCTAGCCTATCCCTATGATAAAATATGTTATTTTAGTGTTTTAATAAAGAAAGCAATAGAGAAAATTACAAGTATACATTATAATATAACTATTGTCAATAAAGACCATTACAAAGATTTTTTAAATCATCAAAAAACTTTCTTAATAGCCTTAATCTAAAATAAAGTTTAACAATTTACATTATTTAGTTATTTTAATGTCATACATAAAACATACATAAACATATTTTAAACAGAAAGAGGAAGTTTTCCTAAATGTGAATTTTTTGGTTTTAGTAAAAAGAAGGATAATGTTAGGATTAAGTATTAATGTAAATTATATTCATTGAATTATGTATTAAAATAAAGAAGAACATATATAAAAACTAGAATGAGAGCCAACTGTAGCGAAAGAATACAAAAAGTGTTGAAATGCTTGCCTTGTGAGTACAATGAAAGACACACATTACAATTACAGAGGTAAAATAAATTTTATAAAATGTTGTTATAATAACATAAGGTAAATAAATATTTTATTTTATTTGTGCGTGTGTTATTGTACCAAACTTGTGGTAGGGGTTTCGGTGTTTCATATTGTTATTATTTGTTGCTTTTATTGATTAATTGTAAACTTGAAGATTTACTTAATAAACGTTAATTGGAAAAATTTGTTATAGACAATTAATTTACCTTTATTTAATGTGTTGCTTCGATATTTTTGAAATATATGAAGGATTAATTGTTTATATTAATTAAATGGTTGAATTGTGTTTGAAAGTTAATTAATTGTAATTTCTTGTATTAAGTGTTAATTTAAGGAGAAATTTGATTACATGCATTTAAATCTTCTTTATTTTAAATTATGTTTATTTAAAATATGTTGCATTCATGAAATCTATGGATTATCCGATTTCAGTGATTCAATATTGTGCATCATAGCAACGTTCTCCACTTTAACAAAGCTCTCGTTCAATATTTACAATTTTAAAATAAGGCTTGTTTATTTCACATCATACTCTGACGACAACACAACAATAAACAATTTTGCCACAAAGTTACATATTGAATCATTCAACACAGCAGACTACATTTTTATAAATTACATAGTGTAAGTACAATTACTTCTACTCAATATTACATGATGATATACTATGTGAAATGTTTAGCTTACTTATTAACCTCCCACTATGAATATGTATAAAGGTAAAGCTTTATATCTAAATTTTATGCTCTGTTCAGCTGTGATCATAAGTTGTTTAACAAAAAACCAGATATAGTATTGACAATACATTAATTGATTTGATTCATAAAATGTTAGGAATGACAAATATAAATTTAAATAATGTAAATATTCCTATCTTTTATGTATTAACATAGAAAATAATTAAAACCAACCAACTGTAATGAGCTACACTTGTAGAAACTTCCATAACCAAATGAATGAAAACACAATTAAAAAAATCACTTAAATTTTTGCAACAGAAATACAAGAAGACTCAATGACTAAGTCATCATTAGCTGCTACATGCACACAAACCCTACTGTCATTAGACAACATCGTCTTGTATTGCTTGCATTTGTGTATTGCATAAAGTGATTTTTTTTTTGAAAATTGTGCTTTCATTAATTTGGTTATTTAAAACAACATCATTCATGAAAATTAACATATTAAAATAATTGCAGAATTAAAATGGTTTGAATAAAATATTAACTATCTCTAAATGTTACTTAATTAAATTTATAAAATTACAAATTTTTTTACTTTTTTAATAAAAATAAAGCACCTATACTAGAAACCACAAATGAGTGCAGTTGTCAAACAGCCAATAGAATAAAGGCACAGCATTATGATGTTGTTTGCAAATGATGTTGTTGCAAAATTTAACCCTTGTGGGCTAATTTTTGATAATTATAAATGTAAGTACACATGAATGTGACATATCAAAGTCCTTGCACTTTATGTGCAAAAAAACTAACAATATATTTTGATTATGTGATAATTTTAGACACACAGTTCCAAATTTTAAACTCATGAGGCGATAAAAATGTTGCATTTTGATTGTTTAAAAAAATAAAGATAGACACATTTTTATTTTGAAGCCTATTTGTTGGCACTATAATACATTATATATCTTTTCTTAACCAGCTATATAAAAATCATGATATTAGTTAATATGGCTAAACCTCAAGCCTAGACCTACACAAGTGATTTACTTTTTATGATGTCGATATGTTTTCAATTATCAAAATCTTTTGATTTTGTTAATTCTCTGGAAGAAAATTTCATACTTTTTAGGGGGTTTTTTTTGGTAATGTGAAAATGATTTTATATAGTTGATCTAACACTCAAATTGATGAACTCTATATTTGTTTTAGAGTTTTAAAAAAATTTATGACTTTTACAAATATTTTCTAAAGTTAGAATTTGACACGAATTAAACAAAGTTTTATAAAAAAAAAATGAATTTCCTATTTGATAAATCCCATATAAAAATTGAGCACCCTTATTTCAATTTATTCACCCTCAGAAAATATTTATTCCCGTTCTCATACTCTGGAAAGTATATTTTACATTATCAACGCAAATATTTCAGGGAATAAAAATCTATCCCAACCCAAAGACAAAACATCATTCCTGTCTCTATACTTTCTTCAAACTTTTTTCTCTTGTACAATTTTTTAGTTATAGTAATTCTGATCCTGAAGTATGGAATTTCCTTTGCACCCAATTCTGTCCCAAATTGTAAAAACATGATCCCCCACACCCCTAAAAATAAACAATTACAGTCACCTTAATCTAACTTTACAGTTAGATCATGGAAAAAAAAATACAAGTGTTAATGTTTCTTATTAACTAGATTACCTAAAAACTTTACAGTAAGATATACAGTAATGCTATACATAATATAATATACATTAATATTACAATGATAAAATATATATGATAATTTAATATATTAGTTGTTATATTTATATGATATATAACTGTGACCTATTATATAAATAAAATAATTTTATTTATTAGGTAAATAATTGATAATATTGGTCTTTGAAATATAATTATTTCATTTTAAATGTATGACGTATTACAATTATAAAATAAAATATTGTACTTTTAATTTTTGTTTTATTTTCTGAAGCATAGAATTTGTAATTTTTAAACAATTTACTATGCGCTTGGAAAGAATTTAATATATATATATAAAACAAATTTTAATTGCAGGTAGTTGAATAAATTTAAGAGTTCAGTTAAGAGTATATACGAAATGAGTATATATCACACTAACTAGGCCACCATGTAATACTTGTCAATCAATCATGATTTATAGTAAAAAGGGTTATTCAAAGGGAAAAAATCAACTTTACTGATTCTATATGAAAAGTCCACAATCATATAACTCCACTTATCCCAACAAACAAGGGAGCTCCTGCTTGATTTAGAGGGTTGTTTTGCTAAGAATATATTTATTGTATTATTACTCTACACAAGAAAAACTACAAGTAAATCACAGGAAGAAAAAGTAGCAATATGAAAACCATTGTTTAAAAATCATAATATACAAATAACTACAGTATTTTACTACATTGTCAATTGCCATGTTACACAACAGTTATTATCTAACTCTTTCTTCCCTTATTCAATAATCTTGAATAAAATACCAAAGTACCATTTTTCTGGTATAATTAGAAAATAATGACTACAGTTTGCTGTTTGGCAAATTTACAATAATAATAATAATAATAATAATAATAATAATAATAATTTATGATCTATAATAATAAAATGATTGATCAAAATAACTTGACATGAATTTTGTATATTACACTACACTAGCAACTAGTTTTGTAATTAACACTTCTAATGAAATACTGGAATACTTTGAGATTTAAAAACTAGTCATCGTAACATACTAAAATAGCCCTTTTAACAATTATTTTACAGTACAAAATTCCAAAATACAGACGATCAATTATTAATAATTGTTTCTTTTTCTAGGTAAATATCAGTTAAGTTTAATATCTTGCTTTAACTTATATAATTTGTTGATTCTGAAATTCTGTATGAAAATAGTATAGGGAGAATCCCAAAAGGTACTTTAGTGAAAAGAATTGTCATGAAGTAAAATAAAGTGTATTTTTTGTAATGTATATGTAAAATAATATATTTAAGAAGAGTTGATCTTGTTAACTCACTTTGACGGATAAAGTAGGGTTTATTATGGACTTTGATATTTAAGAATGAACTAAAGGTATACTAACAATACCACACAATTTAAACATTTAAAAATATTGTTTACCTTATAAAATGGAAATATCTTGGAAAATGTTTGACTTTTAAGTTAATAGTATAAGGTCTAGTACAGTTTAACACGTTAGCTGCCATATCGGTCCGAATGGTGACTAAGGTGACTGTACATGCAGCGTTACGGCACGATCGGACCGATAAAGTCACTGACGTAATGTTTTGTTTTGTGGCTCACAGTTCGATAGTGCAGCAACCTATCAGCATATTTTGGTATTCTCTGGATTGGGTAAAGACGTGTGTTAGACATAGTATATTGTATGCTTCAATAACCGTTACCATGGTTACTCAATATAATATTAAAATCACTGGATATTTTCACTTTTTTGTCGGCACGATCGGCCTGATTAAAAATTTTACAAAAACATTTTTGTTTAGTAATGAATAATTCACAAAGAATACAGTTGTAAAATGAATATATGTATTTATAAAATAAATATTAGACAAATAAAATAGTGAGCTTGCCAACATAAAGAAATGAAATAGCCCGTTTAGATTTTTTTTTTTTAAACACGAAAATTACCTCGGTCCGATCGGACCTAAACGTTATACTACGATTAAAATTAAAGCCGAAAAATTGCATTTCGGTCCGATCGATCTCGGAACTATATATGCATAAATGTAAATAAAATTAGTAAATACTATTGCCTTATATTATTTAACATAGGTAGATGCAAAAATAATAATGGAAAAATAATTTGGTAATCGTGGCACTCACGACAAGAGTATCGTATTAAGCCTTGGCAGCTAGCGTGTTAAATGTGTAGTTTTTTTTTCTTTTGGACCTACTTTCTAAACAAATATCATAAAACTTAGGTTAGTAAATAATTAATAAAATACAGTTATATAATAATCACAAATCATTACATAATATCAGCAGTAATTATAAAAAATTAATTTAACTTTTCAATTACTATTCAAAGTCAAGAGTACTTTTCGCTGGAGTCAACAGTCCTTATTTTCTTAGCACCATTTTCACAAATATAATCACAATCAAAATGTAATTATATTTAAGCTTAGTAATCACTTTTCATCATGCAAATAAGAAATCTAAGCAACACATAGTACAGAGCCATACATTATATCTCAATCTACGTTAGTTAAATAAATTTGTCAGAAATAAACTAGGAACTAGAACTAGAAAGAACTTCTGAATGTGTAACATCTGAATTGGAATGTACAGTTTCATGTGGTTTGATACCCAATTCTGTCATTAAAGGCAGATCATCACATGGTGTTAGTGGAGATTCATTACAGCTGTTATTTTCCTGAAATTCAGTTTTAGCATTTTGAATTTTCTGACAATTCATTTAAAATTAACTCATTCATTTAATTTTCTGACAATTAAAAGCGAAAAGTTTGTGCATTTTATTTACTGCGAAAAAAGGGAAACAATTTTGTTCAATAGTGAACAATTTTCTTCACTGGCTTATTCCAGTCTTTAATTTATCTATATGTATATAGGTTTCAACATTGACGTGTACAGAATTTGAAATAATAAACAAAATCAATGTTTTAGTATGTATATGTGTGTTAATATAATGCGATGTGTGCCACCTTGAAATTGCTACCAAGGAGTGATGAAACAGCGGTCGGTAATAACCAACCAGCATGAAAGACCTGATCTTTATTATGTAGTGCTAACGGATATACGATTTGTTTGTTTGTTTGCACTATATGAAAATTTTACATTTTTAATTTTTGAAAATACTTTATAGTATAGGACAGTCGCATAACACTACTATCCCACACTTATAATATTGGGTTTATCCAATATAAAATGTATGTAATAGAAATAGAATATACAATATGGAACTAAACGTAAATCACACATTCCTAATTTTCCTCTAGACCTATTTATTGTAATTACCCTGATCTCTCTTATAAAATCAATATACCCAAATGTCTCTTACAGAAGTTTTACATTACCGTTAAAACAAATTAAATGGAGAAAGTGAAATAAAATATATGGTTTCTTTATTATTTTATTTGGTTTTCATTATTTATTTAGGTTCCTTTTAACACTAAATAAGTTATTTATCTTTTTATTTCTATACTGATTTCATATCTATAATAAACATTACCTATCAATCCAAACCTGATCTTAAACCAATCCAAATGACACTATCTAATTTGAACTTAAAAAATTGCTATTCACACATGGGATATCAGGGATATTAATCTATTTCAATTTACCCTGAACATCACTCAACCAATTAAAATTCAAAATTTCTTACCAGTTATTGATGACAAATCAGCCAAAAAATCTTGAAAATAATTACAGGTATTGAAAATACAACTAACTACGTTTAATTTGTAAATGAATATTCGTGAACTAGCTAACTACCATGCTTCGCTACGGAGTTCTTTTTCAGTGTTTATAAAGGATATGAAAATAAGTAGTAACATATATTTTAAATTACATTGTAAATTCGGCTAAAGACTTTTTATAAACTTCTTGTAAACTATATTTTTCATTCACCTCTCTCTCTGCAGAATCATGAGGCTTACAAGGCCGACACATGAACAGGGTACGTATAACTGGCCATGGGAGAAACAGTCACTCCTTAACCATAAATGTAGTGATTCTAATTCTAAAGGGGCATGCTCCTTTTTGTATACTTTTTTTTTAATTCACAAAAAAGTAATATTATCTAAAATCAACTTGTTATTTATCATTTTTCTCAGAAAGGTTCATAGAATTCATTTATGAAATCAGAATATCATTTACAGTATAAGTAAAAATTTGGAGTTAGTATGTCAAGAATCAAAAAAAAAAAAAAAATGCAATGAAAAAAGTGAAAACTCAAAAAATATCCCCATGACCACCATATAACCAAATTTTTTCTATATTTTTTCAAGATATACAAAAGTTTTGGAATTTATTTGTGAGTAAAAATCGTTAAAACAATATGTCATTTTTGAAAAGTTATATTTTGAAAAATCAATTTTTATGAAAAAAGTGAAATGTAGGTAAAAAGTTAGGCTTATTTTGAAATATTTACCAAAAATAGTAATAATATCTAAAACATAACTTGTTATATACCATTTTTCTCAGTGAGATACATACAATTCATCTGTGTAATGAAAAAAACAAATTAGAAATAAAAACCGTGGAGTTAGTATCACAGAATTCAAAAAAAATGTGGAGTAAAAAAAGGGGAAACTTCAAAAAATTCCTATGACCACCATATAACAAAAAATTTCCTATTTTTTGCAGATATACAAAAGTTTTGGAATTTATTTGTGAGTAAAAATCGTTAAAACAATATTGACCTATCATTTTTGAAAAGTTACATTTTGAAAAATCAATTTTTATGAAAACCGTGAAATATAGGTAAAAAGTTAGGCTTATTTTTTTTAAATTAACCCAAAATAGTGATATTTTCCAAAACACAACTTGTTACATACAATTCATCTGTGTAATGAAAACAATTTTATAAGTAAAAATTGTGGAGTTAGTAAGTCAAGGAATCAAAAAATGTGCAGTAATCAAAGCCAAAAGTCACAAAAAATACTATACTACATATTTTCTAAATTTTTTTCAAGATATACAAAAGTTTTGAGATGTAGTGATTAAAGTTGGTAAAAAATTATATCAATTTCAAAAACGTTTATTAGATTTTTTTTTAATAAGAAAAACAAAGAAGATAATAAATCAAAAGTTTCGGTGAAAACTTCACCAAAAATAATTATTTTATTCAAACCCATCTGGTAATATACCATTACTTAGATTAAGTTTCATAAAATAGTTCTATATTGTTTTAATAAAATAATTTCAAATAATAAAATGGAAACTACAAATAATTGTTTGCACTTCTAGGCTAGGCCTATAACAAAAAGATATTTTAACTTTCACTCGAATAATAACTAACATATTATGAATTGTATAATCAAACACAATACATAAATAATTATAAAAACCACAAAATAAACCTACAAAACTATTTCAAACTGCACTATGTTCTTAGTTACTGTTACAGAATAAAATGGCTAAGTTGTGGGCAAAGTGAAGAATATTTCTGTCTAGGAAGCATAACTTTGAAGGTATAGTAGGAACAAAAAATCGAAATATTACTAATAGATATTTGACTTCGATTGCCTTTGGAGCTAATCGATTTGATCATGGTATGTCTGTTTTTAAAATGTCTGTATCTCATTTAACCATGATAGCAACGATAATTTGAAAGACACCATTCAAAAGAGAAGGAAAAATATTGTAAAAGAGTGTAGCTTTGCAGTAGTTTGACAGAAATGTGAACTTGTGATAAATAGACAAATATAATACAATTTTTGCTTCTGCCATGACAACCGTTCTCTAGACTATTGTGATAGGATAATTTTTAGTGAGTGAAATATTGATTTGCAAAATAAAAGTGATTTTATTTTGTCCTTACATTGTAGCTTTGTCAATTGCTAATACAAAAACGCAAAGTTGCAACAAAGTTTTGTTAGATGCCACTTCCAGGGTTAAATTCACACCAGTAATATTCAAAGACTGCACCTGAGCTTTGTTTATCATCATTGTAAAGCATACTTTGACAGAAATTTCAGTCATTTGAATTGAAAGTGGTAGTTGGAGATAATGAAAGGAATGTGAAGGTTATGATATCTGCATAGTGATGGCGAATATTGGAGGATCAAAGGTGGTTAGAAGAAAGCTGCTGATGCTGACAACTCAGTCACTGTTGTTCAGGGCAGAGGTGTGGGCACATGAAAAAAATACCGGACTCGCATGCCTTCCATCAGCGACAAGGGGCATTAAGAGTAGCTTCCTCATATAGAAAAAATGTCCGAATGTTAGTGGTTGCGAGTGCTAGGTATGGACCTGCTTGCTCAAGAGCATAAATACTCTTATAAACATAGAGATCTAGGCAAAGCAGAAGTTTTTAAGGAAACATGAATATGTCATGTAAGAGCAATTGGATAGAGACATCAAGGGACGATGGACGGCAGGGCTGATTAAAGATTTGAGCCCATAGGTAGAGTGACATCATGGTGAATTAAATTTCTTTCATCCAGCTTCTCACTGGGCGCATGGCTACTTCAGGGCTTACCTAAATCATATGGGCCAAATTGTATTTATTGCGAGGTTGACAATGACAATGTATATCATACGTTTTTCGAATGTGGCAGATTCATAAGAAAATAATGGGATCTCGGAGGTTATACATGAACAGAGTTCTGAAGATCGCTGACAGCAAGTGAAATTGGGAGGCAGGTGCGCAACATGTGGAGGCTACTCTGTTTTATAAGGAAAGCGATGGATGCTTGGTAACAAACATATAGTTTAAATGAAAATAAACAGAAGATAACATCAGGCTGAACCAATACTAAGGCGGTCCCAACCTGGGGGAACCATGGGAGAGAGAAGGGATTTTACCTGGTAGGAGTCTGGCACAACCCAGGAATAGATCCTGTATAAGAAAAGGCCTATGAAGGATTCCTCTTTTTTATATAAAAAAAAGAAGTCGAACTGTCATGTGGACATAAAGAGGGAATAAACATGTTTTGGCCTTAGCCAGTTCTAAGCCTCTTTAAAATCTGAATTTTTGAAAACACTTTCTTAGTGAGCATTGAATGTACGAGACATACCTCTATGCAAAATTTCAACACTCTAAATCTTGTTACCCTAGGAATAAACTGATAAATGAGATTAGTGCTTAGGTGTCTTGGGAGTCAAATTTTTCAAAAAACTTTCTTAGTGCAGTTCTACAGTATAAGAAGAATCACCAAGCAAAATTTCAGCTTCTTAACCCTTATTGTTCTTGAGATACAGTGATCAAAGTGAGTCAATGACCGAGTGTATTCAGCTTATATATATTTAAAAGTGATTTTTATATCAACACAGTTTAGTAATTAAATCATGATAAGTTATATTTCAACTTAAATAAGTCCAGCCTCTCTCATTTAATATTAATCAATACAAAATATAAAAATATAATAATTGAGATTGTGAGATTAATTCCATTGTACAAATCCATTGGAAAAAAAACACCAAAAAACTTTCAATATGCTATAAATGGAAAATTTTAAAACTGACAAACACTTACTGTGTTGATGTAGAGATTGTCTTCCAAAACAAGGGGCATGATGACTTCTGAAGGCTGTGTAGGGAGAAGCTCAGAGAAGTTAGGCCTAGATGGAGGTGATACATTGATTAGAGGAGTCTGTATTGGTGGGTGATGGATGACTAAAGGATGTGGATATCCAGTCTGATCAGGAGACATGTGCCGAACTTGGTCTGTTGGAGTATGATGGAAGCCATTGTGTAGAAGTGCATTAGGAGAAACAAGTTTTGGAGCAACAGTACCTTGCTGAGGTGATGGGAAGCACAATACTTGCTGTTGTGGAGGCCCTACATGACAATGAAGAGGAGTAAATAGAGGCATTGGATCAACAGGTGATGGGTTTGATCTTGCAGGAAGAGGTGACTGGTTAGGACTCTGAGACATTTTCTAAAACAAAACAAAAAGAAATAAGTATAACTACCGTTTGAGAAATGTTATAATACAAAATTATACAACTTTTAATTATATACAAAAAACGTATTAATTTTATAATATATTCACGAAGAATTAATGTGACATATAGTAGTAAACATATTTCTTATTTTTAGGTATAGTTTTGCAAAGCGAGGTATGCATTTGTCTTCTAGTGAATATTGAGTTTGGGACAAATCATTCATCCACTATATATATTTGTGGACTACTATTAGGGTACAATGTATTTTTAAATAATATGTGATACGATACAAGTTTTACTAAATGGTTTTCACTTTGAGCTATAAATGGTAGGTACTTTGAGCTATAGTTTTGTCGGTTTTTTAATTTTGTAAATAAAATATGAAAAACACATGTGAAAAATTACTGTAAAAAAGGGATTGCGTCCCTTCTAACAATAATGTAAGGTTATATTATTTAATATGCCCAAGTATTTTTTCTTTTAGGTTTTATAAAGGCTGCATGTTAACCAAATTGACAATATTAATTAATGATAAGTACTATTATGAACAATGTGAATTATAAATTTCTCAGATTTCTTGAAATTTAACATAATGCAAATAAATTCAATTTTCATTATGATCTTGTTCTTCTTGGTTCGACCCCGAAAAACAAAATGTCACTTGACATTTGTTAAGCCTTGAGAATAGACAAATGTAAAGTGCCCGAAACGTCGGCTGTACTCAACATGCAGACAATATTGACGCGGTTGAACCCCGAAGAACAAGATCATAATGATGTTTGTGACCGTGGAAGTCTATCGTTCAAAATCAAATTCAATTTTTCTACGAGTTATAATTTTGAAATCGGACTTTCTTATTTGGTTGTTGTTATAAATATATTATAAAATGGAAACATTTTGGTTTCCTTATCTTTTTAGTGATGTGAATAATCGATATTTAGTCGTCACATTTGAATTGGACAAGTGGGACAACACTAAGAGTTCCTTTCTCCTGGTAACTTCCATGTTATTAAAAATTTGATTTTCTCTCACCAGAAGGGCGACTAAAGATAAATTATTTAAGAATCATGTTGATTGTATTCAAGTCACTATTGTTTAACTATTGAGTTGTCTAACAATTGAGTTGTCCTAGGACACCGAAATGATGCGCATCCAAGTGTATTATAATAAGCGATGTATAAATTAATAAATATATATGTAATGTCCGTGTGATTTTATGTTTTGTTTTAATGTTAACGATCTCAACAGAGTGAAAAATAAAAGAACTCTGAAGATGGAGCACACGCTTCGAAACGCGTAAGTGTTTTTTTTTTTTAAAAGAAGTCACCTGGAGGAAACCATTAAGGTAATTAATTTGTTAGTTAAAGATAAATATCATATCTGTGTGTTTCGTTTCATTTCCGATATCAATTTCGACAGTTTTTTAATTTATTAGTTCACATTTTTATTGCGTTTGTTGCAGTATTATCCATCAGTTTGCACATTGTTCGGAAACCAAGCCATGCTCGTAAAAGCAAAACTTGCTTGGAAAATCATGTTATTTGTAAAATTGAACCAGGCTTGAAAAATCAAGCTGAGCTCGAAAAATCGAGGGTTTGATAATTTTGCGGTCATTGTTCGAAACTTGAGCTCAAGTTTTCCAAGAGCTCAAAACTCTGAGCACATCCCTAATATACTTATGCTAGGTCCTACATTAAATTTAATTTGACTCACTAACAACAATATATAAGTTAACCACAAACCGGTTTTTAACATATACGTCTAACCATGATAATATTAATATCCTAATGACTGTCCATTAATATAAACTAGAATAAAATACACAAATTTATGGTAGATTCAGACAAAATATAAACAATACATTGATCACATAGCAAACTTAAAAAAATACACTACACAGCAATAACATAACAAAATAACGTTTAATGCCACTGAAATGCAGATTAATACAGACATTAATCAATAAGACATTAATAAGACATTTCTCAATACAAATGATGACTACTAGGTAAGAAATAAAAATAGTGATGAGCACAGTTTTAAAGAACTGCTACATTACACATGTTAAGAAAATCTGTAAAATAAGTGAAATGAATAATATGGTATATTTGTGATCACAAGTGTGCACGCATCTGCTACTAGTCTTTCTTCCAGTTTCCATTTACTTTAAGGTTATTTTTCACTGTAAGTTGAATTTGTATGTGATCTAGCCCGACGAAATGAGTTTAGTAGTAAAAGAGGAGGAGTTTTCACAGTTAATTAAAAGTAACATCTACATCCATCTGGGAAATAGTGTATACACTACAAGTCAATCATATAAGCATTGAATTGAGAAATGAACGGAATGGTTTAATCAAAGCAAGAAACTTTCAAACCGTTCTTTATTCAGTCGCACACATAGACACTGTAAACAGTGCTACTGAAAAATAAAGTTGTTACGATGTTGTGTTTTTAGTCAGTTTAGCCAACACATATATTAAAAAGGATATAAAAAATTAATGTATAAAATAAAAATCAAGCATTTTCCAGGATACAATAATTATTTATTAAAAAAATTCATGTTATGGATAAATAAAATTAACCCAAGAATTTTTCAATCATATTTCATGACGCACAAACCCTGGTTACTCCCAATTTTCAATTGCACCACCTCAGATTATAGGTCACAAAAATGTCAATTAATCTGTTTTTGTATTTAGATTTAATTAAGAACAATTATATTAGTCACCATAGATAACAAATTTAAAACTCTTTAAACATAATTTTTGTATGACTAAATAAATTCATATCCTTACTTGGAGCGCGATATAATCCTATTATCATCACTCTTGCAACTAAATTTAGCCCTTTATGACACCTTCAATTAAGTGTTACCTACATAATAAGAAGAGAATATCTTTTTTATTCCTTTTTTTCTTTTTTTTTTTTTTTTCAAAATAAAATTTAAGAAAAGGTCTTCATATCAAATCAGCTAAACTGTTAGATCAATGAATAAACAGATAATGCAAAAAACAATATAAAAATTTACTTTTAATAAGGAAACTTCAGCAGATTCAGAATACTCTATATAAATCTTGCTAGTGATTTCATGCACAATAACTAAACGCTCTCTAGATTCTATGTACCGGTACATTAGGAAATATACAACTATTAATCAGTAATTTATTACTGATATTGGCTTAATGATTAGAGCTTAACACTCTAAAGTAGATGTTCTCAAATACATCATTAACTGTTATATAATTTAAATAAGTTATACTTCATGGTTAATTTCTTTTTGACTGATCACAATCCGATTCTAAATATTTTGGAGATAAATTATAGAAATCATTCCACTTTGCTGGTACAGCATTTAGTTTTGTGTGATGGTGTGTTAGAAAGTTTATGCAATTTTTTTGCACCTTTATCACAACCTGTATTCGTCATTCATCTGCAGAACTATTATTTGATCAAGTGAATGAAATTGTTAATTGTTTCATACTTTACAACATGCATACAACAAATAATTAATTTTAGCTTTTGATTATCTGTAGAAATTAACTAAATATAAAGTTAACTGTTATAAAGTTTGCTGATATACAAACAATTTTGATGTTAACCCAGCATTGTGTAGAACTTTGGTAGCAAATTCTGGTCATGAAAGCTAGAATTATCACAATGAGAACTTGTGTTAAACATAGATAACTAAAGAAAACCTGTCTAGCATGACTAGGTCTAGAATGGGCTATTGAGATAAATATTTATTTGTTTTTTTAAATTTTTTATTAGAAAGTATAAAACTGTTGATTTAATATGCAATTAGTAAATCCTGAATCATCTCATCCCTTATACATGTAAAGAGAAAACTAAGTGACATTAGGTTTTAGCAAAATCAGACAAGCTGCTTAAGCTCTCAACTAATCTTTTTACACAGATAAACAACCATGATCTCCTAAAACCACTTTTACCCTTGTAAGACTTACAAGACAAAAATTTGGACAAATATTCGATTTTTCTTCTATGATTATTACAATATTTTGTATGAGATTAGTGTATAGGAGAATGTAATGTAATATAAACTAAATTCTTACATGAGAACCATTGTGAGAAGGCGGTGGAAGTTTCTTCTGTTCACTCAAATGGTCATGAACCAACTGCATTTCATAAGGTGTGGAAGGAGTTAGACTGTTCTGCCTTAACAAGCCTGTTAGTAACATAAATATTATAGCTATATATTTTGTTGTTGTTTGAAATCAAACCTTCAAAGACAGTTTATTTTCATATTTCAACTCATCATTCTAAATATACATAAGTGAATAGAATGACACATTGTAAGCATGGGACATCTTCCAACCAAAATAAATAATAAATATTAAGTTTAAATAAAGTACAAGTAATATTAATGTAGTAATAATATTCAGAATAAATATTATATATAAATAAAAAAAAGTGTAAAGTGTTCTAAAAAATGTAAAACATTGAAAGTTTAAATTTCAAACTGTGCGCGCCGATGAAATTATCCAACGTTGCACAATCCATGAATAAAGGAAGTTGAACCCTGGAGAAACTTCCCATGAGCCTGAGCGTTAGCTTGCCTAGCGTCTGGAGGAAACGTGGTTTGGCAGTCTTTGTAAGAACTCAACGGGAGACAGTCACGTTATGGTGCGGTTGCGGAGACTCATTTTTTAGCAGCCTCATGGCGAAATAATCGTAATTTGGGAGTTGGAACCAAATACAAAAGATATGGACAACTTGTTTGTGAGTAAAGTGCAAAACATGTAAGAAGTAACTTTATCAATGTGATTGAGGAACGTTTTAGAACTTTAATTTTTTCTGAACAATAACTTACACATATACAATTTCTGTACTTTACATTTGAATGTTGATAACTCTTTTATTTAAATAGATATGTCTTTGTTTCTTAATGACAAAATAAAAAGAAGGTTTCTTGTTTTAATTATGTCTGGCTAAATAATTTGTGTTAACCATGTGCCATGCTATGCTAGTAACTGTAATTACGATTTGAGATTGCGATCCTGCCCCTTAGGATAATTAAAATAGTAAATTTAAATGTAGAGTTGTAAGAACGCAGACTTACAACTAGGTAAGTTACTTAAAAATTGATTAAAAGCTCTTAAAGCACATTATAAACGTTATAAAATGGCGCCCGTTTGGTCCTCAATCCGAAATAGCAGTTGCAAAAGTAGCGTGGTACAGGTTTATACGCAATTCTAAAAATAAAACTAAAATAAATTCAAATAAAGGGAATATTGTAGAATATATTTAAAACACAATTGAGAATTTATAATAGATAATATTTAAGATGGAAACAGATGAAAATAATTTAGACGAATCCGGTTTAGGAGCAAGTTTTACTGAAAGCATGGCAGAGACAAATATATTAGAACAGGTTAAGTCACCTAAAGATGAAAAACCAATATCATTAAATGATCTGATAGGATTACTAACTAGTATGAAGGATGATATTAAATTAGATAGTGTGGCTAATATTAAACAATTAAGAGTAGAACTTAAAGATGATATGAAATTAAATAATGTAGAAATGAATGTAAAATCTGAAAGTAACTTTAAACAAATAAGAGACGATATGAAATTAAATAAATTGGATAGTGACAATAAATTTGAAAAGTCTGAAAATAATTTTAAGGAAATGAATGATAAATTTGACAATAAATTTGAAAAACCTGAAAATAATTTTAAAGAAATGAAGGTAGCTATGAATAATCAATCTGAGAAATGTGAGATTAATTTTAGACAATTAAAAGAAGAAATAAATTCAAATAAGGTTGAAATAAATGATAGATTAGAAAACTTTGATAGTAAATTTGAACAGATGAAGGAAGAAAATAAGTTAGCCTTAGAAACACTTAACAATAAGTTTGACACTCAAAATGCTAAACTTGAAAAAGATAAATTAGAATTTAGAGAAGAATTTAATGGTAAATTTGATAATTTGTTAAAGGACAGCATAGATTTTAAGAATAACGTAGAAAAACAAAATTTAAATTTGAAATTAGAAACTAAGACAGAAATAGATAATTTTAAAACTGAAACTCTTAATACAATAGCTAAATCTGATGAAGAAATTAGGGCTGTAATTGATAACTTTTCACTAGGACAGATAGATAAACAATTAACCTTTGAATCCAAAATAGGAAGTGACATTAAAAATAATTTTGAAACTTTAGAAAATAAACTAGTTGTTATAGTTTGATTTTTCGGGGATGGAACCTGGCGGCTTAGCGACCCTTACTACCACACACACACAACCCCTCCCGACCGCTCCGGGGCTCGGGCCGAGACACTGACTACACTCTTCACTATAAAATAATAACTTTTTTTAAGTGCGTTCCTGCCAGTGTGCGTGTGAGAGCTAAGGGTCGCTAAGCCGCCAGGTTCCATCCCCGAAAAATCAAACTATAAATGTAATGAACAGGATTTAGCCATTAATAATATAGATTGTAAATTATCAAAAGAATTGCAAAATTTAAAACAAAATGGTAATTATGGCGTTAAGCCTACACTATGGCTAAATGAGAAATTCAATGATGTGTTAATTTCAGAGTTTTTTAATGAAACAAAAGGGCCTCACCCGAAAACATTTTTAGAATCACTTAAGGTTTTGGAAGATATAAGAGAAAATAATTGGGAGATTATGGTGTGTTATATGAAAAAAATTTTAAAGGAAGAAGCCTATACTTGGTTTGAGGCACACAAAGATGAATGGTCAAACTATGATCAGTTCAAAAATGCTTTTCTGGATAGATTCTGGTCCCAAGAAAAACAGGAAAGTTTTAGAAGCAAACTAATGTTAGGTCCAATGTATAGGGGCCCAATCAAAGAAATACACAATTATATCATTAAATCTTTTTACAAAACACAGTATTTAGATCCACCTATGCCAATAAATTCATTTATTAAACACATAGTAAAACATGTACCAGAAGGTCTGAAATTAGTACTTCTTGCAGCTAGACCAACTGACCTTAATAATTTAGAAAAAATAGTAATGGATTGGCAGGAAAGCCAATCTATAATTAACAACGATTTTAATAGACATGCCAATGTAATAGAAAATAGGGGTCATTACATAGATTATAGAAACATGGGTAATACACAATTACCAAATAGAAATTTTCAAAACCAAAATAGTATGAACTACCATAGTATAAACCATAATAGACCAAGTAATAACAATTTTAGAAGTGACAATAATAATTTTAGAGGACACAACAGTAATTTTAAAGGAAACAATAGTAATTTCAGAGGTAACAATTTTAGGGGTAACAATAATGGTAATTTTAGGGGAAATAATAATAATGGACCACCACCACCAGTAAATAGGGGCTCTGAGAATAGAAATGTCAATGGAAATAGTAATAATAGGGGAAATGGAACCAGGCAGGAATAGATATGGCCGGATTACTGCCACAAGACATAAATAGGCCTAAAAATGAAAGTGAGGTTAAGAGTTTTTCACTAATAGCAAAAAAGTCACAACATGATGAACTTATGATTTTAAATAATGAGGAATTAATTAAGGAAGATAATTATAATGACATTAACACTAGTAATGTAAAAGGGGAAATTATTGAAATTAAAATTAAAATAGGTCAAGGTGAATATAGTTGTTTAGTAGATACAGGATCTGAGATTACTGTCATTAATGAAAGTACATACTTAAACATAAATAAAACTTTAAATGACTCTATAATGGAACTTCCTGTATCAAATTTAATTGTAATGGGTGTGACTGGTACTAGAAGTAAAACAATTACGAAGCAAATTTGCATAGAAACTAAATTTAGCGATGAAATAATTCCAATTAACTTTTTAGTGGTAAATGGTTTAAATATAAATATAATATTAGGTTGTGACTTTTTAAGAAAACATGAAGTAAAAATAGACTTCAAACGAGAAATCATTTGTTTTGAAACAAATAATAAACTCATAACAACAAAATTTTACAACAAGTTCAACGACAACAGGTTAGGTGCGTTGAGGTTATGTGATACAGGTTTAATATTTAATGAGTTAGAAAACTTAAATGGTTATGTCATTCCTACACAGGAAGTGCTATTTATGCATTACAGTAAGATTTTTTATGAAAATGATAACAAATTTAGTGATAAAGATCAGGATTGGTGTAATAATATAAATGATGTTTTAATGAATACTAACCTTACAATTGATAATGAAAAACAACAACTAAAATCTTTACTAGATAAATATAAATCAATATTCTCAGATAAACCAGGTAAAATAAGAAACTTTAAAGCAAAATTAAATATAAACAATAAAGAGAAATTTATAAATAGGTCATATGCTATTCCACACTCCAAGAAAGATTTGGTAAATAAAGAAATAGAAAAGTTAATAGCCCTAGATATTATAGAAAACTCAGATAGTCCATACTCAAATCCTTTAGTGTGTGTAATCAAAAAAGATGGTTCAGTGAGGTTATGTCTAGATGCTAGGCAAGTAAATAAAGTGATTATAACAGACAGGGAGGCGCCTGAACATATTGATGACATTTTACAGCGATTTGAGGGGGTTAAATACATAAGCACTATCGATCTGGTATCAGGGTTTTGGCAAATAGCATTAGAGGAAAATTCGAGAAAATATGTAGCGTTTAACTTTAATGGAAGGAATTTGCAATTTAAGAGGTTACCTTTTGGACTAAATGTTAGCACATCTATATTTAAAAAAGGCCTAACACAAGTTTTGGGTCCTGAAGTGACAGAATTCGCAGTTGTATATGTTGATGACATCTGCATAGCTTCTAAATCATTTAAAGAACATTTAATGCACCTAGATAAAATATTTGATAGACTAAAAAGATTCAACGTTACTTTAAAATTAAATAAATCAAACTTGTGTAAAAATAAAATAAAATTTTTAGGTTATGTCATATCTGATTCAGGAATAATGCCAGATGAGGAGAAAGTAAAAGTAATACAAAATTTTCCTATTCCTAAGAACTTGAAACAATTACAAAGCTTTCTTGGACTTTGTAATTATTATAGAAAATTTAGAAATAATTATGCACAATTAACCTCAAATTTTAAACATCTGTTGGCAAGTAAAACTATAAATAATAAGAAAGCATGGGATTGGCAAGTAAATGACACACATACATTTAATGAAATTAAAGAAAAGTTTTTGGAAAATATAATATTACGTCATCCAGATTTTAATAAACCGTTTTATCTAAATACCGACGCCTCTGATGTAGCTCTTGGTGTAGTTCTATATCAAATTGATAGTTTAGGTGATCATTTAGTAATTGCATTTGCTAGTAGAAGCTTACAGGATTTCGAAAGGAAATATACAATAACAGAAAAAGAACTAATGAGTATTATATTTGGATGTAAAAAATTTAGAAACTACATTTTAGGCAACGAAACGATAATAAGGTCAGATCATAAAGCTTTAATTTTTCTTAAAAACTGTAAACTCACGAATGGTAGACTTTTAAGATGGATGTTGTACTTACAGGAATATAATATTAAGATTGAATATTGTCCTGGCAAAGATAATGTTGTAGCTGATGTTATCTCTAGAATTAATGAAACTGAAACTTTGAATAATAATGACAAGAATGTAATTAAAATTTATAAAACAAAACTTGAAACACAAAATTTAGATAGAGATAAAAAATTGAGAAATTTATTTAAGGACATAATAATAAAGCAAAATTTAGACCCTAACTGTAAAAATATAATGGATATGATTAATTTGAATGATGAGAAAAGTGAGGAATTAAAAGAACACTATACTATTTATAAAGATATATTATTTTACAAAAAGAATGATACATTTAAATATAGGCTATATGTGCCTGAATCTATTACAAACTTAATTATAGATGACTATCATTCAAGATATGGACATATAGGAAGTAATAAATGTTATAAATTCCTAAAACAAATATTTTTTGCTCCAAAATTTGAAAAGAAAATAAAACAAAGAATTAGATCTTGTATAATATGCCAGAAAAGTAAGGTTAGGACTCAACAGCAACAGGGTTTAATGCAGTGTAATGTACCAAATGAACCTTTAGAACTTGTAGCAGTAGACTTATTCGGAGAATTGCCGACTAGCAAGGGAGGTGTCAAGTACATATTTGTAATGTCAGATGTTTTTTCAAAATATATAAAACTGTATAGTATCAAGAAAGCTTCGGCTAAAATTTTAAGCGAAAAAATTATAAAAAATTACATAAAGGAAGTAGGTAAACCAAAAATGATTTTAAGTGACCATGGTAGTCAGTTCACATCACAACTATTCTATGAAACGTTAGGTTGGGAAGGCATACATTTAAGAAATACATCTGTTTACCATCCACAGAGCAATCCTAGTGAAAGATGTATGAGAGAACTAGGTAGAATGTTTCGCACCTATGTACATGACAACCATAAACAATGGGCAGAGTATGTACCATTCATAGAAAAGTGTTTGAATTATTCTATACATGACTCCACAAATTGCATTCCTTATGAAATAATGTTTAAGAAAAAGTGTCCTAACTTCTATGAGAACTTAATTACATACCCAGAAAAAGTAAAAATAGATTTTGATGAGAAAATAATAATTGCTAAAAATAATTTAAAAATTAAAGCTGAGGCTAGGGCCAAATTACATGACAAAAATGTTAAACCAATTAAATATGAAATTAATGATTTAGTCTTGGTAAAGAACCACTACTTGTCTTCTTGTTTAAAAAGTGAAATTAAAAAATTCTTTCTATTGTATAGGGGACCATATAAAGTGTTAGACATTAAAAAAGAAAATGCATATGTGTTAGGCGAGGTAGATTCGGGTGACAAGGTTGGCACATATAACGTAGTTGAATTAAAGAAATTTTATCCATCAATGAACAGTTAGGTAGTGTAGGGTGAACCAAAGGGAACTTCGGAAAACAGTGTTACAGGGGTTCATTAACCTAAGGTCATTGTGGGGTTCTTACTGAACCAAGTAGGTATTGAATATTCAAACTCATTTTGACCAAAGGGAGGTGAATTCTGTAGTGACATAAGTGTTTATTAGTATGATCAGAAGGACATAGAAATGGTAGAGAATGGTTCAAGTGGTTAAATATTAGATATTGATGGATAAAATTAAAACAAATTTTTAAAATTTCAACTAAAATAAATTAAAATAATAATAAATGGTAATATGTTTAAATGTAAAACACAATTAGGATTAATATTGATTATAAGCTTAAAACCCGTTTAGGCCAGTTTTAGAAATTAATATTTGTAAAGAAACAAATATGAAACTTGAATAAATAAAATTTAATTTGAAGATAGGCTTAAAACCCGTTTAGGCCAGTTTTAGAAATTAATATTTGTAAAGAAACAAATATGAAACTTGAATAAATAAAATTTAATTTGAAGATAGGCTTAAAACCCGTTTAGGCCAGTTTTAGAAATTAATATTTGTAAAGAAACAAATATGAAACTTGAATAAATAAAATTTAATTTGAAGATAGGCTTAAAACCCGTTTAGGCCAGTTTTAGAAATTAATATTTGTAAAGAAACAAATATGAAACTTGAATAAATAAAATTTAATTTGAAGATAGGCTTAAAACCCGTTTAGGCCAGTTTTAGAAATTAATATTTGTAAAGAAACAAATATGAAACTTGAATAAATAAAATTTAATTTGAAGATAGGCTTAAAACCCGTTTAGGCCAGTTTTAGAAATTAATATTTGTAAAGAAACAAATATGAAACTTGAATAAATAAAATTTAATTTGAAGATAGGCTTAAAACCCATTTAGGCCAGTGTTGGAAATTGATATTTGTACACAAACAAATATGAAACTTAAATAAGTATAATATAATTTTACGATAGAGCTTTAAAACCCGTTTAGGCCAAACTTAGAATTAGTATTTGAGGAAAGAACAAATACGCAAATTTAAATAAATGAAACATGATTTATAAAGTATATACTTTAGAAAATCGATAAATTTTAGAATTTCGATATCTATATTTTAACTTAACTCATAAATTTTCAATAACAAATAAACCTTTTAGCGATAGAATCAGAAGAAACTTTAAATTGATGATTAGATGATGTATAACTTCAGAATAAAAATTTTAAATTAAACCGAGTTGAAAAGTGGATAGAAGCCAAGACTACTCCAAATAAAAATAAGATTTATATAATAATAAACATAATTTACATCTGACATATAATAAGATATGATTAATAAAAATAAACTTAATGGTGATGAATGATGAAGAATGATTGTGAGTGTGAGCACTAAAAATGCTAAAAAAGCTAGTTTTAAGTAAAAAACATCCATTACAACAAACTATGAGGACTTGTCCGATTAATTACTACTCGTAATGGATGTAGAAAATGATGGTATGTTGCCTTGTGCACATAGGAGATGTTAATGAACAATTTGGATGGAAAGATTTCCAGTCTAATTACTAATTACCAGGGCGTAGCTGTAACGATCATAGTTCGACGAAGCACCAAAAAACTCTATGTACCAATACGGTGATTTTTGTTTGTTGGTATCAAAGAACCTTCACTAAATTAAGTAGGAGTTTTTTTGTTTGTTGGTGTCAAATAACCTTCATGTATCACTGCGGTGACATTTGTTTGTTGGTAACAAATAACCATCACGTAATTTTAAGTGAAAAAACAATAACGACAGAATAGACTAGGTCCATACATTTCAGACGGTTAGGTTGGGTTGATAATTTTTTTTATATACATTAGATAAATAAGAAGTAAATAAATAAATGATAATGATTAGGATACTTGATTTGATTCTTAATAATAAATAATGTAGATAAAGTTCAGCAGAAGAACTTAAGTGAACAATGGTAAAGTCATAGATATAACTTTAAACACCTTATAATAATAATACAGGATTTACAAATGGCTAAATGATAATAATAAATAATTCAGTGGTGATTATATTTTAAATAAGATGAGATGTTTTTGATGAAACTTTAATGAAGATTGTTAAATAAGAGTAAATAGATGATGTAGAGTTTTAAGGAAAGTGAATAATAAATAATTTTTTGAGGAGATGCTGAGATGATGTTAATGAAATTTTTAGTAAGGAGGATGATTTCAGGAAGATAATAAATAGTGTGAATTGTGATTTAGTATTTGGTAATAGGAATTGTTAATAAATGATAAAATGTAGTTTTTAATAAATCAGTAAGAGTAATGAGGTTTTTGAGGGGGTCAAGTGATGATGTTCTGCGATGAGGTTCGACGATAAATAATAGACTAGGGGTTCCAATGTGACGCTAGATCTTTAAATGATGTTCTACGAGTTTTTCTACGATTTTGCTGCGATGATATATTTGATTAGGGGTTCCAAAATGGACGCTAATCCTTTGATAATAATTTTTAGAGATTCCAAAGGGAATACTCTCATTCTACGAGGTTGATGATTTTTTTTATAAGACAAGAGAGTCTTATTGGTGAACTGATTTATTAAAATTTTTCTTTCTTTAAAATGAAAGTAGGCAATGTACCAAATAACTGTTAGAGATGAAGTTGAGATAGATTCCTGAAATCCTAGGTAAATAATAATAATAAAATGATTTGATTAAGAGATAAAAATGATAGGGAAATATGAATTCTCAATTATGAATTTGAGGGATGGGTTTTTTGTTTGGAAAAAAAATCTTCTTTTTAGCCATAAAATAATAATGTTTGTATGTTTTAAAAATTTTTTATAATGTGATATGTTTCAATAATTTGTTAACATGTAATAATAATAATGAATGTAGATTTTGATTTTAAAAGATGTGATAATAATAAAGGTAGATGATTGTGATTTTAATAAATGTAACAGTGATGATGAATAAAGATGTCTTTATAATGATGAAGAATTTAATTATAAAAAATTGTAATGATGAAAAAGTGAATCATAAAAAAAATGATGATTTGAAATAATAATAATTGATTGTATTGATGAACATGTTTAATGATGTATTTTGAAATGATGCTGATATGTGATGTTGATTTTATGATATGAAAATTTTGAAAAATTTGTTTGTCTATGATTTGATGATTATTTTTGTTGTTCACATGTACAATGTTATACAATTTTCTGCTGTTGTAAAATAATAAAGAATTAACAATGATGCTACGTTATGCACATTTGATTATGTTTTGATGATGATTTATATGATGTCTAATTTGTTGTGCTTTTAAATATTGTATTATGATATGATTTGATAACTATCTATTTGTTGTTCACATGTTATATGTTTTGATATTGTCTGTTATGACTAGTTCACACGTTGAATATGATTTTATGCTGTATACCTTGTAATGTGATGTGTTGTTTGATTCATTTAAAGAATTCATGTTTGTTATGTCATGAATACCATACTTTTATCATATTTTTGTATCACATTCTGTAATATGATTTTTATTTGACTTTTGATTTCTGTAGTTTGATGTATCATGAACAATATTATGTTTGTTAAAAACATGTTGAGAAATGATTTCTGTTTATGTTGAATGTACCATTTTTAGAATTTATGATGTTTTTGGAAAATAATTGATGATGTTTTTGAAAAATCTGTAATAATGCAGAAAATTTATTATGTTTTTGAAATTTTAATAAGGTTTACCAAAATTGATGATGTTAAAACTTTTTGATATTTTTGTTTTTAAAATTGTTGAATGATAAATTAAAATTTTTTCAAAATTGTTATTAGAACTAATCTTGTTCTCCGTAAAAGGTGGCAAGGGGTTGGAATGTCCCAGCTTCCATGTTTTTTTCTTCGAGATTCTTATTTCTGCGTAATGAGAAACTCGAAGGAGGGGGTTTCTGTAAGCATGGGACATCTTCCAACCAAAATAAATAATAAATATTAAGTTTAAATAAAGTACAAGTAATATTAATGTAGTAATAATATTCAGAATAAATATTATATATAAATAAAAAAAAGTGTAAAGTGTTCTAAAAAATGTAAAACATTGAAAGTTTAAATTTCAAACTGTGCGCGCCGATGAAATTATCCAACGTTGCACAATCCATGAATAAAGGAAGTTGAACCCTGGAGAAACTTCCCATGAGCCTGAGCGTTAGCTTGCCTAGCGTCTGGAGGAAACGTGGTTTGGCAGTCTTTGTAAGAACTCAACGGGAGACAGTCACGTTATGGTGCGGTTGCGGAGACTCATTTTTTAGCAGCCTCATGGCGAAATAATCGTAATTTGGGAGTTGGAACCAAATACAAAAGATATGGACAACTTGTTTGTGAGTAAAGTGCAAAACATGTAAGAAGTAACTTTATCAATGTGATTGAGGAACGTTTTAGAACTTTAATTTTTTCTGAACAATAACTTACACATATACAATTTCTGTACTTTACATTTGAATGTTGATAACTCTTTTATTTAAATAGATATGTCTTTGTTTCTTAATGACAAAATAAAAAGAAGGTTTCTTGTTTTAATTATGTCTGGCTAAATAATTTGTGTTAACCATGTGCCATGCTATGCTAGTAACTGTAATTACGATTTGAGATTGCGATCCTGCCCCTTAGGATAATTAAAATAGTAAATTTAAATGTAGAGTTGTAAGAACGCAGACTTACAACTAGGTAAGTTACTTAAAAATTGATTAAAAGCTCTTAAAGCACATTATAAACGTTATAACATAATGTGAAAAAATGATTAAGGTCATTCATGGTAACCGGCTCTTTACAATAAAACGTGATCAACATCGATAAATAAATAAAAACAATATGTATTGTTCAGGAGCTTATGAGGATAATTAATCTTGCCAACATCCACTTTGTTGTTTGTTGTTATTGTACAAAGGGTACAATAAATGCTTTATACCGTTGAAAGTGCGTAAATATTTATTCAGAATATGTACAGAATTGATTGAGGAGTCATTTTGTAGCGAAAGATATAAAGATTTATGTAAAATGTGAAAACCATTGATGACATGGCAGACATCTGACCTAAAATTGGCTTCTTACTAAATCTGATTGCAGTGTCAATTTAGTTGTTGAAACAGTTACTCTATTTTTGAGCTCAGCAAGATGTTGTAGATAATATAATTTCCATACAAAAAATCAGGTGACATCAATTCTGGGAATGAGGTGGCCATACAATTGCCCCTGTCTGACTAATCCGGTGACTTGGTAAACTGTTATAAAAGAAATACTGGACTTCTGTATGATAGTGTACCATTTAAGCGTAAGCATCTAAACTCTTCACTAAACATTATTCCAGGAATTTATCATCTTCCTTTAACCAATTTATCCTTTATCCGAAAAAGTAAAACAAGATATGAGTCTTTAAATGATTTGAAGGGATATACAGTCGACACCAATCGAGAGTTATCTGACAAAGCGTATAGGGCAGTGTAACAATTAAAAAATAAATAATGTCACTTATTTCCAAAAGGGTTTGACATTTCACATTTTTGGGTCTGTAAGTTGGGTTAGTACTTGGTTCAATATGTAATTTAGGCGAGATATGATGGAAACTTGCAAACGTAAATTCGAAGCCTTGTGTATGGATGGACAGACAGGGTTCCAGAATTGGTTAATGTTATAGAATCGTGAGTAAACGATTTGGATGAATGGAAAAGGTTTAATACTAATACAATATCATAAAGTAAATAAATAAACATTGTAAACGCTTTTAGTTTAAGTTAATTAACAAACAATAATTCCCAAAATTAAAACATAAAATTCAGTGTGGGGTGTTCAGTGTGCAGATATAATCGTCAGGTTATTCCTAATTGGCTCAAAATATCCACCAATCATAGCATTTAACAGTCAGTCTGATACAGTATACTTCTATGCGAAGACATTCGCTCATTTTCATTCGCCGAGAGTGGTTGTGTTGACTCTCATGTCAAGTCAAGAACTTCTCGTTACCAGAATGATACTAAGCTTCCAGAGCGATGCAACAAACGAGCTATTCATTTAAAAGAAACAGTTTTCTCTTTATTTAAATTTAAATAAATTCAGTGATCAGTGTCCTGGTATAGATGCTTACATTGTTTTTCAAACATAATTTTCATATGAAAACATATTTTTGGTTATCACAATACATAACTATAATATATATATATATATATATATATATATATATATATATATATACAGTATATAAATTCTAGTGATACAAGTTAAAATTTTGAGAAAAAGACGATTGATTTGTAAATTGATTATAAAATAGAGACAAATGGAAGTCTTATCTAGAAATAAAGATAATTTATGAACTTTAAATATTAACATATAAAAAAACAGACTTTGTGAATTGTTCCCTAGTTTCATAGACAGTCATATACTGTGAACCCCATTTTTTGAATTATTCGTATTTTTTACTTGTTTTAAATTTATATATTTAGTTTAAGAATTAATTGTATATGTTTTTTTCTTTTCAGAAAGTACTTCCATAATTGGAATTCATTATAGTTTATTTCATGTATGTATTTCAGATGGGAGAATATTCAATAAATATTCTAAATTGAGTATTTAATCAAATCTGTGGTTTGTTTGTGACTATTAAGTACACTTTCCTTAAGAAAAAATCCATGATCCTCATTCCGAGTAAATTAAAAGTGTCTGTCCTTAAAATCACAGAATGGTGCCCAATAAACTCATTTAAATGCAGTAAACTTATTTATATAATTATGCAGTAAAAAAGTAAGTCCAGTACATTCAAATCAAAGAAATATAAATTCCTCTTTAATTTCACATATAGAAATTGTTACAAGGGCCTGAAGACATACATGCTGACGTATTCTATACATATGCAAGACGGGATATCTGTGGCAGTGCCGCCATACAGGTTTCGTTTGACAGAGAGAACAGAGTTGGATTGACAGGTGGAACAGTTGAAGGAGACAGGGATTATAGAAGATTTGCAAAGCGCTTACACAACACTATGTTTCTTGGTGAAGAAACCAGGGAACCAGTGTCGGATGGTAGTGGACTACAGAAAACTAATAAGAACTATAGATCATATCAATACCATCAAAACTATAAACATGGAGAAATTGCAGCTGGGCCACGAGTACCTATTTAAGAACAGAAAGGCTATACTAGACCTAATGCAAGTATGCAAGACACATTCACGAGCATCAAGGTTGTATACAATACAAGACAGCATGTTGTAGTATAAGCAGTTTTTGCAAGGCAAGACCAAGTTACTGTTAGCCACACCAAAGTCACTATTCCCTAACATACAACAAGCTTTATCACGATTCGCTGAAGTCAGGTGAACACTCCGGAATATCGAAGACTCTGTCTAAAATACCTAGCAAATATTATTGGCCTACTATATTATTAAATGATAAAACATACTAGATGATTATTTTATCTTCTTTTTTTAAAAAAATAGTGCTTTTTACCAGTGGGTGGGAGTTGTTTATTATTTACAAAATAACTATATCATATTGGGTGATTTTATAAATTTGAGGTAGAGAGAAAAATATGTTAAAATTAGCTACAAAATCATTCAGATACACTTTCAAAAGTCCCTCACCACACTTGGGAATAAACAAAATAACACAAAAAACAAAAATTTTTGTCAAAAGTAAAATGTTTATTCCTATTAGACCCTTATAGCTATTACAACAACAAAGTTGTCATCTTCAGAGGGAATCTTAACAAAGACTAAATTAAAACTATTTACAACTAAAGTGACCAGTTTCTCTACCCCACTCCTCTGGTGCATTGACCTATCAACAATAGGGTTGACAGTTCAAACACCTGTACTGTTACCTGGAATGGGGAAGGCCCAATCCTCTAACAAACAAAGATGTTTTAGAATTTACAAAATAATCATCCCTAAACTAATTATCTAAACATATTAACTAAATAATAATAGTAGATACAATTTTTTTTTTTTTTTTTTTTTTTTTTTTTAAATACATGAATATAACTATTATCATAACATATTAAACAAAAATACGAATAATACACGCTATGTTACAAATTCTATTAACATATTAAAATGAGATACAAATATTTACTTTTACAAGAATAAAAAAATTAAAATTAAAAAAAATTAATAATTTTTTAAAATTTTAAAAAAACCACTATGCTGAAAATACCATAACAACATAAAAAGGTTAATCTTTAATAATAGATACAAGAATAAATTTTTTACATGAATCATAAGAATGATGCTAAAAAATTCTATTAATATAGTAAACCAGCATATTAATGATAAATATAAATAATAACTTTCACATAAATTATAAAAAAAAAAAAAAAACTATTCTAAGAAATCTATTGCTTAACAACCTAAAAGGTCTATCTTGGTTGTAACAAAGAGAACAAGCATGAATTAGGAATAGGGCCTTTGTCAGAATTTAATAATTTTGAATTTTCAGTCTTAGCAATTAATATGCTTTCATAGCTATTTAATAATTTATTGGAATTCACTTTTTTTAACAATTTTAAATTTTTAAGGTCTGTGTTATGGTTAGTTTCTAATAGATGTTCCGCTATACTAGATTTTTCTGGTCTGTCGTATTTTAAATGGGCCAAATGTTCTTTAAACCTAGTCGTGATTCTTCTCTTTGTTTGGCCAAGATAAACCTTGTCACAATCATTACATTTGATTTCATAAATTCCTGAACTCTCTAGGTCCGGAATTCTGTCTTTTGTATTGCCAATTAAATTTCTTATGCTATTCTGGCTTTTGTAGGCTATTTTGAAATTAAATTTTTTAAGGATGTTGTCTAAACCCTTGGTAAGGTTACGGTCAAAGGGTAAAGTAAAAAATCTTGTTTTTTGGTTGGTTTCAGGTTGGAGAGTTGTGGATATGTTTCTATTATGTTTAAGTTTTTGTTTCCTAACAATGTTTTCCACAATTTTGGTATCAAATCCATTATGCTGGGCTATAATTTTAATGTTATTTATTTCATTCTTTAAACGTCTATTTGTTAGTGGTATTGTAATAGCTCTGTGGACTAAACTATTAAAAGCTGCTAATTTCTGACTATTACAGTGGTTAGAACTACTTAAAATAAATCTATTGTTATTTGTGGGTTTCCTATAAATATCAAATTCAATTCTATTTTTATTTCTTATACACAAAACATCCAGGAAAGGTAATCTATTGTTTTGTTCTATTTCATGGGTGAAGTTAATTGAACCATGTACGTTATTGAGTTCACAAATGAAGTCATCTATTTTACATATATTAAGGTCAAACACTGCAAACACATCGTCAACATATCTTAGCCATACCCTTGGAAAATACACTAAATTATTTTTTAACTTTTCTTCAAATTTATGCATAAAAATTTCAGCAATAAAGGGGGACAGGCTATTACCCATTGCTGTACCTTCTAATTGGTGATAATATTCATTGTTAAATTTGAAAAAATTCTGATTCATACAAATGCCTGTTAGTCTAACATATTCATTAATTTTTTTAGGTTCTACGTTATTAAATTCTAAAAATTCTTTGAGATAATCTAAAGTTTCTTTAATAGGTATGCTGGGGAACAGCGAACTTACATCGAAAGAAACTAAAATTTCACTGTTTTTTAACTTAATATTTTTCACTGAATTGACAAATTCTAAATTGTTTTTAATAGAGAAAGCAAAATTACCTTTTTGTTTTTTCTTAATTTTTGTGAACTCATCTGTTAACCATTTTGATAGTGGATCAGTTGGTGAATCAATGCACGAAACTATTGGTCGCATTGACTTGCCTTCCTTATGGATTTTGGGCAGGCAGTACAATCTAGGTAACGTTGGATTCGGGATGTGGAACTTGTAGACCTCCTTTGGTGGTATGACCGACGTACAATTCTTAATGGTTTCCTTGGTTGTACTAATCCATTTGTTTAAGGGGTTTCTTGTTAGTTTTTTGTAAGGTCCTTTTTCCAACAAGCTAGTAGCTCTGTGGAAATAATCTTCCTTGTCCAAAATTACAGTTGTACCACCTTTGTCTGCTTTTAAGTAGAAACATTCCTTTTCTTTCAAACCCTTAATTAATCTTAAATCTTGTTTACAAGTGGAAAATTTGTCCTTGCTGTTTTTTACATTGTTCTGGATTTTAAATTTACATGAATTACGTATGTAATTTTTGTCTGAGTCCTTTAAAAAACTAATGTTACTTTCAATATTAGCTATTATATCTTCTACTATATGTTGGTTATCACTAGCTATGCAAAATTTTAAACCCTTACTTAAAAGATTCATTTCTTCAGTACTGAAACTCTGATTCGAATCATTTTGCACTAATGGTGCATGATTGCTTACAATCTTATTTTCATCAAAACTAGCTTCTACAGGTTTCTTTATAGATTCAAATTTTTTATTGTGTTTTTTAATTTTATTTTCAATTTTGTGTTGATTTACAAGGTACATTATCCTACAAAATTCATCCCATTCACTATGAATAGAATATTTGGCTAGTTTGATGTGTAATTCATATACTTCTAATTCTAATTTACTTAATTTACTGTATAAATAGTTAATTTCTACCTTTAACCACTTCTCCTTCGCAAATTGTATAACTTTGTCCGTGCGAGAGTTCTTCAGGTTGACGTGTATATCACTAATGAATTTAGGAAAAACTTTACTGCGTTGACACTTCTTAAGAAATTTGATGTCTAATTTAATAAATTCTAATCTTAAACTTAACTTACGGAAAAGGTTTTGCTCAGTAGACCGGGAAGTCATATTAATAAACAAAGACCAGAGCACTGTGGTGACAATATATACAGATACACTTTCAAAAGTCCCTTACCACACTTGGGAATAAACAAAATAACACAAAAAACAAAAATTTTTGTCAAAAGTAAAATGTTTATTTCTATTAGACCCTTATAGCTATTACAACAACAAAGTTGTCATCTTCAGAGGGAATCTTAACAAAGACTAAATTAAAACTATTTACAACTAAAGTGACCAGTTTCTCTACCCCACTCCTCTGGTGCATTGACCTATCAACAAAAAAAAAAAAAAAAAAAAAAAATTGTATCTACTATTATTATTTAGTTAATATGTTTAGATAATTAGTTTAGGGATGATTATTTTGTAAATTCTAAAACATCTTTGTTTGTTAGAGGATTGGGCCTTCCCCATTCCAGGTAACAGTACAGGTGTTTGAACTGTCAACCCTATTGTTGATAGGTCAATGCACCAGAGGAGTGGGGTAGAGAAACTGGTCACTTTAGTTGTTAATAGTTTTAATTTAGTCTTTGTTAAGATTCCCTCTGAAGATGACAACTTTGTTGTTGTAATAGCTATAAGGGTCTAATAGGAATAAACATTTTACTTTTGACAAAAATTTTTGTTTTTTGTGTTATTTTGTTTATTCCCAAGTGTGGTAAGGGACTTTTGAAAGTGTATCTGTATATATTGTCACCACAGTGCTCTGGTCTTTGTTTATACAAAATCATTGATCAAAGGCTTAAATAATATTTTGCCGATAAAATAAAATTAGAAGAAAACTTGGCAAAATATTGAAAGTGAAGAACAAGGAGTTTAGTTCTCAGTTTCACAATTCTCAATTATATATGTTTTTGAAAAAAATAAAAAATAAATAACATTAATAATAAATAATATTATACAAAGTCTATAAAAAAAGTTTTTTTTCCCGGTATCAAATTAAGTTTTTAAAAATGATGATCAAACAAATCATCAGAATTGTACTATAACATTAGTTATAAACCACATTTTCTCTTATTATGAAAGATGATAATGTGCACATAGACCTGACAATTAATAAGACAAATAATGTCAGTTTAAGGCCAACTAGTTCTCTCATCTTAGGCATTAGGCATAAGGCTGCTGATTATGTCATATTGATTTGAGATGATAAGACATTGCAGTCTATCCTTTGTTAGATAATATAAACATACATTGATGTCTATATTGTTTAAAGGGAAAAACCTCTGAGGTCATAGTAACACAAGCATGATAGGTAATTTTATATTAAGTAATAAAACTCTATTATCAATCAATAATTTTCCTCTTTAACAATATTTTAATTTAATACCAACATTTTAAATTTTAATTTTAATCTACTGATTGAGAAAGTGAACAGTGCTTACGAAAAACTCAGAACTCTAGGTTTTTTTGCATTTTTCTATTTGAAAACTAGGTAACACTAAGAACCAGTTTCTAAGGTAAGATAAAATCCATACAAAATTTAAACCATTGAATTATTAAACCATTATAAAGATATTTGCTGCAATTCTAAACCGATAATTTTATACTTTGAGAATATTCTGCTATAATATACTTAAATTTTATATAAAATAGCTTACCAAAATTTGTACTTGGTAATTTTACATTGGTGAATTTTATTACTATTATTTATGAATCCGGAATTTTTTATTTTACTTGAAACTTGACCCGATCTGAAAAATCTTAAATTAAAAAAAAATCTTATGAAAATAAATGAATGAAATGGGTTTGTAATACAATTTTATCTTAAAGGAAGTTTGTATTCACTTTTTGGATTTAGAGTGTCTATTTCCTTTCAACTACACCTACCCCTCACTTTTCCCTGTCATACAACTTTTTTTATATTGCCTATTCCGGAACAATAGTTCGATGTGTCAGAGATATATTAAAAAATAATTATCTCTGATAGTATAAAAATAATTACACATCTGCAGAACAGTCTCAAGTAACAGCTTGCACGTGTAAAGGCAGAAAGGTTGTTCAACTTAAGTTTCCCAAGAGAAAATAATATTTTCAAGCTACACATAAAACCCTAAGAATTGGCCTCTGGAATGAACTCAAAGTATTTCCACTGAAAACACAAGATTGCAAAAAGCAACGTCCAATCAAGAAAAGCCCGCAAATAAATAACCAATAGAATCTCAAGAAAGTACAATGCTAAATTGAAAATTTTAACCGCGTGAATGAAAAAGTGGGAGAGACGCAAGTTTTCTTAAGACAGTCTAAAAACTATCACCACCCAAGTTAGACGTAGTAACGGTCCAGAGCAGAATGTGTAAATAATTTCAATATGTTAATAAGTCCAAGTGTGTTTCAAAAGGCAAGTAAAGCCATAATAATCATTAAAAAAATTTCAAGTGTTAAGTGTCAAGTGAGAAATCAATAAAAATAAATTAATAAAAAAAAGTGTTCGGTAATTTATGAGTGTTAATGTATGAGTTTATTACTTACTAAGTTTGAGTGCCGGAGGACCAGAGTTATTGAGTTTACCTTCCTTGAGGTTGTCGTATATTGTGCCAACGAACGGTTCCACTTGATGTGTAGTAACTGGCCAGTACTTCTTCTTACAATCACTTCACACCGACCGCACTTGACACTTTACAATAATTAAAAATGTTTAAAAAGAGAAAGAAAATGTATAATATTGAATTTGAGGTAGCCGGAACTTAAGTCCATGAGAAACTTGGCTTAGAGAGCAGACAACGCACCTGACTCCTACTAGAGATAGAATGAGAAATGCCTAAAATTGTACAGGTATAAAGTGAAAGTTGCTGTGGCATGTAACCCAATTTAGAAAAATGAGAATTGTCGATTTGACCTTAAAACTAATACGTAACATACAGGGGGCCTTGAATCCTCCTGAGGATTCAAAATAAACAAATCTGTTCAAAAAAAAATAACATAAAATTTAACTGTTCATAAGAAAATTAACTTAATTATTCTAGTGTGAATATTAATCTGAGTTTATTCTAAATTAATGGGTAACGGGAAAACCTTGTGAGCTGGACGAGTCAAGGTTCCCTGTTGAGTCTTGAGGTGAACAACGCGCACTACCTTATCATTACCAGGGGACACATTTATGATTCTGGCCAATGGCCATGAGAGCGGAGGTGAGGCTTGATGCACCAACACTAAGTCTCCGATGCGCAGATTATCTGTGGGCACATTCCATTTTCCACGTTGTTGAAGAGTGTGGATGTATTCCAAATGTAGGCGATCACACGTTGTAGTTTGCTGAAATGGGAGAATTTTGTGAGCAGATCCCATTCTTGAGGAGCAACAGATAATAAAGTGTTAGGCAACAAAGGCTTGCTTTCTCCAGTTCCATTGAGGTCTGCTGCGACGAAATGAGATACAGGCCATGTCTCTCTATGCTGTTGCAGCCATGGAGGGCCAGACCACCATAAGTCATGGTTGATTAATTCAGAGGGAAGTATTCCACGTGATGCACAGTCAGCGGGATTGTATTCACTAGCGATATGTCGCCAGCAACTAGAGGGTACTTGCTCCTGTACCTGAGCGACTCTGTTTGCAACATATGTCTTGAGACGATGAGGAGGTGTGTTTAACCAGGTAAGAGTGACGGTGGAATCACACCAGAGGGTAACAGACGTAGTTATTTTCTTGGGGAAGATTTCAATGGCATACACCAATAATTGGGCGAGTAAGTGAGCTGCGTTCAGTTCTAACCGCGGAATAGTGAGTTTCTTCAAAGGAGCAACTCGAGTTTTGGACAACAACTGCCTTACTGTCACAGATCCGTCGTTGAGCTGGCATCTTAAGAATAAGACAGCTGCATATCCATTCTCAGAAGCATCTGAGAAGCCATGTAGTTCTATGTCATGTGAATGAGAGATTTTTAGAGCACGAGGAATAGTGATATCTCGTAGGCTCTCTGAGGTACCTATAAAGGTTTGCCACATTTCAAGTAGCTCAAAAGGAAGAGGTTGGTCCCAGGCTAGTCCTTTGGTCCATAAGAGTTGCATGAAGCGTTTTGCCCACATGACAATGGGAGACAAGAAACCGCAGGGGTCATAGATCTGGGCTATCACACTAAGTACCTCACGCTTAGTAGTAGAATTGCGAGGTAGTCTCATGTTATTAGTGAAAGAGTCTGTCGAAGGAGACCAATGTACACCTAGTATGGTGTAATGAGGTTGGAGAGTTTCTTGGAGAAATACAGGAGTTTCTAGATGATCATCTGGGAGTCTACGTAGGAGTTGCATGGAGTTCGAAGTCCACTTACGTAACTCAAAGCCTCCACGACTCATTAGTGAAATAAGCTGGTGCTGGAGGTTCATCGCTTCATCTTCGGTGTCTCCACCTGCGATGATATCATCTACGAAGGTTTGATTACGTAGAATCTCTGCAGCTGCAGGGTAGGAATCACCTTCATCTATGGCGAGCTGATGTAAAGTCCGAATGGCGAGGTATGGAGAACAATTTACTCCATAAGTCACTGTAGTGAGTTTGAAAGTTGAAAGAGGTTGATAAGGACTATCACGCCAAAGAATCAGTTGATAGCACTGGTCTTCAGGGTGCATTCGTATCTGTCGATACATTTGACGAATGTCACAAGAAAACACAACATTATAAGTCCGAAAGACGAGCAACAAATCGCAAATGTTAGTTTGCATCTTTCTTCCGGTGAGAAGAATATTATTGAGGGAGAAACCATTAGAAGTTTTAGAACTGGCATCGAACACAGTGCGCAAATGAGTAGTACTACTGGATTCCTTTAAGACCCCGTGGTGAGGGAGGAAGTAATGAGGATTAGTTAGGTTAGTGTTGTTAGCGACTTCCATATGACCTGAAATGAAATATTCAGACATAAAATCTGAGTAGAGCGCTTTGAATTCAGGTTGCGCCTTGAACCTTTTCTCTAAAGAATGAAGTCTCTGTTCAGCGGTTAACTTCAAGTGGCCCAGAACGGAGTGTTCTTTCTTGAATGGTAGTCGGACACAATAACGGCCAGATTGGTCCCGAGAATGAGTGGTTAAGAAATGTTCTTCACATAGCCTGTCTTCTTCAGACTGTTTTGTCATTATAGGGGGCTCTTCTTGCTGCCAGAATCTTTGCAACGAGTTGTGTAAGTCGATGTCATTAACAGATAAAAGGGTTGCTGACATCTGAGAAGTGATAGTAGAACCAGTATGAGGTGCGCAAGGCGCTTCACCCATGACTAAATATCCAAAGTGTGATCCTATCACACTTGGTAGGCCAGGGCCGAGGTGGTGGGCTACCTGGTTAAATATTAGTGGGAATAAAGAGGCACCCAGGAGAGCGTCAATGCCTCCTGGCATGTGAAATGTAGGATCAGCCAAAATGTATGGTCGGACTTTATTAAAGACATCAGGCGCAATTGAAACACGAGGCAAGTCTACACAGATTTTGTCAAGAATGAGAAAGTCTTGATTCTTAGAGATCATTTTTCCATTTAGAGTTTCAATGTTGAGATATGTTTGGCCCTTAGAGCTGGTTACAGCTTGAGAAAGTCCAGCAATGACCTGAGAACATTTGTTGCGGGGAGCACATAACAACTGAGCTGCTCGCTCAGTAAGAAAGCAGGACTGACTGCCAGAGTCAACGAGAGCACGGAATACCTGTGTAATTCCAATGGCAGAGGTGAGTTTCACAAGCAAAGTGCCTAATAAGACTGTTGTGGAGCGAGTAAAACGGCCTTTATCTTGACAGGTTAGACTAACTGCAGGTGTAGTTTCCTGTGAAGTTTGAACAGTTTCATGAGATGAAGTTTGAACTATAGGCGTACGGTTTTCTTCAAAATGAAGTAATGAATGGTGCCTTTTGTGGCAATTAAAACAACTTGATGTTGACCTACAGTCATTGAGGTTATGGTTGCCCAAACATGAAGAGCATCGTTTATTTTCTTTAACGATTTGAAAACGGGATTTGGGATCCTTACTCTTGAAGATGGGGCAAGTATACACCTTGTGATCAGTTTTGTGACAAACAAAACATGGGAGAGGGTTTGAATTACTGCGTTTATTTCCATCAGTGTTGGAGGTCATCAGAGAGACCTTGTGATTTCCAATAGGACCCTTTTTGAATTTAGAAAATTGGTTTTTTGACATATAATCATGGCTTGACTCTGCAGAGGCAGGTTTTAAGAAAGGTGCAGAATGCAAACTAGCGTTTTCAATTTCGTTACAATCCTGATTGAGGAATTTTATTACATCTGCGATGTCAGGTAAGACAGGGCCATCCTCACCTTCAACGGTGGGATTGGAGGAACGGAATTGTTCGAACCTTTTCCTGAGATCGTTGTCCATTTTTCTAAGAACCATAGCTGATAGAAGTGGGTTATTTTGGGTGATGTCCAGTTTTAACCCTTTGAGAGCTTGAACGTTTTCATTGTAAGAGTTGACAAATTTTCTCATTTGTTTTGGAGAATGATTCACAGAGGGTAAGTCCAAAATTTGATTTAGGTGAAGAGTGACGAGTCTCCTTGGAGAGTGGTAACGCTCTTTCAGGAGGTCGTAAGCCACTGTGTAATTAGAGTCGGAAATAGGTAGAGATTTAATCAAATTTAAAGCATCACCAGAGAGAACACTTAATAAGTATTGAAACTTCGTACTGGGTGACAAAGAAGAGTCTTTATTTATACTCGATTCAAATAGATTGATGAAAGATACCCATTCCAGGGAGTCACCACTAAAACGTTTTAATTCGAGCTTAGGTAAGCGAACCACTGACTTTTGTACAGGGGCAGGTTCACTATTACTCTTGGATTGCATTTTGCTTTGAATTGAGGTTAGGGTAGAATTAATATAATTCACTAACTCATCTGCACTATTAAGAGAAGCGTAATTAGGTTTAAATTCAGGATCACTAGCCAATTTAAGCTCCAGGTAATTGTCTAAAGAATCAGAAAATTCTTGGCGAAGCTTACTGGCAGATTTTGCGTACACAAGGAATTTTTGAAGAATATCCTTATCAGAAGTTTTTTTTGTAAGATCAAAAATCATTTGAATCTGTGAGAATGCGTTCTCCATTCTTGCTTTGACAACTGCAAGTGATTTAGCCATTTTACAAAGTTAATTCACAGAAAGACACTAAATTTATTTATTTATCTTGAAAACACAAAAAGAGGTTTATTTTAAAACATAGGCCATCAACTTAAGAAATATGGTGAAGTCTACAGTATAAAGTACAATAGAAAGTCAAAATAAGCAAAACTGAATTAAACATAAATTATTTATAATGAAAAGCTGAATAGACCCTTTTTTGATATACACATGAGGTATGTCAATAATATTAATAAATTTGAATACCTTATAAACTTTCTCCTTTTGTGACCTAGTTTCTGAAAGTAACTAAAATAAGTATAGAGATAACATATGAGCAGGTAGTACAATACAAAGGTCAAAATATTTATAAGCTAGATTTTGTGTACACACTAAGTGAAGTATTAAATTTACAATATTATTTCTATTACAAGTTTAATTTTATTGGAGATCAATATTAAACTAAAATAAGACCAATCGACAATTCTCAAAATAGAAAATGAAAGTGAACTTTAACTGTTTGTACTGTAGCGTGGTGAAAGTTGGAGAATACAAATCTAAAGTGAAAGTTGATAGTAAGCAATTTGAACAGAGTTTAAACCAAAAATAGAATAAAATATAACGGTATTAAATGAACTGATAGACTGGTTTTTATCTTACGTCTAGTTAATGAATAACTAGATCCGGCCCGGGGGGACCAAAAAATGTTCGGTAATTTATGAGTGTTAATGTATGAGTTTATTATTTACTAAGTTTGAGTGCCGGAGGACCAGAGTTATTGAGTTTACCTTCCTTGAGGTTGTCGTATATTGTGCCAACGAACGGTTCCACTTGATGTGTAGTAACTGGCCAGTACTTCTTCTTACAATCACTTCACACCGACCGCACTTGACACTTTACAATAATTAAAAATGTTTAAAAAGAGAAAGAAAATGTATAATATTGAATTTGAGGTAGCCGGAACTTAAGTCCATGAGAAACTTGGCTTAGAGAGCAGACAACGCACCTGACTCCTACTAGAGATAGAATGAGAAATGCCTAAAATTGTACAGGTATAAAGTGAAAGTTGCTGTGGCATGTAACCCAATTTAGAAAAATGAGAATTGTCGATTTGACCTTAAAACTAATACGTAACAAAAAGCGTATTGTGTGTGAAGTGAATCTGTGTGAATTGTATGTGCGACGGTTTGATAGGAAAAAAAATTGTAAGTAGGTTTAAATATATATATATATATATATATATATATATATATATATAATATGTAAGAAAGATCTCATAAAAACAAACATTAATTAATACAAATTTAAAAAAATATCCCAGAATTAAAATAAATAATACAGAACCACAGCATAACTAATTAATCAAATATAAATTGAGAGTCCAAAAATCATAATTAATCTAAAAACAAATCTAATCTAGAACCATTAAAATAAATGTAGTATTAAGAAATTGTGAAAAGTGTTTTGATTTAAATATTAAGGAAAATCTTCTTCATCATAAATAAGCTGATAAAAGGATCTCATGATACCTAACGAAGCTATTTTGAGGGAGCCAAAAATATTTCTTTAATTAAATCAAAATAATTATTATGTATAGTGAGTAATTTAAATTGTGCATTTAGTTAATTAAGTAATAAATTAGGAAAAATAAAAATTATAAAAGTAAATATTGGGAAGACTGTAAACTAAATATTGTATAGTCTTCTATTATAGTTTTAACCTAGAAATAAAATTTTAAAATATACATCTAAATATTTTAAATCTTTAATTATGTTTCGATAATGTTTAAATAGTTTGAATCACTTAATTTTTGTCTCTGTACTTATTTAGATAAATCCTATCACAGCCAAGCGATATTGATTCGAGAAATCGAATCTGCCACCACAAAAACCTTACAGATGTTATGCTGATTATATTTCAATCTAAAATTTGGTGGAAGCTTGAAAAAAAAAAAAAAAAAAAAAAACTCGAGCTTATTAAATGACTTGATTAAAGCTCAAGCTAGGAAAAGGCTTGAGCTCAATATAAAGAAGGGATTGTTAAAAGGCTCGAGCTCGGCTCGTATTATAAAACCCATGTTTGTATGTCCTATCCTAATGGAACAACATTAGTTGCTAACTTGAAGAAACAAACATAAAGATAATATAATAGGTAAAACTAGTATTCTAAATCCAATATAATTGTAAATTAAATAATATTAATGAATGTAAACTTTTGTTACATAAATACCAACGTTTCTCTAAAGGAAATTCTATTGTATGTTTTCCTTGTTTCTTGAAATATTTCTTCTAATAAATCATGCTCCTTTCAATTTTTGAAATACATTATAAAAAAAACTGATGAAATTGATAAATTTTGAAATTTGGATGTATATAAAAAATTCACCATTTGATAACCAAAAATCTAAACAATTTATGAAAGAATTATTACTAGATATTAAGGTGAGATAAATTAATTAATTAAATTAATTGAAAACATGATCTTAGTGGTTACAACTATAATAATATATTATTATACAACTTACATTGTGCACGCTGAGCCATATCTCTTGTATTTGCCATAGTATTTAACTTATGCAGAACTACTACCATATCAGGCCGTTCTTTTGGGCGATATCTCACACACCATCGCCCTAATGCCAACAGACCGGGAGCTGTTGAACATTCATCTGGTCCTGCTTTCGGGTCTGAAAGTTCAATTAAAACCGTTTCAGGAACTGCTTCCACATAATCTTTCTGAAATATAACAAAGACTTGTGATACTATGAAATATATTATTTATATGTAGTACAACATCAATATACTGTTTCCGATAGTACTCAGTTGATCTATCTGAGAAAAAGATTTATCTGGAAAAACAAATAATTTCCAATTAGAAATTGCAAGAAATTAATAATAATAAATTACTGAATGGAATAACAGTAAATCAATTAAAACGAAAAATTAAAACAGAGTACAAATCAAGATTACTGATTTTTATAATGTGAGAATAATGAATTATATGAACAGCTTCTTGGAAAAAAAAAAAAGTGAAACCAGGTAAAATGTGAAATAGTGTGTGGAATTAAAACAAAATCAAATTAAAGGTAATTTTTAATAACATTATTTATTTAAAGATATTAGTAAACATCCATTGAATCATCTTCAAAATTTCTCACAGTTACTAAAAACATATGTATTATATTGACATTTCCTTTATTGAACAAGTTTGTGATTATTTAACTATTCTCTATATAATTTGTCTAAATCCATTTTTTTTATTGACTTAATAAAATGTGCATGAGAATGAGAAGCAAAAGTGTTACTTTAAAAAATTGGTTTTTAACTTACCAAAAATTTTTGTGATCTATTCTCTTCGTATGCTCTCTGCCCAGTTGCTAGCTCAAAAAGTACCTATTGACATATATATTTTAGTAAATTTATAAAAATGAACAACATAATTATGTGTACATAATGAAAAGTAGGGAGGAAGAAATATGAAAAACAATTAACTAAAATATAATTTATATATCATAGAGGTTGGTTCTTGATGTTGGTTTTCTACTGTGAGGTTTTTCTTCCGTATTTGCACTTTATTCAAGAAGTGGAGATGTTAATAAATGGTACAAAAACATTGCTTAAACTTTCTCACTGTTAGGAATTACCATTATTGCTAATTATGTTATTGTTAAGAATTACCATTATTGAAAATTATGTTAAATAATAAATTATCAATTCATTCTATTCCCAAAGTAGTACACAGAAAATATTGGCAAGTTAATGACCATGCCAATGGTCATATTTAACTATAAAAACACTTGATGACTTACTAACTATGCGATTAATAATTGAAGAAAATGGCAGCTAAGCCAGAGGCTCTTTTCGGCAACTAGGGCCATTTTAACTGAAGAAAATGGTAAAGTAGCAAACTAGCAAGGGGCCAGCTGGACTTATTAGAAGAGAACTCTTTGGGAGACTCCAAAAACAGAAACTTGGCTATATCTGCAATAGTAATGATGAGTAAACAAATTCTTGTTGAATATTTAACACATAAAGTAGTAGAATCATTTTTGGTCTCTTCACAAAAATATTTAACTTGCTCTGAATTGCACTGTTTGGGAACAAACTATAATACATTTTTAATATAATCATATATGTGTAATAATGGATTATGATATTTTTGGAAAATAAATAATTGTAAGAATAAATAAAGTCTTGTTTCACAAGTAGCATGAAATATTGAACCACTGATCCAGACCCACTTATAATAGATGGTCTGGATTATCTATTTTGAACCCGAAATTAGGATTAGGAAAGCCTAACTGATGGTGCATCGATCTTCCTAAACCTAACACCATCCATGCAACCACTGATATATCTGTAAATTCTCTATGCTACATATATATAGTAAAGTAAAAAAGTTAAGCAATAAGTACAAAATGTAAATATTATTGAGATTTAACTTAATCAATATTTTGAAAAGCAATATCTAAATATAAACAAATTAAAAAAAAAAATACGTCTGAAAATTACATTCAGTTTGATCTATCATGCACTGTTACTATGTAATTAGATTATAGTCAATGATATTGTCAAACAACATCGTCTGCCAATCCAGGTTTAGGCAAACTGCCTATTCTGCCTACATTATCTTGTTGTCGTTTTCCCTAAACTTCTCTTGTTAATATGATTATAGATCAATGCCTGCTTTAGAAGACTTCTATCTTCTATTCTCATTTCATGATCCCTCCATTTATCGCCATACAGAATACAGATACACTTGTTCTGTTATAAGATGGATCTACAATTCTTGTTGAATAATTTTATTTCATATTCAGTCTATCCATGTTCAGCCTTTAGCAGACCTAAGAAACCTCATTTTAGAAGCTTCAAAATCACCAACACCTTCCTTTTGCGGTGTCCAATATTCTGCATCATATAATAGTGTAGAAACTGCCATAACTTTATAAAATTTGAACTATGTTTCTTTATGTGCTTCCTCTTTCCATTTCCTGATCATTCCACAAACACACAGATATCTTCTTATTTTGTTGACAATATAAAGATCCTTTTCATAAGTAATATCACAGCCTAAGTACTGGAAACGTGTCAGATGTTCTAAATTGATTCCTTTGAGGGTAATTTTAGATCTTATGGTCTAATTTACAGAGAATGATGTAACTTTGATCTTTAATGGTGATATTTTCAATTTATATGTAGAACTTAAATTATTTGTGAATGGTAGTTTATCTTTACTATTTTCTATAATAACATCTGCAAATAGTGCTGTTTTTATGAATTTGTCATTGATTTTGATACCTGAAAATACTCTCTGTAAAATTTACTTTATAAGGTTGTCTATATGGATATAAACAGTGTTGGTATTGCAAACTTGTACTCCCTGATTAGTTCAAATTTCTTTGGTTAATTCTTACCATTGTCAATAACTATAACTTTTGTTTAATAAGCTTTTACAAACTTCAATCATGTGTTGCAGAAATCCTTTTTTATTCATTATACACCATATCACATCTGATTTTACACTATATCAAATGCTTTTGTGTAATCAATAACTAAATTAGACGAGTCTTCAAATTAAATAAATTTACATAATTTTTGTAAAACTTCGGAACTCTGCAAATTCTTCTAAAAAACAGTATGAGAGAGAGTTTGAAGTCTGTTGTTAATTATTTTTCTATATATCTTATAACCTGTATTCAATAAACTAATATCCCAATTGTTCGAAGTGTTGTTTTGCTCTCCCTTCTTAAATAATGAAAAAAATCTTAGCAGTTTTCCAACCATTTGGAATTTTATATTCAGCTCAGCCCTTGTATAATTGCAATAGGTTTTGTTCCAGAGTTGGACCTCCATATTTTATTAAATAGTTCTGAAATTAATTCCATCCAATACTGGTACCTTCCTATTTTATATTTTTCTAAAAGCACGATGCAATTCCTCCATTTCAATGAAACCCACTTCTGATGTTTTATCCTTTGACTCTTTGGATTACATTAAATCATATTAAAGGAAATGGTTCCTTCAGATATATTTAAAATGAGACAACTTTCTTATTTCACAAGTGTGAAAATGACTGACCCCAAAATCAAAAGATAAGATAATGTAGGTGGCACAAGAAAGTCAAATGTCTAACAGGATGATCAATTTTGAAATGACAAGAGCATGAAAAGGAGATTTTTAGTTTTTCATTATAGGCTGTGACACAATCAGACTCCACCTTTTGTGTTGACGTAACTGTTTTTTTTAGAAGTTTGATCTTTTAAAATAGTTCAATAGACGTATAGTATCTTTCTGAACCAGAGTGTAATATTGCATTCATTTTTAATTATTTAAAATCTACACTGACTAGGGGTAAAGTTTAACTCCTATCTCTCGAATTGACAATTTCATAACTCTTTTTTGAGAAGGAGTTAATAGAAGCTTGATATTTTTTAGGCCTGTTTCTATGTTTGACCACAAATGAACTACACTTTCAGATGTTAACACCCAGATTGTTTTTTAAAAAATGGATAAAACCGCATCATTACACCTTTTACTAGACTTATATTGAGAACATTTAAGTACTGGTCTGTCAAGGTTAGTCGGCTTGACCTGTATGGGCTCTTAGGATAATACTTCACATCACACATAAAATTAAAATAAATAAGGAATAAAGTATAAACAAATGAAGGGGATTTTAGGAATAAAATGATTGAAATAAATAATTTAAGTTGCAGCATATGAGGAGAGCTAATGGAAGAACCAGAAGTTAATAGTTTTCAGAACAAATCTTTACCAGAATGCTCAGAAATAAATAGGGAAATTTATAAGCAAATCAATACTGTAGAAATTGATATGGGAGCTCAATGGTCCTTTATTCAAAAGAATTTATGTCAATTTAACAGAAAATGGTGAGAAGATATTAGAACTTCCTGTAGTAAACATCGAAGTAGTTACGGCAATTATGAATAAAAACAAAGAAAAATAAACAAGCGTTAATTTCGATAAAAATCGATCATAAAAAAAAAATAGAAGGGATATTCTTAGTTGTACCTAAGTTAAGAGTAAAATAATAGTAGGGTGTAACTTATTGTATAAATATAAAACAAGAATTAAATATGGAGAGAAGGTTTATACAGTTCGAAATAGATAATAAAAATAGTGAAGGATTTTAATAGAAATAAGAAAAAATGCAAAAATTAATAAAAGTAAGTTATAAGGAAAAAGGGAAGAAATCCAAGTGGATTTGATTAGATTGGAAGATGAAAGGGAACAGGAATATGATCCAAGTGAAAAAGAAAACAACAAGAATGTTGGTAAACCTTAGTTTAAATTCAGGTGACCCAAATTAGTATAGGCAAAGAAATGGGGATTATATATTATCTGCCAAAACCAGTGCAGATGTAAAAAGTGATGGGCAGGATGAGCCTAGACCAATTAAGAACAATAACGGATGTGACAAAGCTGAACGTGACCAATTAAAAGAGGTGGCTCTTGGAGCATTTATTGATATTCAGGGCGCCTTTGATAACACGGCTTATAAGTCAATTGTTACTGCAGCTGAAACCCGAGGACTGGATATGACCACCTGCAATTGGCTTAGGTCATTGCTCAGTAGTAGAACCATCCGAGCAATCCAGTATGGCGAGGAACTTGATGTGTCCGCCATTAAAAGTACCCCTCAAGGTGGTATACTTTCTCCTCTACTGTGGAATATGGTAGTAGACTCCCTAATTACAAAATTAAATAATATGGGATATTACACGCAAAGTTACGCAGATGACATTGTCGTGATAATTAAAGGTAAACATACTAACATAATATCAGACCTAATGAACACAGCTCTGAGGACAATTCATAACTGGTGCAGGGATGAGGGCCTGGCCGTAAACCCGGAAAAGGCCATCATAGTACCCTTTACAAGGAGAATCAAACTAGATAACATTGATATCAGTCTAGGAGGAACACGTTTGCGCCTATCAGAAGAGGTCAAATATCTAGGGGTGATACTGGATAAAAGACTTACTTGGAACAAACACGTAGAACATAGTATCCAAAAAGCAACGAAATCTTTAATGAGTTGTAAACGCCTTTTGGGAAAAAACTGGGGACTTCGTCCAGCCATGATTAAATGGCTATATGAAGCAGTGGTTAAACCACAACTTCAGTATGGATCGCTGGTGTGGTGGACAAAAGCTCTCCAAACCGTTACAACTAACAGGCTAATGAGTATACAAAGGTTGGCCTGTCTATGCATCTCAGGAGCTTTCAGAAGCACACCTACTACAGCTCTTGAAACTCTCTTGGGAATAGACCCGATTAACTTCAGCATCATAGCAGAAGCAAGTCTGGCAGCATACAGAGTACATTGCTCTGGAATGTGGAGAGATAGCCGGTGGCCTAAGGGGCATGGCACAATCCGCACTTTTAAATCTTACGATTCAATTCTAACTATGAGACAAGATTATATGATTAATAAAATCTCATGGACACAGCCCTTTAATATGTGTATTCCACACGAGGAGGACATGATAGAAGGAATAGTGGCTACAGCTAAGAGCTTAGAATTCTACACTGATGGCTCTCGCACCGCCCAAGGAGTCGGAGCAGGAATCTTCAGTAAATCACCTAGGGTGGAAATAAGCATTGCCCTAGGTAGATATGCAACGGTATTTCAGGCCGAAGTTTATGCCATACTTGGTTGCGCACAACTGTGTCTAGAAAGAGGATATGACGACGAACATATCACAATCAGATCTGACAGTCAGGCCGCTTTAAAGGCTATTTGTTCACACGAATTCAACTCCAAATTAGTGTGGGATTGTAATCAAGCTCTAGTCCAACTCTCGACCCGAAACCAGGTAAGCCTATTCTGGATACCTGGACACAGAGGTTATGAGGGAAATGAGAAAGCTGATGAACTGGCTAAGTTGGGAGCACAGACTCCATTCATCGGACCAGAACCTGCTTGTGGTATCAGTAAATCTGTCGCAAGAACCACTCTGAGACGATGGGTCAAACAGGAAACTCTCAACCGCTGGAGAGAGGCCTCTAGAGGAAAACTCTACGGGTCGCTGTACAATCCGAATCAGAAACTCTCTAGGTATGTAATATCATTGAATAGAAACAACCTAAGGAAAGTCTTAAGCTTCATGACTGGTCATGGAGCTTTCAGGGAACACTTAAACACCATGGGTCTAACTCAAGGCAGGACAACCTGTAGACTGTGTAACCAATATAAAGACACAGCAGAACACATACTTTTGTATTGTGAAGCTCTGGAGAGGAGAAGACTACAGATTTTCGGCCTCACAGGCATACCTACAAAGGAAGACGACCTAGCTGCACAAGTTCTAAGACTCACGAAGGATTTAGAACTAAAGTGGATTGTCTAAGATAAGGAAGCGCACAAAAAGTCTTAAATGGCTGAAGTGCCTAGTGACTTCCAACATAATAAAAAAAAAAAAAAAAAAAATTAAAAGGGGAGAGGAAAATGAAATGACGAGAATTACTACAAATGCCTAAAATGGTGAAAATAAATAATAATCTACTAAATGGAATAATAAATATTAAATTAAGAAGGTAAGAAGCTAAAAGAAATCAAATTTGAAGAGTAAGCAACTGTGAGAGACAAACAGAAGAAAATGATGTAAGGAAAACTTACAAAAATAAAATAAAAGTTAATACTAAACCTAAACACATGGGAAGAGTTATTTTTAAAGAGAAAACTAATATAATCAAAAGAAATGTCAATGGTAAACCTAAGGTTAAATTTAAAAAATTTAAGAAATATAATTGGGGTCAATTTCAATATAGCGAATGAATGTTTAGAAAATATCTGATCGATGGAAGAGATTAAAGAGTTAATGAAAGAATATGAGTTAGTATTCAATGAGATGCCAGGATGCTTCAGCAAATACATCCATGAATTAAAAATTCTAAATAAAGATACTTATGTAAACAGTAATTACTCAATACCAATAAATTTAAAAAAATATGAACTCCATATATCAATCGGTAAGTGGTAGTATTACTACCTAATAACAGTGCATTTACGTATGGTGGCAACAAGGTTAAATGAAATAATAGAACTGGACTATGAAAGTGCACTGCCTATTGAAGACATTCTTAGAAAAGATAGAAATACAAAAATTATTATAAAATTTGACCTCACATCCAGCTTTTGGCAAGTGCCATTGTCCGAAAATTCTAAACAATATACGGGATTTTTGTACAATAAGAAAGTTTATAACATACAGTTATTTCATTTAGTGTTCAAATATCTCTACCACCATTAATTAGAACTACTAATTTAATTTTGAGTGCAGAAGATGACGACTACACATAGTAATGTGGATGATCTATTGTGTATTATTGAAGAGTTTCGAAGAGCACAAAGAGCATTTACAAACAATTTTTCAAAATAATAAAAAGCAACTTAATTTGGTATCTGAGAGAATTAGAATCCTCTAAGGGCCCTTTGTCCTTACCTCTAAGGGTTTCTTATAATCCTCGATTAAGACATGCTGTGATTGCACAAATCTCAGTCTGGAATACTGTACAATACCTTCCTAGACTACCTTCGAAAGTTGCCCCAGTGGTTTGACAGTATCCTCGGTATCCAGACTGTTGATCACGTAGTGATCCGTCTGTATACAAAACAAGCTGTTCTCGATATCCCGGTAGCTTGCCATCCTTCCAATTCTCTCTTGTGTATGGGAGAAAGTTGAAAGGTCGATTGAAGACTAACTCAGTTTGCATACCATCAGTTGGCATTTCCAACACCGAGTTCTTCAATACCTTATTGACGATTTCAGAGTGCCCCACCTCACTGGAGCTCCTTCTCCATTCACAAGGATTACTCACAGATATTTCAAAGACTGTGATACGCTCAATCTAGTTCCCTCATGTCATAACTTACCACCACCCTTTTCCTTCTACCTACTAAATGGAACAATGACCATCTTGAAAGGATTAACTCGAAGTCCCTCCCTCCAACACCAGTCACTGGTGAGTCCCAGATAGTAGTAGAAGAGGCGAAATATTGCCGCCCTGCGGACAACTTTTAGTCGCATCTACCTCTAGTACCTCATGGCACAGGGAGGAAGGACTGTACTTGTCTACTACGAAGCATAGAGTCCATCCACCTGCAAATGGTAGGAATAACTCTGTGACCTCGCGCCGCCCTCACACTGCATCAATCGATTGATTTGATCATATTTTAAAATGTCTGTTTCTCACTAATTATGAGAGCGACGATAATTTGGAAGGCAACATTCGAAATAGAAAGAAAAATGCTAAAAAACAGTGGTGGCTTTGGAGTTGTTTGACAGAAATGTGGACTTGTGACAAACAGACAAATATAAAGTATTTTTTTGTATTTTGCCACGACAACTGCTGTAGTGTGTTTGTAAGAGACAAAATACACTAACTTTAGCGATTTATTAAATTATTTTTAATATGACTTATGAACTTTTGGTTATAAGAATTTGTAAGTACAGATTATTAGCTATAATGGTACAGTAGACTTCCAATAGTCCGGCATTCAATGATCCAGCACCATCATGGATATATAGTATGCACATAATATTATGTACCTGTACATACATAATTTTTGTATTCAGTCACGACAACCATTGTAGTGTTTTTGCTAGTGTCAAACTACAGTACCTTTAGCGATTAATTAAATTATTTTTGTTACGTTTTATGAAATTTAGATTGTAAGAATTTGTAAGTACTTTAGGTACAATGGTACAGTAGGCTTCCAATATTCTGGCATTCAAATGGTCCAGTACATAATATTATGCCAAATGGTCCAGTACATAATATTATGTACCTGTACATATATAATAAATTCGTTTTATATTATTACAGGCAGAAACGTGCTTGTACATAAGTTGTGGTTCGGCAAGTTGTGGAGTAGGTCTAGTGTATTTGGAAGTGTTCGGTGAGCTTCGGATTTCCTCAGGTGAGCTCAGTGGTTGTTTCAGCCTGAGTTAGATGATGAAAAAATACAAGAAAAGGAATGGATCAGCTGGGTTTGGATCAGCTGGTTTGAAGTGGCAAATGCATTAAACAAGTTTATAATTTTTACTGAAGGAAACTCATGTTCAAAAAAACAGTTCATTGATTTGCATATTGTGAAAAAAAAATTTTTTTGAAAGAAAAATGATTTTAGATAACAATAGGGTATTAGAGATGTTTTTAAATAAGACTTGTAAATTTACAAATTACTGTAGGACTTTATTTCAATTAAAAGTTTACTGTAGGCCTTCTGCAGTTATATCAATGTATTGTTGTAGTAGTATATACTGTATTTAAAATATAGTGTACAATAAAAACTAATGTTTGTTCTATGCTTTGCAGTATTAATTTAAAAGAAGTGCAAAAATTAATGAAAATGAAAAAGAAGTTTAAGGAAGTGAAATGTGGATGTTAGTGCTGGGGAAGTGTGTTAAAGGCAAAAGTTGAGAGAATTTACAACCAGCCATTCAATGTCGACCATCAGCTTAACCACAAGCAATTAACCAAAATATTGATCATCTGTAAAACGAAGTACAACCAACAGACATCAATATTTAATCACCAAACAGGATCATCAAAGCGGAGTTCAAGGTTTGAAAAACCAACTTAAAATTTTTCTTAAAAGGCTAAATTAGCCACAATTTAAAATTAAATTCTATAGAGCTTATATACTGATTTTCCTGGGATAACAACATTTAATAGCAATAAATTCAAATGGTTTAGCATAAGAAATTTAATATTTTAAATGATAAATAATGTGTGTGTAGAATTTGTTTTAAAAAGAAAAACAAGTTTTTTGTTAATTAAAAGTAATTAATTCTCTTAAATAAAAATTGGTCCGGACCAGTGGCGGCGATAGCGGCTCCGCAGGGCCCGCGAGCTGGGGGGGGCCCGCGAGCCTTGACCAGGATTTTTCGGGAAATTTTAACAGGACCCGGAGCCGCGGCGGGCCCTGCTACACGGGCCCCCTTATCATAACAATATTTTTATGAGTATTGTCAAGAAATTACTAAAATAAGGTAAAATGTCTTCAGACAAGATTGTGCATTGTGCATAAAAAACGGCAATAACCATTATTTTTTAGAGAGCAGTATTTATTATTTAATGTCATGAAGTATGTGTATTGTTTACCGTTGGCCGATAAGTAAAGCAGCTATCGCTGCGTCGCGCATCGCGGTGACTCACCGGCGAAAAGATAAATATCCGGGAAAAGATTATTGGGAGAGGGGGGCCCGATGAACAAATTTGCGGGGGGGCCCGCAGGTTCTTATCGCCGCCACTGGTCCGGACTACTAATTATATTGTCATTTTAGTGATTAGTGTCCGGATAACGGAATTGGTTTTTGTTAAAAATTATAATATATGAAAATAGTTAAAACCATAAATAAATTATTAGCCAACGTGCTTATAATATAGAGAAATTGTTATGAATAAGAATTTCGTATGTATTAACCAGATAATGTCTTTGTTTTAAATATATTAAAGAAGTTGTTTTGTTGTAACTAAAAATATTTGATTTTGCTTTTAGATTTAATAAATTTAATTTGATGAAAGATAACAACTTTTAAAAATTATTTTAGTTTGTCAGTCTAATCCACACACCTAAATATATGTTTACAGGTTGTACATAAAAGGTAAGATATATTGGTATTAAATAGGTATTCTTAAGAACACACTACTAGAGATAAATAAAAAGTCTAAATTACTTGAGTTCTTTCTGAGACAAAGGGATTAAAATAAATACAATTACTGGATGAATTACAAAAAGAGGGGTACCAGCAGTTGAAGTAACTCAAACTGTTGAAGGAGTTAAACAATCCAGGCCAGATAATTAGAGAAGCCTAAACTTCCAGTGGACTGTTTAATTTCATTTCTTTTCTCTCGGAAACAGATTCTGTAAGATCAAATTTCAGAATTCGAAACTAGGGTGTATATTAAAATCAATAGGGGACGTATACAGTCTAACTCATAAAAAATAGTTAAGTTTTTTCGTTGTAGGTTATTAATTTAAAATAAAATATAATGTATTGTGTTTAGTTATGAGTCTATTTCCAGTCTTAAATAATCCGGATGTTTGTTAATAAATTCAATACCTGCATGAGAAGGAAGTTTCTTACAACCATTACCCTATGAGTCTGACGTCTTAAAAAGATACAAGTCCTTGTATTATCATCATGAAAAACCATGTTGCGGCTGCTTGACATTTTGTTCGACAACGGATTATAGTCTCAAAAATTTATAAACAAGGAAAAGTTAGAATTCTCAATTCCTTAAAAGCTTCTCTGCAGGAAGCCATTCTATTCAACCCCACTATGGTTCTAACAGCTTTTTTCGTAATCTTAACACTATCAGCATATCATTCATTGAGGAGTCACCCCCTAAAATAACTCCATATTTAAAATGAGGATAGATCAGTCCATAGCAGGACATAATGAGTGTTAGTTTTTTGCAATTTTTTTAAGGTTTTTAAGAACAAAAAAAACAGAGGTTTTTACACTAAACTTATCTAAAGACATCTTGTGTAGTAAGAACTAACTTACGGACAAGAAAACATAATTAAAATTATGTAGAAAACTTTTATTAAAACTATGATAAGAATTAAAATTAAAACATGTTAACACACTAAGACAATCAGAATTAAAACTAGCAACAGAGATAGGCGTGTATTGCACAGTAAACTACAGGACACACTGTTACCAGACAATGGAGTGTTTTTCTATCTAGATGTAGTATGTTATATTGAAAGTCTAGTTATACCGAAGTCCGTTATAGAAAGTATCAACTATAATTATAAAAAGCATTGTTTTATACTTTTTATTGCCAAACTCTACTTTAGGATAATAGTATACAATTTGTAAATTAATAAAAAATGTAGTTTGTCTTTATTTAAAAATCTAAAATTAACTACATTCAAAGCGGTTTATGGAAACACATCAGTTTAAACTTGTAAAACAAAAACTATTCATTAAAAATTATGACAATAAATAACATAAATATCATCTTACAATTCCAAAGCTGAATGTATCAACTTTAGTAGAGAACTTCTTGCCGCGTAGAAACTCATCAGGCAGGTAAGGCCTAGTTCCATGAACACGGCTTACTTTAACATGAGTATATTGCTGCAAGGGTCCTTCTCTTGCTAATCCAAAATCCCCTATTCGAGGCTCAAAGTATGGATCCAGAAGAATATTAGCACTGAAGAAAAAAATTAACAATCATTTATATTTAGTAAAGACACAACACATTATCTGCTAACTATCTAAAGCTACCTATAAATTAATTAAAGAACTATTCTGTTTGTCCTGTGCATAACTAAAGTAAGTCTTATATAAGAAAGTAACAAGTTAACAAGTAATAAGTTAATATCACAAACTTGTTTAAAGTTTAGTTTAGAACCATTACAAGATTTAATATTGTTAATTATTGTAAGTTTTTGGTCTAATTAAATATCAATTGTGTACATGATTCCATTAGTTTGTTTGTTAAATACAGTTCCAAGAAACAACCAGAAGAAGAAGTCAGTAAATTGTTTTCCAATCCTTAAGAGTGAAAAAAATAAAATAAATAAATAAAATAAAAATTAATTAAAACAACAATTTTTTAGTATAAACCACAATATTTTTATTGAAACTTGCCGACCATGGTTTCGCTAGTTAAAGCATTGTCAAGGACTTATACAAGAATGAAACAAAAAGGTTCAGTACACAATATAACAACACAGTATGACAATAGCTGGGTATTTCCCTTATACCTAAATCGGCATGTTTCAATTAAAATATTGTGGTTTATACTAAAAAATTGTTGTTTTAATTTATTTAAAATGGAATACCACCAAGTACCTATGGTCTTTAGCATAAATAGTTTAAAATTAAAATACAAACTAAGTTGATAATATAAATTTTTGTAGATAAGAAATAAAAAATACTCTGTTAGGATATAGATGGAGTATACGAAAGTACTCACCTTTTAATATCACCATGAACCAAAGGCTTATCACCAACTGAATGTAAAAACTGAAGCCCACGAGCAGTTCCTGTTGCTATATTATGCCTCTGAGTCCAGCTCAATGGTTTGGTTCCTTGCTGTAAACAAAAAATATTAATAATTTGATATAAACATTTCATAAAACAGAAAGTTTTAGCCTAGGTAAATCTCTCAAATAAGGCAAATTTGCTGGCCAAAAGCTTGTTACTTATGTACTTTCTAAAAAATTTAACACCTGATTTAGATTCAACCAAATTTTTTATTTTCTGATTACTACTTTGACAGCAACCAAAAAGGGACAACATTTTTTCGGTTACAATGTAACCAATCTTGTATGCCATAATGCTCAATAATTTTAGTCTATGGGTAATAACAAATAAATGAAATTGTGAGAACAAACCAATAACACAGCAACACGATCTCAACCAAACACAAAAAAGTGTGGAGCCTGGAGGTTCATGAAAGGGGGGGGGGATACTTGTGTTATGAAAAAAAGATATATGCTTATGTGGGTTGTTATGCATATATAAAGAAATGTAATCACAGATTGTATAAGTTTAATAATGTAATAAAAACTAAATATTAATAACAAATGTCTGGCGAGATGTATGTTGGAAGCAGTGCAATACTGACAGTATTAAGGTGTGGGGAGTGGGCTCCATACAATGTGTAATTTGAGCTGCAATGAAGAGGGTGTTGTGAATAAATCCTACTAGGTATTCTATGTACCATGGTGATAATGAACTCAATTATGAATTAAAATCAAAAAGAAACTGTAGTGGCCTAGTGGTCTTCTTCATTGCTTTACTTAAAAACTATTGTTTCCCATCAGGTCAGATCTCTTATTTGTATAACTCATATTCACCAAGTAACTTGGAAGAGCCCTAGTGGTAACTTGTACATTAATTCTCTCTCTACTTTTAGGGGTGTAATGACTTTAACTAAGTCTTGAACTCCATTAACCCTGCTATAAACCATTATAAGCCTACTATAAACCATTATGCTCCTTTTTTAATAGTCTTTTTAAATTCATAAACAAATTACACAAAACACAACTTGTGCAAGCATGGGACATCCTCCAACCAATAAAAAATATAAATAATTAAATATAAATAAATATAAGGATGTTTGATTAAGTATTTAATTAAGAAACTATATTATAAATAGGAAGTAAGAAATATTCAGAATCGTAGATTACTCAAAAGACTATGAACATGAATACTGTAGCTAAAATTTAAAATCAAAATACGTGTGTATAAATTGAATATGTGATAACCCTCTAGGATGAAATTGAAAAGGCGCAAAGCAACTTAAAAACTACGGGTTCTTTCGAAACGGAAAAATCACGTGAACATCCCATGATGCAATGGAGTTGGCAATACTTGGTCAGCAAGTGAAAAAAACAGTCTAGCTTGGGTGGTCTAGAAAGTAGGACGCAAAGACTGATCTGCGTTAAAGATGAAATTTTCAAATAAAAGGTGTATTCTCTATAAGGTGTAGTTGTGACAATAAAGGAAAGTTTCGTGTTAAAAATGTGACTGAAAGGTTTTGTATCACATGAGTAACTTATATATACTCTTATTCATATAAGTAACTTATAACATATAACTTATTCATGTTATAAAAAAGTAATCATAATTGGAAACATTTTAAGTAGGACTATCTTTGAAGAACTTTTATTCACTCAATTTAATAAAAATGACTAGGATAAGATATCAATTTGTATGCATTAGTTAATAAGTAATTTTAATAACAAAAGTGAGAATTTCTATGTTGTACCATTTGTAAGAATTTGGGCATTAAAAAGAGAGATTTCCATAAGAAATACAATGACTGGCTAAATTTTCATTGTGTATAAACCACAATCCACGTTTCACATAAAATCTACCTGGTAAGTACAGATCAGAGTCTGAACCTTGTCTCTTTTTCTTTTATAATAAAATCATCTTTGAAATAAATTAAACAGAAATAGTTTAAAATAAAAATTAGAATTTCACATGCTTGCAAAATGGCGTCCAACAACAAAATGGACGACTAACTCATAAGGTTAAGTTGCTCTTTTCCTTCTTTATAATAAATTGTCCCTTGATATTTTTATAAAACAAATTAATTAAAAGTTGTAAGTTAAAGCGAAGCAACTTACACTTGTTATATATCATTTTTCTCAGAAAGTTGCATAGAATTTAGGGGAAAATGTTAGATGTAAAGGTTTTGGAGTTAGTATGTTAGGAATCAGAAATGTGCAAAAAATAAAGTGAAAACGGCAAAACTTTTTTTTAAAATTTGTTCAAAATATACAAAAATTTTATAATGTAGTTGTGAATAAATGTTGATAAAAATAAATCAATAAAATAAATAAATTTATAAAATGTACATGTTGAAAAATCAATTTTGATGAAAATATAGTAAAATAAAGACTTGCTGAAAAGTTAAGCTAATTTTGAAAAATTCACCAAAAATAGTTATTCTATACAACAGCCAACTTGTAATAAATCATTTGTTAAATACAGGTAAGTAGAATTTATAAATATAGACTATGTAATAAAAAAATACATATACAAATTTTGGAGTAAGTCAGGAATTAAAAAATCTTGTAGTAATCAAAGCCTAAACGGCATAAAAAAGTATATGTATAATATACAAAAAAATCTTTTAATTATTTTCACGACATACTAAAGTTTTCTAATGTAACTGTGAAGAAAAATATACCAATTTAGAAAATTTTCATTAAAAATTAAATTTTTAAATATAAAGTACAAAATAGCTACAAAGTTAAGCCTATTTTAAAAATTCACAAAAAAATATTATTTAAGCAAAATCCAACTTGTTTTAATCTATTGTTTAGATAAATATACTTAAAATTGAACTACGAATTTATAAATTTTCTACAATGATATATTTTTGAATGAAGTAATCAAGGACGTCACAAAACTTTTAGCCTAAAAATTAGTGGAACAGGGGAATGGAATAAAACATTTGACAGATCTGAAATTCTTCTTTCTAATCATATAAAAAAAAAAATAAAAAAACTTTCCAATGATCGATGTTTTTACTACGGTTCAACAAAATCAAAATATTTGTAGAATGTATATATATAAAAAAAAACTATGACAGTTACGATAATTTGGAATATGTAGTTCGAAAGCGGAAGAAAAATAATATACAATATTGTCAACTTGTGGTATATGGACAAGTATTAACATTTACAAAAACTATATGAACATATGAATTTTAGGGTCATATTTTCTTGTATTGGCCCATTTCGTCACATGATACTCCCTAGCGGTAAACACACCAATTTCATCGAATTATACGATTTTACGTTTCGTCATATAGCATTTAGATTATATAATTATGAAAGGTTGAAACATAAGCTTTACAATGATATATAAATTATTCCAATACGATCTTTTTTACTAGGCTATAAGTTGAATTGATAAAAATATGATTATTATGCTGAAAAAACTTGTTATGAATTTTTGATTTTGAATAATTTTTATAGATTCTAAACTATAATACCGATTTAGAAAGCACAGATTGAAAGATGAAAGAAATATTCTATAAAATACTATTACTGTAGATGAGTTGAACAGAAATATGGAGTTGTGTAAATTAGATGAAGAATGATGTAATTTTACGTTTTATTGCTACTAATAATGTCACATTACGATTTATACAATCTTTACCAATTAATTATATATTATTTATAACGTTTTATGGACTTTTGGTTGTATGAATATTAATGTTTGAAATTTAAGCTTTAAAACAGTATATAAATAATTGCGGAACAATGATTTTTATAAGGATTGAAAGGAAACCTGCTACATCTTTGTACTTCATCCCATCTCTGTGGTTTTCTATGACATTATTTATAACGACTTATCAGAACTTCATAAGTGTTTAACATCAAATGAATTCAGAGCTGTAAGAGAGCTAGAGCTTAAATTTATTTACTTTAGTTAGGCTAGATATTTAATCAGGAATGATAAAAATACAATTATGAAATTAACTACTCATTCATTTCTGGATGAATGTAAGTAAAAATTAATGAGAAATTTTGTTTCAGGATGGGTAATTTTTGTTTTTAATGAGTTAAGAAACAAACAAGTTTTTTGTTTAAGAATACTTTTTAAACAAAATTCTGAATTTGCTGAGCAAATTTAAATCCAAAGTTGTTACTCTATATTATTTCTATTTGAATTTTAAAAGTTTTTCCAATTTCCTAAAACACACACAATATCAATTTTTTAAAAATATTGTACTTCATACTTTAGCAACAATTAAAAGCCAGGACATGAAACGCTTAAGAGAATTCTTTTTAACAAATTTCTTCGTACCACAGATTGACAATCTGTGTTACATTTGGTCAAAATCTGTGTTACAATTTGGCACAAATTGCACCATAATGATCAAAAAGAGAAAAAAAAATACTGAAACTTTCTCACGCAAACTAAGAAATTTACTGCTCATAAAATAAAACAAATGATTCTTTTAAATCAAACAAAGCCTGAATTTATGATTTTTTTCAGTTCTTAGATGTCATTTGATATATTTGTTTGTGGGGTCATGTTTCAACAAAATAAGTTTGAGAGAGATGTTCAATTTACTTTTTGACAAATATAAAAATATCATAATAGTTTATTAACCTACTCTACACATTAGTCTATCTTCCAGAGACCCATTGATCATAAACTGGTAAACAAGGCAAGATGCATCACCACCATGACTGTAACCATATATAGGTAGGATGTTGTCATGACGACAAGAGTTGAGGTATTTTAGCTCATGTAATGACTGTTGTCTTTGTGCTTCCAGTAGTTCCATTGATTCCAGCATATTGTCTTTCTAAAACAAAACAATCACAATTTTAACCTCATGTTAAAAAACAACAATTTTTGTAGATAAAAGTATAATAATTGAAAAGTGTATATTTAAAAGGTTTTATTATTATACATTTTTCAGGACATTTGCCATCATTTGTGTGTTAAAAATCAAAACAAGACGTTTCGGGAATAAGAATCAATTCCCGTTATCAAGTGACTAAAAACTAAAGAAACATGAGTTTATTCTTATTTACTTTTACTTCTTACATAGGCTTAGTTCCTAGTTCCATGTTTATTTAGTTTTTAGTCACTTGATAACGGGAATTGATTCTTATTCCCGAAACGTCGTGTTTTGATTTTTAACACACAAAGGATGGCAAATGTCCGAAAAATGTATAATAATAAAATTGAACTTCCATCATTAACAAATAACTTCAAACAGAGAATTTAAAAGGTGTCTCAAATTAAAAAGATATCAGTTTGTTCAACTGTAAATAATTTAATTGTTAAAAAATAGAATTGTGAAATGTAAGTGGAACTTATAAAGTTTTGCAATTTGTGACAAGTAGTACATATTATCTAGAATTTAATATTGTTTTTCTAAGACATGAACAATTTTTGTTGTTGTTTAAAGGCAAAAAACCTCTCGTCATCATCACCATATACAAAAAAAAGGAAGAAAAGAGCATAAAGTAATGATCCCCTAGCCTTTGAATATGTTAATAGCATCAGGGTAGGTAAAGAACAAGAGTTGATCAAGAGAGACCATGTAGAAAAGTTGAAACAGATGAATTTAACTCGTCTATATGAAAAAAGATGTAAAACATGCTAGGTTCCCTTAAGAATTGCCAAGCTCGTACTAGCATGAACAAAGTACATTATATACTCGTAAAATAAAATACAAAAAAGCCTTTTAATAATATTTTGTTGTCACATAATTTTATTAGATGTTCATGTGTTATAAATTTGATCTCCAACCTTACTTGCATCATTCATAACAATGAGTTCCTTTATTTAGTTTTACAGATTTCCAAATTTAAATATAGCTCCAACAAGAATTCTGGCTCATTTCTAATGGGCTTTGTTATTTTTTACATTTTAATATTCCCATTACCATCTATGTAGATGTTGTTAACTTCATCCTAATAGGCTCCCTAGTGCTTCATATTTAAATATAGTTTTCACTTGTTTTTTATTCTTTTTGATAAACCAGTCCTGGTAGTTGGGAATGGAATTTTATTAAAGGTAACAACTGCCACACAAAATAAAACATACACTAAATCATTATTGTGAATGTATTAACAAACTGAAAATAACGTCTTCATGGGTCATTAATTTTTGTATTTATATATTTTCTTTTGCTTTTAACAAATTAATCAAAATGTCTATTAAGACTGGCTACAGGAATTCCTACCTATTTCCCCGAAATTTCCTGGTATTTTTTATACCTTTTCCACCTAAATATACCATTTCAGAGTGTTTAGTGAATCAGAGAAAATAAAAAATAACGTACTTGAATAAAAACATCTGACTGAACGAAAAATATTGACAGAGTAAAATTATCAGTAACTGAAGAAACATTAGTGAAATCAGAGGTTCCTTGTCCAGGCATAAACTATGAATCGGCAGCTCGTATAGGGCAAGGATCCATGTATGTATCAGCGCTAGTTTCAACGATTTTTAAATATCAACTCAAAACTTAGTATATTAGTTCATATACATGCTTTACAGTTGTGTATCATGTTTCGAGTCTGTATTTCATATATTTTTTAAAATAGTGCCAGATACTGCTTGAATTTTATACTATTATTAATGGCACAATCCGCACACATTACCATCTCTATTTAAAAACAATTTCAGCATTACCATGAAACTTGGTATACACGTTTACTAGTAAGTGTTGTATCATGTACAGAGTTTCAACGTGGTATCTTGATTTTTTAAATCAAGCAAGTAACACATACAAATTTTGCCACCAGTACTAAAAAAAATAAATAAACTGTTTATTCATAAAAAAAGCCCCATTCAGATAATATATATATATATATATATATATATATATATATATATATATATATATATATATATATATATACAAGGTGGCTGAAAAGAAACCTGCACCCCCTCAACGTTTTTGTTATTTGAAAGCGGTTTGCGCCATTCTATTTTGGAGGTAGGGGACACTTTTCATAACAAAATAATTTTCAAATTTGGGTCCCGGGGCCCAAAGGGGGAGGGGTAACCCTGCAAAATATTCCAAATAGGACAGATATGTGATACGTCATTTTGTTCGTAATGAAAAGATGATAAAGAATCTGTAATTCAAATAACAATCCGATTATCCTAAACAAAATGGCGGCCCAAAAAGTAAAATGGCTGATAAATAATTGCATTCATAGTATTCCTTTTATTGTTTGAGGTATTTAAATACTCTTGTATTACAAATGTTTTATAATTAGGGTCCTTGTGCCCTTGAGAGGTGGTTGGGGTAACCAACATTTTATGATAAAAATTAATGTGATACTCCGCTTTCTCCTTGAAATTATCAATAATCCTCTTTTTTCCTACAACTAAATGCACTTAAAATACATTTTTAAAATGAAGAATACTTTATAAATTACAATGTGATACGTTGTGGTAAGTTTCCTGATAAGATAAGAAAAACTCTTCCACTAATACTAAAACTGTTAAAATATAGACTTAAAAATTTAGAGTCAAGACCAGACTTTAGTAACATGTTATCATTAGTTCAAATATTTGTTTGATAAATAACTTAAGGGAAGTTTGACCTTTGTCTTTGTTTGCTTTTGTTATCTACGGGAATTCCAATAACCTGCAACTTTCACTTATGACTCATACTTCCGTATGAATTATTATTTGCTTATTATTAAGCATTTTGTGAAATAGAAAGGTTTATATTCTTTGTTGTGCTCTTTCATATTGCTTTTTAATATCTTTCCTAAAGAGATTATTTGTATTGTGATTGGTTGACAAACACACTTGAAATGGTTTTATCGTTAGAGGAAAGAGTTGAAATAGTACTCTTATATGGTCAGATTCGGACTTATCAAGCCACTGTTATGTTGTATAATGAAAGACACCCAGAACATACTGTTTCTCGATCGCCAGTGACTAGTTTAATAGTAAAATTTCAAAGAACTGGTAGTGTACTGGATGTCAAGAGATCAGGGCGACCTTGTGTGGAAGAGGATGTTGAAGAAGGAATTTAAGCTCAATTTGCCATAAACATTGGCTCAAACCCATAATTTAACAAGATGGTCAGTACAAAAGACATTAAACAAACACAAGTTTCATCCTTACAAAATTATTCTTCTACATGAGATAATAGAAGATGATTTTGATAGACGCCTTCAGTTCTGTGAAATAATGACAGAGAAATTGAACAATAACTTGCTGTCAACTTTCAACATTTTTTTCACTGATGAAGCTTCTTTTACATTAAATGGAACTGTAAACAAACATAACAGTAGATATTGGTCTCAAGAAAATCCACATTGGTACAGGGAAAGTCACACACAGCATCCATGAAAAATGAATCTGTGGGCTGGGATATTGGGTAACATTCTTATAGGACTGTTTGTCATTAATGGAAATTTGAACGGCAATACTTTTATTTGGATATGCTCTGAAACCAAATAGTTCCGGCACTGAATCGTGTTGTGGCAACAGTGCATAACCCTGATGGAAGTGCAATATTCAACAGAAACCAAATAATGTTTCAACAAGATGGAGCACCTCCACATTATGATCGAAATGTAAGGGCTTATCTAAACGAACAGTTTCCCAACCTCTGGATAGATCGAAGAGGTGAAATTGAATGGCCAGCTCGGTCCCCAGATCTAAACCCACTGGATTTTTTTCTTTGGGGTCACTTAAAATCTGTCGTTTATAACACCAAGCCAGCATCTTTAGAAGAACTTAGAAACAAAATTTTTGAAGAATGTCAAAGGATTTCCCTTCAAACTTTTGAGAATGCGAGGAATGAATTTAAAAGCCGCTTATATTACTGCATGGAAAAACAAGGCGAACAGTTTGAGCACATGATTTAAAGTAAGTACATTTGTTCAAATTTGATGATCTTGATTTCAAAATGAATGTGAGAATAAAAAAAACTACCAAATTATACCTGAATTAGTGTATAATGGGAGGAAAAGTAGCCCGCATTCCCAAAATACTTTACCAAAAATGACTTTTAAATAATTATATCAAACAGCAAAAAAGAGTAGGGGGGATTATTTTCCAGTTTTAATATTTTTCACCACCATTTTGTTTTGTGTGGATGATCAGGTTTTAAAATTACATATTCTGTTTGGTCTTTTTATGAAGAAAAAAGTAATTTATCACAAAATTTATGTTCTCATGAAGTTATTCAGAGGCTACCCCCCCCCCCCTCTATCATATGACAGACGTATCATATGTCTGTCCTATTTGGAATATTTTGCAGGGTTACCCCTTCCCCTTTGGGCCCCGGGACCTAAATTTGAAAATTATTTTGTCATGAAAAGTGTCCCCTACCTCCAAAATAGAATGGTGCAAACCGCTTTCAAATATCTCAAATAACAAAAACGTTGAGGGGGTGCAGGTTTCTTTTCAGCCATCCTGTATATATATATATATATATATATATATATATATATCACAAATGTAAAACTTGCATAGTACATAGTATATTCACAAATTGTTGAAATTAGGGCTGATATAAATGGAATTTTATAGTAGAGACAGAAAAATCCTCGTGTATACTTTCTCAGAAATGTACAGACAAAAACGTTACTTTCCCGTGATTTTGGATTTTAATAAATTCTTCTGAATTTTGTATACATTTGTAACAGACCTTCCAGATGTCTAAAGTTTCATTTTATCCATAAATACCGTTTGTTTCCTCAGTTAAGGTTTTGTTCTTTTAATAATTTGTTTTGTTTTGGTGGCTTCCGCCTGGAACTTGTTAAGTTTTCACCTACACTTTCCCATTTCAATGCTGTAGATAAATTTTGAATTGTGTCATGTCTATATTATAATTTTCTAGTATAATTTATTTTATTTTAAATGATTTTGAAGTGGTGATCAGGGCCGAATGTGTCAGGAAATATTTCTAATTAATTATTTTGAGATGAGGAGTATGGATTTTCGTAATTGTATATAATCTAGTTGGAGTATCGGATATTTACCGCTAGGCATCGTAATGGTCATTTGTTGGACTTTAAATAACTTTAATGGAATGCAAGTATTTCATTGATTTTGTATTCGCTATTTAGACGAAAATTATGAAATGGTGTATTGTGAACCTATTTTGCCATTACTTGGGACTTTCCCCCCTTTTTTTTTGATAACTCAAATTTGAAGGTAGATGTCAAAATAAATCACAAAATTACAATTTTCTCAAATTTGCTCTAACGATTTTGATCAAATTTTGTTCAAGAGTAGCCACTAAGGACTGAAACAAAACATATTGGTCACAATCTCTACAATAAAGTCGGTTTGTCTCTTATTGTTATTAAACTTAAAAATTTGTCTTGGAGTCCTGATATAAAAGATGAATTTAACAAAATGGGTTCTACCCATTTCGTTCAAATCGCAATGCTTTGTGAAGATTAATTACCCAAATCCAACACAAAATCGAAAGAAAAAAGTATTACGGTTCAGGAATAATTAGCAAAAATTAAAACTGAATTTTGACCATAGACATTTGAAAAGCTCGACATTTATTAAATAGGAATTAAGCTTGAGGATGCTTATTTAAATGTCTAATTTTTTTTTTTAATTTTTTAAAATTTTTTTTCCTTTTTTTTTCTTCAAATGTAGGGTCTACGGTTTATTTTAACTTTTTGACTTAGAACTACTGAATGGGTAAATTAACAAAATATATGAAATAAATTAAACTACTTATAACACTTCAAAATGGATTCATAACATTATTTAGAGTAACACTATTCAAACAGTAGAGACCATCCATTCTAATATTAATTATATTATACAGAGTGATGAACTCAAGATGGCCAAAATTGGGATCTTGGAAACTATCAATTTCTCGAAAAACTTTAAATTGGGAACCTTCCCTAGATTTATACGTACATTAAAATTACGGACTTACCATATTTTTAATCTTCACAAATTTTCCAATATGGCCGCCATCATTAATTTTTTAAATACAAACACCATACTTTTATAGAATTTTGTGGTAGAACATATTATTTTATGACACTTTTGTTCTTTGGTATTTTTTTCTAAATGCAGCCGTTATGGAGCTACGGGCCATCATGTTTAAAAACAACTATTACTGCCATATGATTTTAATGGAAATTAATGTAGGCCTAATGTATTGCATAGCTTGTTGCAATAACATGACACTACATATTTAGTAAGGAACGTAAGTTTTTAATGTTAAAAGTACTGTTTTATTCCCCGGATTTTCATGAAGTTTGTTTTTAATGTGTGTCTGTGTAAATGTCATTTTTCAGTTACCAAAAGTTTGTACTCAGCCATGCAAACAAGTATGAACAACAAACAACATGTTTTGTACACAAATTATATAATTTAAATAGTTCAAGTTCTATTGGGGCTGAAAATCTTATGAAAGGTGTTTAGTGGGTCGTTGAACACGAATATGGCCTTTAAATTATAAAATGGCGGGCTAAATAAAAAAAAAAAGAAAAGGGGAAATGAAGAAATACATTTGTTTAAATATTAGGGGGATCTTTGGGTCATTGAATATGAATATGAAGTTAAAAATAAAAAGTATACAAAAGCTGACCGAAGTGGGTTTAATCCGTACTTTAATATGCATCGTCTTTTATCCATTTAGCAGATCTAGTTTCAACAATTTTAAAGATATCTACTTGAGTTCAGTATACATGTTAACTAATGCTTTCAATTAGTATGCCAAGTTATGACTCGATATCTAGGAAATAATTGAAAATATAGCTAGTAAAAATGCACAGATTTCGTAGTTGGTGCTATGAAACCCCATGAATCTTTAGGTTCTAGTCTCAATAATTTACAAGATATCGACTTCAAACTCGGCTTACTAGTAAAAATAAATAAAAATACTAGTTTGACTTGTATATAAAGTTTCAACATGAAATCTCAAAAACTGTTGAAAGTAGAACTGATATATACAAGAATTTTTCTGTCTGTACTATATAATTCATTTATCAGCCCTAATTTCAATAATTTGTGAGTATAGTATGTACTATGCATGTTTTACATTTGTGATTGTAAATATATATTATCTGAATGGAGCTGAAAAGAAAAAAAATCTTGACTCTAAATTTTTAAGTCTATATTTTAACAGTTTGAGTATTTGTGGAAGAGTTTTTCTTATCTTATCAGGAAACTTACCACAACGTATCACATTATAATTTATAAAGTATTCTTCATTTTAAAAATGTATTTTAATTTCTAGGAGAAAACGGAGTATCACATTAATTTTTATCATAAAATGTTGGTTACCCCAACCACCTCTCAAGGGCACAAGGACCCTAATTATAAAACATTTGTGATACAAGAGTATTTAAATACCTCAAACAATAAAAGGAATAATACTATGAATGCAATTATTTATCAGCCATTTTACTTTTTGGGCCGCCATTTTGTTTAGGATAATCGGATTGATATTTGAATTACAGATTCTTTATCATCTTTTTATTACGAACAAAATGACGTATCACATATCTGTCCTATTTGGAATATTTTGCAGGGTTACCCCTCCCCCTTTGGGCCCCGGGACCCAAATTTGAAAATTATTTTGTTATGAAAAGTGTCCCTACCCCCAAAATAGAATGGCGCAAACCGCTTTCAAATAACAAAAACGTTGAGGGTGTGCAGGTTTCTTTTCAGCCACCCTATATATATATATATATATATATATATATATATATATATATATATATTATCTGAATGGGGCTTTTTTTATGAATAAACAGTTTATTATTTTTTTTAGTACTGGTGGCAAAATTTGCATGTGTTACTTGCTTGATTTAAAAAATCAAGATGCCACGTTGAAACTCTGTGCATGATACACCACTTACTAGTTAACATGTATACCAAGTTTCATGATGATGCCATGGAATTGTTTTTAAATAAAGATGGTAACGTGTGCGGATTGTGCCATTGGTAAAAGTATAAAGTTCAAGCAGTATCTGGCACTATTTAAAAAAATATATGAAATATAGACTCGAAACATGATACACAATTGTAAAGCATGTATATGAACTAATACACTAAGTTTCGAGTTGATATTTAAAAATTGTTGAAACTAGAGCTGATACATACATGGATCTTGTGCCCAATATGAGCTGCCTATTCATAGTTTACGGCTGGCCAAGGAAGCACTGATTTCACTCACGTTTCTTCAGTTATTGGTTTATTAATATTTTTTCAAAAATAAATTGTTATTTAATAACATTCACAGTTTCAAAACATAGATGATCGAAGAACTAAAAAATGGATGATTGCATCAAAGCTTATTATCAAAGCTAGAAGGCAAAACTTATTTTTACATTCAATGTATAGTGAGAGAGACTCTGACCACTAAATTTTTAGCTACAAAAATGTTTTCAAATTAAAAATAAATTTGATTGATTTTCTACTATTCAACAAACTAAATATTCTTAACCAAAGATTAAAATAAATCATCACTTGATAATAATTTGTTAGCATTTTCTAAGAATTCAATTTAATCTTTAGTGTCTTTTGTTTTAAAATGATTTCAGTTTTATAAAGGAACGTATAATTATAATCACTGATCATTTCTGTTAATAATAACTTAATTATTTACGTATAAGTATTATGAACGAAGGCCATAAGTATGTGATAAAACGACTGTGTGTCAAGCACATTCATGTTTAACATATCCATCCTTTGTTACAGTGAACAAGATTGAGCTGAAATGTAACCAGATGTCCAGGATAAACTGGCCTAACACAACTATTTGTTTAAAAGTAGTAATTACCAAAAGTTTCCAAATATTCTATTGTTCTACTATGATGAAGTAGTCATTTCAACAACAAATCTTGCACATATTTTGTCGGACTGATATAGCCTCAAAATGTTTGCTTTTTCTGATTATTAATGAAATATCTGCCCCCTTCTGACTATTTAAAATTCACAGTTTTTTCCTAATTTACCAGTTGGTAGACACACTACATATGTATAGGAGCATTACACATAATTAATTACAGCAAAGAAAAATGTAATAGACCTAATAGTAATTCTGAATAATTAGGTGTTATTTTTATAATGTTTTAAATTGAAAATCTACTAGAAATATTTCAAATAACTTAGAATATTCCTCACATTTTTCAGTAACTCTGCTTTAAAATATTCTAAATTTAATACATGTAGCATTTACAATTACAACAAATGATTATTTTACAAAATTATGTATATGTGTTTTACAAAATTACCTGAGTTTCCAATTTTTTAATAGCAACTAGTGTATTTTTCCAAGTGCCTTTGTACACTGTTCCAAACCCACCACGTCCAAGTATGCAGCTGCGGTCCCAACCATTTGTAGCAGTTTCAAGCTCAGAGTAGCTTATCGAAGGAATTCCAGACTCAGCATTAGATGCCGCAGATGAAGCATCTAAAAGTAAATTATTAAAATACCGTTATTGATATAAAGAAGTACTATAAAGATTTGTCTATGTTTATACTAGATTGTGAGGAAGAAGAAGAAGAAAGAATTGGAAGGATGATGTGGAGAAAGAGATATGTAGATTTTTTCTCTTTTTGTTTGAAGGCGAACAACCTCAGTCATCATAGCCTTAAAAAAAAGGAAAGAAGAGCTTAAAGAAAGAAGAGTGTATAAAATACAGACCCTTAGTCCTTGAATACTCTTAATAGTATGAGGGAAAGTATGAGGAAAAGGACAACAATTTGGTCAAGGGAGACCTGACAGGAAGGATAAACAGTCAAGTTAGTAGTAGCCACTGACATAAGCATATAGGTAAGACATGTAAAGAGACCTAAAATTTAAAAAAATGCCTGTTAGAGAGTAAAAATATAGTCCTATATTTGGCTGAATAATTCATGATAACTCACAGCCCAAACTGTCACTTATACGGAAGAAGTTCTTTCCGAGTGCTGAAATCATGAGCTGACTGCAGTGAGGAAAAAATTATAAAAACAAAATAAAAGTTGATACATTAAAAAAAAAAGTTATATTTTATTATACTTGACGTCATTTGCACAAGTAATGCAAACAACATTCTTGTGTCTAATTGCAACTTCTTCAGAAAGAAACTATAGCAGTTAGCTTTTCGCTACGATAATGTACATCATTCTAGTTCATATTGGTGATCAGTAGCTGGGTCTCCACACCAATTAGGAATGTTTGATGATCTGCAGATTAATCTTCATTTTGTTCGCCTATATGGGATTTCATCTACAACTAGTGTGATATGTCTGTGGCTAGACAATGGGTCTTTCATAGAAAAATGATCTTGCTTTCTTGCATAAACCAGCTTCATTGGAAGGAGTCTACTTCAGAATACTATTATAGACAAGATCCAGGAATTTATTTTGAAGACTGTATCACACTACAAACTACGATACAAACAATCTACATTTTTGTACTTCAGCCTGGGGAAATATGTTCTGAGGTTGTGTTCATGTATTTAAACAGTATTAAAAAAAGAATTTCTAGAGTTTATCCTAAAATATCTTGTCCAGATTTTGCTGATAACCATGACTAAGATGATGTTTTTTCTTTCTGATAATAGATGTTGATATTTAAGTTATACTGATTTTATTGGATTTTTTATGGTGGTTATATTGTTAAGTTGTTTGTATATTTTATACTTGTTGGTCATACATATTGTTGATTATGTCTGTTGGTTTATTTTGTCATTGATGTGCATGAAGCGTTAATAATGTATACGAATATGAATAGACCATCTAGGTATAAATATTTTGTATCCCTTCTGTTGATTATAATATGTGCTTATTAAGTTTATATATTTATTCCTGGTTAAGTTTTCATGGTTTATTATTCTTGTGAAGTTTATATAGTTACAAATCATTTATTTAGTTAGTAGGTCAGCCACCCCATTTCGCTTATTCTTACATGAGGGGATCCACTGGAAGATATAGGCTGTTTGTGTTATGCGATAGACTGAATTGCGGACCTGAAGTCAAAAAGAAAACAGGTTTTTTAAAAGCTAATGGCCTGAGTAGGAGTTTGTTTTTAAGTGTCCCCCCCCCCCCAGTGAAATGTAGTGGAAGAATAGTTCACAATGTACTCCTGCAGCCGCTTTTCTATTTTCTCCCACAAGTAATCTGTCCTAAGGGTATCATTCATTGATAGTTGGTAACACTATTTGTTGTAAGACTGTGTTTTGCATTTTTACATCTGTGGTGATTCACTCGACTTTGAGGGATCACCGCCAAAGATAAGCAAGGCGATGCGTGCGCATAGGGAGCAGGCCCAAAACTAGTCCCCGAAGAGTCGTTAACAGTGCGCCGTGATCACCGGATGTGAGTTACGCTAATTAATTTAACTTTTTGGTAAGAAACTTAAATGGCTACCTAAACCCTTAATCGCGGGGTCTGATCGACCCCCGGGTGTTATGTAGTCATTAGTAGGTCATCCGAGTAAACTAATAAGGAATTATTATGACCTAAAGGGTTAACGTAATTCTCCCATCACGCCTGTCCCTAACCGTAAGTTCTAAGAGTTAAGTTATAACAATTAATTAGTTAGTTAGGTATAATAATAATAACTCATTATAAGCTGGCTGTGAACATAGTGATTTCTTGGGTTGAGACTAAACGTAATTAACGTCCAAATATATTTAACGGGTAGGTCCTAGCATGTTTTCCAAAAACTCCATATTCTGGAAGTTAAGCGGATCCAACGTCGGTCCTAACAAATAACCAGGGCTGACGTTCCCCCGCACATCAGATAGGAGAAAAACATTGGTGTTGACTATTTTCTATTCTGTTAGCTTAATGATTCGAAAAATGTGTTTTATTTCAGTTTAGCTGTGTCAAGTATTTATTGGCAGTATTAAGTGGTAAAGTTTGAGTCTTCCGGAGTAGTCTGTCTTGACTATTTTTTGCCCATTTTGTTTGAAGTAAGGCTTTTATTTTGACAAGGGACATGGCAGGTTGTTGATTTATTTCAGAAGTGATTGGCAAATGGACTGAATACAGCTGAAGGGAAAGGATCAGTAGTCTTTACATCACTGCTAATCAGCCATAGAGCCTTGTTTTGTGTTGTTTCTAATGTCTTGAAAGTAGAGTTGGAGGCTATCATAAGTATCTTGCTACCATATGTCATAACGTTATATATAGGTCCTGTACGTGGTCTTTATGTCTTGCATCTATCTCCCGGTAGTTCCCCCAAGACATTTTATGAGTCTCAGTCATTGGTTAACTCAAATTTACTATGTTCATCATATGGTTCTTCCAAGATGGTTTATGGCTTTTGGGAAGGTTCAGGTTCTTGATTTTTAAATCAAAGTTATAATTTGAATAGCACATCATGATAAATTGATTAACAGTTTTAAAGATGTTGATTTTCATATTGATCTTGGATGCCCAGTTGCTTAAGGAGCCTAAGGTTTATTCTAATATTTTCTGCTGTTTGGAAATGTTTTTCACTGAGGTCCATATATCTATGTCATTGGTGAACATTCATATTTTGACATTTGTATCTTTTGTAATATGTGGGAGGTTATTTATAAAAACATTGAAGAGCATGGTGCTTAACACTGCTCCTTGGGATAGTCCTACCTACTTTTGGTCCCTCTGTATTTGGAGAAGGATTTGCCAAATTTATGTTTGGTCCATCTCTGGTCCAGGAATCTTGAGAGACAAGATAGTGTCAGGAATATATTTAATGTAATTTATAATTATTTCTTTTAAGTATATTGTAATCATAAAATTTTTAAATGTGATAATCATACGACACTCAGAATGGCCCAACTATTGTGAAAGAAGTGAAAAAGTGTTGAAATGCTTGACTTGCATCGGAAGTAGAACACCACGAGCGATGAAAGATATATAAGCGGCCGGCACCAAGGAGAGGGGGTCTTTTGGAGGTTAGAAGATACTGGCTGTGTCTCTAGCCGTGGTGAAAGACAGCCCAGGGAGTTTGAATCCAAACGGAAAGACTAGAAAGGGACTGGCCGATTTTGAGACTCTACAAGGTGAGCAAGCATTACACTATAAAGGCACTTGTAATCTCAGTCATTTCAATTGAACAAAAAGTAATAATAGTTGGAATCATTCTGGGTTTTGTGTGATGAATATTTAGTTTTGAATATTGTTTAAATGATTGTTGATATTGTATTCTCACAGAGACAATAACATGTTTTGTTTTTCATATTGATCCCACTATTTTATTATTGTGTATTCTTTTAGAATTTTATAAAAGATAGATATAAATTTGTATTGTTAATAAAGATTAATTAATTACTGATTTGATTATATTTAAAGTTAAAGAACCCAGGCAGTTTAGAGGAGCCATTCCTAACTATAGCATATTTTTAATGTTATTTTTGTTGTTTTTGAGTTTGGTTCTCCATAAGGGATCATATCATATGCTCTACTAAAATTTATTTATAATTAACATGTCCTTATCTACTTTTCTCTTTCTTATATTTAAAATTAGATTAAAGATAGTACCTTTTAAATTTGAACAACAATCTTATGTAAAATATTTTTTTATATTGATTTAAAAAAAAAAATAGTATCATTTTTTCCTGTCCAATTGCTTTTCCCACTTTTAACTCAACATATCTAGTAAGATCAACATACCAAAAACAATTATATTACTATAACATCTTTTCAAACACAACTATGGTTAGCCCTTCATCATAGTACAGTGAAACTTCCCTTAACGGCCTTTTTTGTATTCCCCGACCGGGATCATGGTTTATTGACCTTTGTAGTGTTTCTAAATAATGGACTTTCCCAAAAACTGACACGGACACGAAATTGATGGTCAATGGATCAGTTGAAACTTATGAATAATGGACAGCGGAGCATAAAATATCACCCTTTTCTAGGAAGTTATAGATGTCTCAAAACACACATTGCAATGTCTATTTGGTAATTACCGAAAGTTAACTTCCTGGAAACTAGGTTTGCTTTCTTTGTGTCTTTTATACATCAGTCGTCAATGTCCTTTAAAAAATCGTTTCAATAAGTTCCCGTGAGAGCAGTATTGTATAGCTGTGTATTGTGATGTCTCTCAAATGAAAATGTTTCACTTTTTTAAACCTTACATAGTTTTATGTTCTCCTTTTTTAAATTTACATTTTCCTAATTTGCCTATTTGTTTATTCAGTACTGTATACGAATATTATAATAAGTATTATTACTGTAGTACTGTAGTAATAAATAATATTATTTCATTTACAAATTTTTTGTTTTATTATGTTTTTTGTGAGATGAAAACAATTATCCCTGTTGTACTATAAAAACTTTGATAATACCGCAGACAGTTGTGAAACAATACCAATGTTTAATTGATTTCACTTTTATTAACCGTATATGCATTAGTAATGTGCTTTATTATACAGTAGGTAAATGAACATATAATTTAAATTTTCTGAATGTTTTCAATATCGTTACATGACGCTATTCAGGTGGTTTACACTGCGTTATCAGCTGGGCTATATAACTGCATCTCTTCCGATAGCGGACACTACTTTCACTGTATTTGTTAACCCCCAAACATATAACTTACTCACATTCATATGATGTGTATACTATAACAAATTTAAAGGTTAGATATAAGTAGGAATATCATCAACAAACAATTACCAGATCAGATTTTAGGCCCAACCAATTGGAAAGTTATTTATACTATTAAAATATTAATAAAAGTAATTATAACAGTCTGAATCAAAGCCTACCTGCAAAGTTAGGTACAGAAATAAGTTAATTGACATTATAGAAAATTAAATGACAAAAGATAGATTAGATACAAAATCAATAATAATAAAAAGTAATAAGGCTAAATAAAATAATATAAAGTTTAAACGATAATATAAAGTATGAACTTAAGTAAATATACACTTTATGAATGATAAGATAGGCTAGAGTTTGATGTATAAATAAAATGACAACAACAAAAGTAATATAATTCATCTGAATAGTTATTAAGGTATATGTGCCAATTTATAAGTATAAATAATTTGTATAATACTGGCTAAAAACAGTGTTAAATGAAATCCAAGTTTCATGTGAAGCGAGGATAACTAAAATAATAGAAGCCTATGGCAGACAAAAGCATCAACCGATATTACAACAACAATCTATACAATAAAACTTCATATTTTTAGGATGGTTTCCTCTTGAACCATCCAAGAACATAATATATGGAAAAAATCATTAACATATGATCATTTTTTTTGTACTGTTTTTCTCCCAATTCAAGTTTGTTTTTCTTTCTGGTGAAATAGCTTTTTATTTCTTTTTAGAGTGCATGTTATAAACATGAAATTATCTACAAAAAATGGTATCCCTTATTCAAATAGAATAATTTTGATAAATTTACTACAACTGTATGAGTCAATCCTTTTTCTTTGGCTAGTTTCTTATTTGTACCTTTATATACATAAAAATTGAAATAATAATGTGATTCTGAGCCACATAACATCCGTGTTTTGCACCAAATCGATTTTGCTTTTTGAGGATAGATTACATTAATTGCATTAATATGAACTTTGGACCCAATCAAACTTTAATCAACTGACAGTTTTTTTAGGTATCTAAAATGTTTGGAAAGCCTGTTCATGTGTTCTACAATTGGTAAAAACCTAACATATAGGTCGTAATTCCATTGACTTGGTGTAGGAAGACTAATTGTATCAACCATATGAAAATTGTAAAATGGCCTGAAACCTATTTATTCTGAAAATTCTACCAAACTTCAGAATACACTGGTTGGATGATGTCCACCAATATCTATGTATTGTTGGCTGTTTTTTGAGCGCCATATTTTTTAGGACTGTAATTTGCTAGCATTTCATTACTAGGTATTGGTTTCTATTGCTTTGTATGGCTGTGTTCTTTAAGTTTATGCATGTTATAAGCAATGAACTTTTATGCTTATTTTACACATATTTTAATAAGCGTGGAAGTGAAAAAAGATTTGAAATATGGTATATGTGATAAATTTTTAGGAGGGCAATGCTTTAAGCCAGAGAGTTCCTTCAGAGTAAATCTGAGAAAACACCTGGATCTTCTTCCATTACCTCACTCCAACCATTAACAACACCTTCATCAATAGATGATGGGTTATCAATAAGTCTAAGCTGGAGAGATCCGCCCCTAGTACTAAGATGGAGAATGACTTATCTTGTCTCAGCTTCATCCTCACTTGAAACATTTTTTTAATTAGGCCTATCTGAATAATTTGCTTGTAAATAACAATCAACACTTGATGTAGATGGTGAGTTCCATAAAAAGTGAGAAAACTTCAACATTCAGTGTTAATGGGAGATAACATGTCACCGGAAACTTACTAAGGGATACATGGATCAATCTTAACATCATCACAACAACCAGACACCAGAGGAATAAACCCATCCAACAATACAGGAGCATAATTATCAGGATCTTCAAGACGGCGGTCAAGGTTTGAAAACCCATCCAAATTATTCTTTTCTTATTAGGGCAAAGTTGGCCAAAAGTTAAAATTAAATTCAAATATTACTGATTTTCCTGGGATAGAGAATTTAATAAAATTTAATGAAAATTGTTTAGGAAATTTAATATCTGTGTGTGGATATTTCTTTTTTATTGTAAAGCCTGATTTACACGGGTAGAGTTGTTGGTAGAGTAGAGTTTCTAGTAGAGCTACTTTCTTGATCACTCTACCGATTTTAAACAAGCGACTGTTCACACATAGTAGAGTGTTGATGATAGTTTGTGAACTGTGTGTTCCTCCTCATTACCAGTCACAAGACAGCGTCACTCTACCAGAAACTCTACTCTACTGCCGACGGATCACGTTTACACAAGTATAGTGTGCAGGAGAGTGACAATTTTGCTAGTGGTGGGGAAAGTAGAGTAGAGTTACTTTCCCACATGCTGCTAGTAACTATACTCTACTACCTACTAGCTACTTTACTAGCTACTAGACGCTAGTAAGTGTTTACATGAGTAGAGTTACTCGACTAGAAACTCTACTCTACCAACAACTCTACCCGTGTAAACCAGGCTTAAGTAAAGTATTTGTATGATAATCCTGGACAACTGATTAGATTGTTAACTGAGAAATTAGTGTCAAGAGATTAAAGAAAATAAATTTATTATAACAGAGTGAAGTAAAACGTAAAATTTTCTTTTAAATTTTATTAATTGCCTATCTGCTATTAAACAAATAAAATTAGTAAATAAGTTTTGTCAGAGAATATTTTTATGTTGTAATAATTATATAAGTTAAAAATCTTGAGTTATCCTGTTTGTCAGTAAAAATTTGATCTTGTTTCTTTTATTAAAATAAAATAAATGAGTGTTAATTTCTAAATATTGAAAACAAAGACTTATCTTTTATAATTATCCACACAGCCTTGTTTTATGCTTACAGGAAATATTACTAAATAAAAGGTAAGATATATTGTATTTAAGAAGGTATTCTCAAGAACACGCTCCCAAGGGATAAACAAGTAAAATAGAGTCAATCGTGTTCTCCCTGAACAAAAGGGTTAAAGTAAATATAGTTACTGGAAGTATTATATAAAAAGGGGGGTACCGGCAGTTTGGAGTGACTTAAACTGTTGAAGGAGTTATTCAATCCAGGCCAGATAAATAAAAGAAGTCTTAACTTCCAGTAGATTGTATAACTAATTTCTTTTCACGCCAAAACGAATCGTGAAAGAAAAAAAGTTTCAAGATTTGAGACTAGAGTGTATCTTAAAAGAGATAGGGGAAACGTACAGTCTAACTCATAAAAAAGAGTTGAGTTTATTCGTTTTAGTTCCTTTACTATGACAAGTTAATATTTCCAAACAATTCAGTGTAGCTTACAGAAAATCAAAGTTGAAGGATAATGAAAAATTTACAAAAATTCGAGAAATATTTTCAAAAATAACCAACTATCTAATATTTTGCCGAAAGATTGAATTATCACTTAAGGGGTCATAATGAAAGTGAATCACCAGAAAATCAGGGGCATTTAAAGGTTAATTCTATTGCTACTCTTGATTGATCTTTGCAAAAACATACACGCAACAATTCAGTTTTTAACGACACATCAAAAACAATAAAAAATAAATTATTACAGTGTATACTAGAAATTTGTCAAAATTACATATTGTCGTAAATCAGTGAACTATCTTATGTTATTTTCATGGCCGATGACACTATACAAATTTATGAACATATACAAACAATTATTTTATTTCATTATGAACATCGAGGTGTATGAACTATTTTGGATGTTTTCACTTCAGAAAATACAACCGTGGAAGGTTTATTGAAGTGTTTAATTAATGGAATAAAAAAGTGTATAAATTTATTCAAATAAGTTAATAGCTCAAACATGTGATGGGGCCTTATGTTATGAAAGCAGTGATTGAGTTCAAAATATAATAAGTCTGCAAATATTCTAATGTTATGCAAATCAACTAAATATTATAATAAATCAACTTCATTAATTAAATCGGTGTATTTATTTTTTTTTTGCAAATCTCTCAGGCATAGCTACATTATTTATCACAGGCTCCACGGAGATTAGCAGTTTTAGAAAAATATATTTATGTACACATTCCAAAATCTTAAAACATACGTTAGCATTTTAATAGAAGAACAGTTAATGCAGTGTTTGCAAATAAGGAGAATCTTTTTTAAATATTTCAAAGAATTGCAATCCTTGAGGACTTCTGATAAATAATCTCAAAACATACATCATTCTTAGAATTATTAAAAAATGAAACATAATTTTGGCTAGAACTGTTGCATAAAATGACCACTCAATAGAAGTACATATAATATAAGCAAATACAATTAGGGAAAGTGGATCTTAATAAGATCCAAAGAGCATTCAATAATTTTTATGAACAAATTTCTAAAATCATTAATTCCTGAACTTGAGAACATACGAGTATGTCTAAAGTTATGGAAAGTAAAGAAATAGGTGACCGTATTTGAGTAGAAGCTAAAGAAAAATAAGCAATTACAAATCATTTAATAGCTACTAAACTTTTCTACCAAACAAATTTTGGGCAATTTTGTGAAAGTCTACCATCATTTGAAATAAAAGAAAGAAGAATTAGAAATAAGTATTTTATTTCAGAAATGAATTTCACATCTTTAACGGTTTAATTCATTTTTAAGTGCATTCAATGAAGAAAACCTTGCATGTGTTTTTAGAGAAACCATTAAAGATAATTTTTCTACACTAAAAAAAGTGAAGTCGTATAAGGAATGCAATGAAGAAGGAGAATAGGTCATTGAAAAAAATTTTGATGCAAAAACAGAAGAATGGAATATAATTTTAAAGAACATTTTATAATGTTAAATTTGTTATTTGTATAATAATGTAATTGTATAAATACATTGGTTATTCACTAGGAAAATGCATTTGTATTATTATTAATTCTATACAGCACCCCCTTAAAATGTCTACTATCCGCCACTGAAAGTAACACAAAACCTTGTTTGATATTGAAATAAAATCAGACACTTGCACTTTATGCACCAAATAAAGATTACGCGGATTTTGGCACTTTATGGTTGTTATTACACCATAAAAAAAATTTGATCATGTCATTGACAGGATAAATATCTTTCTTTACTATAATTATTTCCATCTACATTCTAATAAAATATATAACATTATTAAATGCCTATCACTGATGAGGAGAATATAGACCAATCCTATATCAAATATTATTTCTCAATTTTATATTCAATTTAAACTTCATGGAGTTTGCTCAATGTGCAATAGATTGATTTTGTTGTTGTTGTTTTATGGCGAAAAACTATTGCGGTCATCATTTTAATGACAACATTTTATTTATAGATGTTCAACTACATGAATGAATAACAATTGGAAAACCATGATGACGCGAATAAAAAGTTATTGTATTTATCACTCTGCTAGAATAGATTGTTTTGTTAGCTTAATTTTTAGAATCCTTATTTGAACTTTTAATAATCTATTCTACATTAATTTAGATTCTAGACTGTATATCAAAACATAGTTAATACCATATACATAACTAATAATATTGGAATGTAGGTTGTAAAGAAAGAATTGGACGTACTGGATAACTTCCTTTGCTGAGGGGACATAGACCTGGCCTGATTGGCAGCATTTGCCAGTTCATTATTAACAACAGATAAATGTGCTCCAATTGGAGTTGAATTATTTCCAGCCCTCACTGTAGGTGCAGTACTATTGGCTACTCCATTTTGTAAAGGAGTATTAATCATTTTAATTTCTTCCATTATCCCAGCAAGAGGATTCTTCATAAGCATGGCGGGGCCAGTAGCTTCATTTACGTTCAGATTATTTGGTCCTAGACCAAGATCTTTGTCACTCTAAACAAAAGAAAATGTCAATAAAAAGTAAGAACAAAATATCAGTAAACTAAAATAACACAACTTACTAAACAATAAAATAAGTTGCATTTAAAAACTAGATACATGTACACTTTCAAAATTCCCTTACCACACTTGGGAATAAACAAAATAACAAAAAACAAACTTTTTGTCAAAAGTAAAATGTTTATTCCTATTAGACAAGAAAAATCTTAACAAAGACAGTCTTTGTTAAGATTCCCTCTGAAGATGACAACTTTGTTGTTGTAATAGCTATAAGGGTCTAATAGGAATAAACATTTTACTTTTGACAAAAAGTTTGTTTTTTGTTTATTCTCAAGTGTGGTAAGAGACTTTTGAAAGTGTACCTGTATATATTGTCACCACAGTGCTCTGGTCTTTGTTTAAAAACTAGTAATTATTTACGATGTGATTTTAACTTGTTAGTTGTGCTTAAATAGTGAATAAGAGATATAAATATGTAGGTGAAAGTCAACAGAGGCAGGTCAGGATATTGTGGAACTTAGGTCATGTAACATCTTGTGAAACTCAAAGCTCACCAATTGTTTGTTACCCCTAGTCATGAGTGGTATGATCTAAGACCAATTATGAAAATATACATTCTAAAAATATTAAAAATAAATATGTAAATAAAATAATAATGATTTGGAATATACAAATAATTATAATAAAAGAGATAAAAATTAAACACTTGTAACTTGGATATAGAAAATGTAAAAAAGGGATATTACTATGAAAATATGATTAATTATTGGGATACTAAACGATCCATGAAGTGGATTGTATATAATTTAAAAATACCAAAAGAAGTAATTTATTCTAACAAAATGGGAAATGAATATGTGAACCTCACAGGAAATTGAAAGTGATGGTTATAAAAGGATACCTTACAAAATCAGTTATCTCACATATCAGAACAGGGAGGATGTCTGCAGATCATGGCAAGAAAAAAAAATCTAAAAGGATCAAGTTGAATCATGTTTAACCCTCTAAATGGCTACTATAAGATCAGGTGTTTATGCTTCTTTTGAATGTATTTATTTATTTATTTATTTTTTAACAGTAATATTATTCAAAACACAACTTGTTATATATCTTTTTTCTCAGAAAGGTGCATATAATGAAACAAATGTTAGAAATAAAAGTTTTGCAGTTATTATGTTGGTAATCAAAAAATGTACGAAAAATGAAGTGAAAAGGCCACAGAAAAGCTTATTTATACTATATAACTTATAAAAACATAACTTTTTTCAAGATTTACAAAAGTTTTGTAATGATGCTGTGAATAAAAGTTGATAATCACCAACAAACTTGTATAAACAAATGTTTCGACTATTCAATCACTTACAATAGTTGAAGAATATAGTTGTGAAAATAAATCTGTATCAACACATATCAACAAAACATAATAAATAATTCACAATAAATTATAATCCAAAAAACTCACAAAACAATGATTTACTGCGCATTCAGACATCTAGACACCAGTTGGTGTCAGATTGCTTCAAATATACGAACAATGTCATTAGAGAAGTTTGTTGACGACTTTCCTTGTGTTAGTCAAGTCCTAAATATTAGTTGAACAGAGATTGGAATAAAACAATCGACAGATCTGAAGTTCTACTTTTCAATGCTTAACAATCGTAAAAAAAAAAAAAAAAATTACTAATAGATATTTGACATTTGGTAAAAGTATCGAAAAGAAAACTGGATTGGTTCAATATACTTTGTAGTATAGATATATCTCAAAAACTATATCAGCTACAAAAGTGGAAGAAAAATACTATAAAATATTGTTAAATTGTGGTATGTGGACAAGAATTACTATTTACAAAAATTATATGATCAATGAGATCATATTTGGTTATATAGCAGCAAAACACCCCAACTACATAGGATTCTTTAATTTTTACCTTATGCTGTATAGAATTTCAGTTACTGGATTATGAAAGGTTGAGACATTACCTTTACAATGATATATATATATATATATATATATATATATATATATATATATATATATATATATATATATATAGTTCGACGAGCATGACATTTCTGCCGCCGCGGCGAGAATAGCATGCACGTAGATGAAAGAAGGCAGAAAAGTCGTGCTTGTAGATGACACGGCAGGAATGTTATGCTCGCAGATAAACTTTCTGATTTATACTTATTTATTTACCATTACGTTATTTAACTTTTTATTTTTTATTTATTGTTTTTTTGGATTATATTAATTTCATGCTGATATTACTTGGGAAAAAAATTGCGTAAAATTCCATATTCTTATTCGAATTAAAATTAAATAATAAAAATTTAACGTTCACGTACTTATTATTTAAAAAAAAAAGTCGTTTAAATAAATCACTTTTTGAATTTGTTTTATTAATTACTGTCATTAGATCAAAAATTCAGTTTTCTTTCCTTTAAAACTAATTATCCTATAATTTACATTCATAACAAGAAATTATATACTATATTCTTTAGGCCTATATATATTTATTAGAGTTTGGTTTACCAAAATTACTTATATAAAATTACTTCCAACATTGAATATATATAATATATATCTAATATTTTATTTCAAGTCCATAATTTTAACCTTCGAAAATGTATTAAATAAAAAATAAATACCAATACTATTAAATAAATGACTTAATTTGACCATAAATAAAAAATTAGTTTTTTTTGTAATATAAGGCAAGTGTTATACAATATAACAATGTCTATAAAATAAAAACTCCACAATAAAATAAAACCTATACAATAAAAACTCCAGTTTGTGATATTTATTTTTTTTTATTCTAAGCAAGTGCGAAATGAAATTATTATTTACTAACCCCATTGTACTACTGGCCTAGCCTAGCCTACTCATCACAACATTTTACAGTAGGCCTAATAACTTTTGAATGCATTTGACAGGATTTATTTAATATAGTGTATACAGTATAAGTACATCAATTGAACCACTGAGTGGAAAAAGGGAATAACTCACTGGAATACAATTTTTCAGGAAACTAAAAAAACTTCGTAGTAATTGTTATAGTCTAGTTATAAAAAAACTTTGCACATGAAAAATGTTTATCGCTACATGGACAATGATTATACATTACCATTAGAACATTTTATTTTACCTTATCCCCACAAGAATATTTTAAGTTACATTTTTAAAAGTTATTCCCTTTTTCCACTCATTTAGTAAATATTTAGGTTTTAATTTTTTAAATGCTTTTTTTCAAATATTTTTAATATATAAATAATTTAAAAGGTAAGCTTCATCAATAACAAACTAAAAAAAAATTCAAATATAAATTTATTGATTCATTACGGTATTTGTCAAATTTAACAATTTTTTTTTTGTCGGTAGTTACAAAAGAAATCTTATTCATCATCTTCTGTTCCTTCTTTAGTCTTCCATGATAAAATTTTTGTATAAAATTCCCTAAATTATTTACCCATGCCATTTTATTAGTTGCCCAACCCAGCCTAGCCATTACAACATTTTACAGTATTAACTTTTGAATGCATTTGACAGGATTTTTTTAAAATAGTGTATACAGTATAAGTACATTTTTAAATATTTAAATTATTTACTAACGCCATTGTCTTACTTGCCCACCCCAGCCTAGCCATCACATCATTTTACAGTGTTAACTTTTGAATGCATTTGACAGGATATTTTTTAATATAGTGTATACAGTATAAGTACATTTATAAATATTTTAATTATTTCTAACGCCATTGTACTACTTGCCCAGCCCAGCCTAAACATCACATCATTTTACAGTGTTTATTTTTGAATGTATTTGACAAGATATTTTTTAATATAGTGTATACAGTATAAGTACATTTATAAAAATTTAAATTAATTTCTAACGCCATTGTATTACTTGCCCAGCCCAGCCATCACATCATTTTACATACATTGTTAACTTTTGAATGCATTTGACAGGATATTTTTTAATATAGTGTATACAGTATAAGTACATTAATAACAATTTAAATTATTTACTAACGCCATTGTCTTACCTGCTTAGCCCAGCCTAGCCATCACATCATTTTACAGTGTTAACTTTTGAATGCATTTGACAGGATATTTTTTAATAAAGTGTATACAGTATAAGTACATTAATAACAATTTAAATTATTTACTAACGCCATTGTATTACTTGCCCAGCCCATCCTATCCATCACAACATTTTACAGTATTAACTTTTGAATACATTTGACAGGATATTTTTTTATATAGTGTATACAGTATATTAAAAAAGTGCACACAAGCATAATTCACATATATAAACAAAAACAAACAAATTAAAGAATTAAAATAATAGAATTAATTTGTGTGGCTGTTTCAGCGATAAATGTGACATCATCAGGTGAAAATTACACGACATTACACAACACAATATATGTACACCAACAATTATATGTACACTAACACAAACATTGGACACAAAATTGGCTTCTTTTCTAGAACGTCAAGTTATTAAAATTTAAATGAAAATGACCCATCTTCTTGCTGCTTTGACAATGTTGAACAGAAACCAATCTAAATGTCCAGTGTTTGTGTTAATGTACGTAATTTGTTTAATGTTCTGTAATTTTCACCTGATGATGCCGCAATGATCGGTGAAACAACTGTAATGAGAAACATGAAGAAATAATACCAAAGGCAATCTTAAGATCTTTACACTGTCATAATGTATAAGTATATTAAGCAATTCGGGGGCATGACCGGAAAAATATTATTTTTACGCCTAAAAGCTGAACGCCATTGTTGGGAGTTTTGAGCCGCAGCACAAAGCTGTTATTTAGCCGAACAAACTGTTTATACAAAATTAACTTATTTTTATATCTTATGTAAAAAGTAAATGTATAAATTCATACTTTAATAAAAATCATACTTTCGGTCCACTATATGAAAGCTATAAATTTTAACAAAATATATGTTTATCTAATCTCTGACCATTAGTCTATAGCCATTTACGTTAATGAACAAACGCAACACGTCTACATATATTCAGCGTATGTCTGTCTTGATCTACTTCATTAACATAATTTCCTCTATATTAAGTTTATGTGAGAAAGTAAAAATAATAATAATTTAACTCTGAAGAAAAGAGGGAGTTTGTGAAAACAGCTGTTCTCTACTCTGATAATACTGGACTAAATTTACAATACCCTGTGTTTATAGAGTAACTATCTGACAATACCAGACAATACATAACCTATTTAAAGCAAACAAACTTTACAACTCCAAACCACTTGTCTAAAGATACACACTACTTGACATACGTTTCATGACTGTAGTTTATATTGACTGTAGTTTTATAGTAATACTTGTAATTATATTGACCGCATTTAAAAAAACAATAACTTCAAATCATGGTCGCTACATCGGACTATCTCTGCAACTGAATGTGACTTAACGTCGATGGTACATTTTTTATTCACATTTTGTACCGAACTACACTACCTGACTCTACACTTTCTACTATCTGTTGTTTTCTTTCTCAAACGATATTGAATAAATATTGAAGACAAGGCTGATAAGTTATCTGTGAAAAGTAAAATGGGTTAAAAATCAATCTGTACTCCGTGATTTTATGGATATGATTACTGATGGTCTGAATAGAAAGAAATGGGGAGTGGAATTTTACTGGAAATTACAAAAGTCATTTATGTTGATGTAACCGTATTGATTGCTACTATAAAAATGACATATTTATACATCTTTTACTTGCCTGAGCAATATTATATGAACTATTCAAGTTTACAACTGTTTCGCCTGTTTGTCAGGCATCATCAGAACAAAGGAAAAGATCTATACATATATCATTACAAAGACTTTTGATACGGTTAATGCAATCTTTTAAAATAAATTATGTAATTCTGCCATGAGAGGGGTAATGTTTAATTGGTCTTAAAGTTATTTAACTGGAAGGAAACCATCTTTGAAAGGAAATTGAGTTTTATAAATAGCTTTATTATTATTAAATTGCAGTCTATTACTTTTGTGTTTCCATACCTATGGAAATTCAGCACTTCTACCAGTTATGATTTGTTGAAACCAAATGAAACCATTGTTCTACTATTACTTAGTTCATAAAACTTTTTTTTTGCTATTTAACAATGGTATATTTATAAATGGTTTAGAAGGGATTAAGAATTTGTTTTGGAACATGTTTAAATTTTGCATGTAACAAATTTCGTTACATTAAATTTTTACAAAGCGGTCGTTAAATCTCGCTCATCTTCCCATTAGGTCTCTCTTAACCAAATCTTGTTTTTTACTGACCCTGACGTTACTAGCCATCAAGGACTAGACTCTGTTCTATCCATTAAAAATATTAGTTTCTTCCGATAAATTTCCGTATAATCTAAGCGATTATGAGTTTTTTTTTTTTTTGTTTTTTTTTGTCTGATTCTGATGCTAACGTTTCTAAGTGGAAGTTTAAAATTTGGATATTTCTTTTAAGAGGTTGTATCATTCTTGTCTGATAATTTTCCTATTTGAACTGTTTAATATGGATTAATTTTGAGGTGGGAAATATATATTTTTTTTCATGCCGGGAAATAATTTTAATTATAATTTTCTTCTTGCATTCCTAGGCCTACCAGTTGATGGTTGAATATTGAATCGGAGTTGATTTTAATGTCCGCTAGATTTCGTGTATGTCGCTCCTTCTTTGAATGACATTCCATAATATCTGCTCTGCATATATTTTCACTGAATGCGTTCCGAATTGTTTCGGATCTCTGCCTTTTTAAGTTTAAAAGTTATTTAACTGTTCCGTGACTTTTTTGACACTCTGAATATAAACAATACATATAAACCTACAATAAATATACCCTCTTTGGTTATTTGATGGATATAATAAATACAAAATGATATTAATATGTTGATTAGGTATATTGTATGAGTGAGTGTGTGTTGTGTATGTGTGAATGACCTTATGGATGTTTACACACATATTAATGTGGAAAACTAAATTATGATACATTGTAATGTTATTGAATTATTGTATACAGTAGCCTATAAGTACAATAATAAATATTTAAATTATTAATTTCGAACGGCATTGTATTACTTGCCCAGCCCAGCCTAGCCATCACACCAACGCTCTAAATTTGAGCATACATAGGTTATTGAGATAAGTTATTGACCATTTTGAGTTTTCCAATATTCTGCTTTATTTGTTCAATAGCTACATAAATGGTATAAATAGATTTATACTTTAAAAACTTTGAAATATTTTCCAGGACTTTAACGTTAGGTACTTTGTTGTGCTTCCCAGCTCTGCCTCATCTATTTTAAATTTGGTACTTTTTTTAAAATTCCTTACCTATATAACACCTATATACATATAGAACTTGTAGTTTTATATATCGAACTTTACCGACGAAGCTAAGCTGAGTCAAACTAAACAAATCTGACAACGTCGCAACCATGTGTTCCTAACCGTTGGAGTGTTAGGTATTTTCCCGCTGTACAAAAACATACTTATAGTACAGTACAGGTATTGCAATAACAAAGCGGGAGTACCGATAGAGACCAGGTCAAGTCCCCTCGCACGCACGCACCCTCACACTCTGCGTACAAGGGATTTGGACCGTCCTTCCTTCCAACCCTATGAGTCACCTAGTGTACAGTACGTGAGTACGACTGTTTAACTGTGCGCGCAGGCTGGTGGTTGGGTTGAAAGGCGAGAGGGGGTGCGGGGGCTCTTTTCTAAAAACATAGGGTTTTCAGTCGAAACCTTCGTTGCCGGTGATAGATTTATAGACCCTCACTTTCACCGTCCATCTGCTGGGCTACCTGACCCATTTTGTTTTGTTACATCTTAACCCTAGATTACTACTCTTAGTTCATTGTTATGTGATCACTATTCATTCATAAATTTTACTACATTCTGTTTTTATTTTTATTATTATTTATTAAACTTTACTTTACTGTTGACTATTTTTTATATTAAATCCTTTATTGTTTTTTAAAATATTTAACAATGAACTCCTACATAGTTTAACTGTAAAAAAATGTTTTTTACCACCACTACAAGTACGTTTTACAAAGAGCGGGTCGTAAATGCACACATGCATTTTTCATATTGGAATCTAATGTTTATTTTAATTGTTAAAACAAAGTCTATTAACATAACTTACATTTATTTATAAATATATTTAATTCTTGACTATATTGTTTTTATATTATTAGTTTTTAGTGTTGTAAATACTTTATTGTGTAAATAGTGATTTTAGAGTTCAAAGTGTTTGATTTAGCTACTAAGTGTATATTATTCACTGCAACGAATGTGATTCTCAGTGAAGACATGACTCTAATTTTGGCATTTTTGGCATTCTACCTAATGAACTTATTGTAAATCATTTTTCTATTTTTATATAAATTAAACACTTATAAATGATGTATTTTATAAATATCCGATTAATTTTTCCAATAAAATAACATTTATATTTTTTTCCGATTTTTTTCCAAGAATTATTATTTTTTTAAAACGTACTTGTAGTGGTATTAAAAGACATATATTTACAGTTAAAATATGTAGGAGTTTATTGTTAAATATTTTTAAAAACACTTAAAAACAATAAAGGATTTAATATAAAAAAATTGTCAACACTAAAGTAAAGTTTAAAAAAAAAAAAAAAACAATAAAAATAAAAACAGAAAGTAGTAAAATTTACGAATGAATAGTGATCACGTAACAATGAACTAAGAGTAGTAATCTAGGGTTAATTCTTGACTAACGTGTTACGTTTTAATTTAGGTTGTTGTAGCCACACCTGAATATTTCTTATTTAAATGTACAGTATATATAACTTACTGTCCCCTTAACATGAGTTAACATATCACGGATTTTTGCAACAAATGCTGCCAACATTGTCTTGTCCCCAACATTTTCCCTTCTTCTATACTCTCATTTTTGTTATCTCCCTAAATCTCTATCTGCAATAGGCATAAAACATTTGGTTTATTTTAGTTTAAATCGATGGAAAATAAACAATTAACATCAAATTTTGTATGACGATTTTTTCTATAGACTTGTGGGTGGAAACACACGATAATATTTTAACTAGACTTTTTTTCTATAGATAAAAAACAATCTAGATTTTTTAATACCATATTTAATAAATTAGATAATTTATCGAACTATTAAACGCTATTACGCAATTTACCCAGCGCAACATTAATATTAAGACACCGTTTGACCGATCACCATGAAAATTGGCAAATACGTGTTTTTTTTCATGGAGAAGAATTTTACCTAATTATTATAAAAGCCATCATGTTACTTACCCAGTCTAACATTAATACTAAGACACTGTTTGACCGATTAACATGAAAATTGGCACACACATGTATTATTTCATGTATAAGGTTGTAATCTAATTATTATAAACATCATCATGTTACTTACACAGTCTAACATTAATACTAAGACAATGTTTGACCGATTAACATGAAAATTGACACACACACACACATGTATTATTTCATGGAGAAGGTTTTTATCTAATTATTATAAACATCATCATGTTACTTACCCAGTCTAACATTAATACTAAGACACCGTTTTACCGATTAACATGAAAATTGGCACACACATGAATTATTTTAAGGAGAAGGTTTTTATTGAATTACTATTGGTTTAACCCGGCTTCGCCCGGGACTTCTATCATATGTTATTCACCAATAAATGTTGAATATGATCTTGATTTCAAAATATTCGCAAACCCGTCTGCTAGCACCTAATTGAAGAATCATGCGCAAGACCCTAAAAATGATAGTAATAAGTTAAATAAAGTATTTTTACAAAGTAGAAATTTACTCAGTAACAGTAATTTTTTTCAGAAGATCCGGTGCTATAGTATTGTGTGGTAGTTGGAATATAAAGAGATAAACCTCAAAATATAAGAGGTAAAAGCTTTTTATTGAAAAAATTCTAACTATTTAAAATTCTTGTTTATAAACAACATTTTTCCTTTTGTTATCTGTGGGTAAGTTATACAAATTTTTCGGATTTCATACTCGAGATCAAGCTACGTATAATTGACCGTGAGAAAAACAGGAATCTTTGAGACTTATGCCGCAATACTTTAAAGTTTGTCCCTATGGTTTATCTGGCTTATTGTTAATGTGTAATATATGGGTCTGACTTTTTAATCTTACAAAAGTTATCGGCGTAACTTTACATACTCTAAAGTCTTTACTTTATTTCTTATTTATCCACTACATCTTGTAAAACTTAATGGATTATCAGGCTTATTGTTAATGTGTGACAATTGGGTCTGACTTTATAATCTTAAAAAAGTTAACGGTTTAACTGTACATACTGTATAGTGTTTACTTTATTTTTGATTTATCCCTTACATCTAGTTAAACTTAATGGTTTATCTGGCTTATTGTTAATGTGTGACAATTGTGTCTGACGTTGTCATCTCGCAAAAAGTTAACGGTTTAACTGTATATACTGTATAGTACTTACTTTATTTCTGATTTATCCCTTGCATCTAGTGAAAAGGAAGCAAGACTATCGTCACCTTTGAATACGTATTCATTGACATCATTTATATACGTTTGTGTGTATGTATATATTGAAGCACACTTTAAGAGTGTTATATAGGTAAGGAATTTTTTTTAAAGTACTAAATTTAAAATGGATGAGTGGGAGGTGGGAGGCACAACAAATTACCTCACGTTAAAGTTGAAGAAGTCCTGGAAAATATTTCAAAGTTTTTAAACAATAAATCGTAATATAGCTATTCAACAACTCGAGCAGAATATTGGAGAACTCAAAAATTCCAATAACTTATTTTAATAACCTATGTATGGTCAAAGTTATAGGCTTCTTTGCCGCAGAAGGATAGCACTTTCGTAAAGGATCTTTAATTGTGGTGTCTTATATTTATTTCATTTTTTCAATAAATGAATTACAGTACTGTAGTTATTAGTTAAAGCACAAATTTGGTAATTTCCCTAGTTTACAATATTATCCTGAAAACGGAAAGATAGACAGCCAGAGTGAAGTCTAAAGAAGACTTTATTTTTATTATATAGAGGAACTATATTAATCTTTGTTTTTCTAAATCTTAGGTAGTTGGTTCGAATCTAAATCTCGTTATTTTTTTTTTAATAAGCCTAAAGATTTCAATTTACTTAGGAAAAGCTATTTATAATACTAAATTAATTACGATTTAACAAAGAAAGTACGTTTGTTGTTTTTAAGATTCGTGTTAAATAGGACAATGTTGAAAATACAATAATGAGACACCGTGAAAATAATAGAGGTTGCAGTTTTACAAGAACAGAAAAACACCCCCCCCCAGCCCACATCCAAAACAGAATCACGGACGCATGTTATTCACAATTATCATCTCATCAGAGAATAAACTATATTTCCGTTCTACAGTTGGTTTGTTCACATGTAAGCCTATAGGTTACTCATCGACATTTGAATAATTGTGCCAGGAAGTAGTTCTTCCTTCATTGGAACACACTGAGCTTGTTAGGAGTGTTACTAAAAAAAACACATCCAGCTTCAACTGAACTAAACTAAGATGTTTACAAGGAATTGTTTAATCAAATATTTACACATTTTACCTTTACAAAAAATACTGTTCTGCAATTTGTGAAAAACGTAAAAACATTTTGCCTTAAAATAGTTGATTTTTTTTGACAAATATTTTATTTATCGAAGTTAAAGAGACCAACAGTCAATAACAAAATATATTTTATCTAACTTCGTTTTAAGATATGTTAAACAATTTGAAGAAAACTGAACAAAAATTACGCGAGCTACTCAATTCGCCAGAGTTTTGAAACCCCAAAAATCGGTTCAAAGCTTTTCCGATTTCTCGATTTATTATGGATTTAGTAATTTATATTAAACATTGAATTTAAAAAAACGGTTAAATATCATCAGAATTCTTTGACAACTGTATCGAACTCATCCAAAAGAAACGTTTGTGACAAATAAGTTGAAATTACTTAATCAAATTTCAGAACAATCAAAAGTTCAATAGTACAGTACAATAGAACAGATTAAGTACGACAATATATACATTAAATGCTATAATTATAACATGTAGGATAATCCTATCGTGCTTAGTTTTCGAATATCCACCATTTTATAAAAATAAAATAACATTATAACTTTAGAAATATATATGATATTGAGTTCAGATTTGATAAACGCATTTTTCATGTAACGTTTTACACGAGATTTGAAAATGATTTCCATTTTAAAATGTTAAAGTCGTATATATTGAAAACTTGTTAACCTTATAAAACAATTACAAGAGAGTGAAACTTTTATTTGTTAATGACGAACAATATGGTATTTATATTTTTACTGTGGCAGTAAAAGAATATATATTTGAACAGAAAAGGGAAAATTGCATTACAAATATTATATAATTTTAACAACAAATAAACTTGTGCTCTATGAAGTAAGAATCGGTTGACATTTGATGGTTGGAGAAGTGAGGGGTTGGTTTTGAGATTGTCTAGATAAACATTTATAGTTAGTTTAAATAGTCTATTTCATAGATAAAAAAAATCATGAAATTAAATCGGCTGAATCGCAATGAAATGTTAACAAATTTGGATTTAGTACATTATTTTACCGATTTGTGCCCGAAATTGATTACATAGTATTATGATCAAGTATTATCTAATCAACAATTTATCAACAATTAATTCAACGATCATGAGGCACGACAGTCTAATGCTCAAACTAAACAAACGTTATCATATAAGAAACATAACACTGAACATGTAAGCCTACAAAAGTACTGTCACTCAATCAACTCAACACAAACAGACCGCCTTATCGCCACCGGCGCCGTCGACCTTCCGTGACGTTTTCGTAGGCCTACGTGTTCTATGTCTACGAATATCAGGTTAGCCATTAGCTCGCCTACCTCTGTACCTTAGCGCTATTTCGCAAATAAGCTTTCATATCACTGACATGGCCGGATCTAGACCCCGCGAAACCCCGCAATTCGGGGGGGGGGGGGCGGGCCCTTAGGGGCCCAAAGGTCCTCTACTCAAAAAATAAATGAGGCTAAAATAAAAAATATATATAAAATATTGAGTTCAAGCAGTGGCAGAAAAGGTTTTTAACACAAAAGTTATAATTTAAATAAGTGTAAGAAAAGAGATTAAGTGTTAATTTCTAAACGTTTTACACTTAAATTGTATACGGTTCCCTCCTTCCCTCTATCCATGTCTGCTCAAGGGGCCCTTGGAGAAATTTTGCTGGAGGCCCTCAATTTGTAGATCCGGCACTGATCACTGAGTACCTCATTTGACAATATACTACCGACTTTAGAACGTCTTTAGTTTTCCTTGTATACAGTATTGCAGCATAGTCGTATTTTACTTTACTTACAGTACTTGTAATTTCTATATTAACTTTTTTTTGCTAACGGGGGGGGGGGGCGCGATCCATCCAATCGCCCCTCACTGGATCCGCCACGGTTTACAGGTAAAAGGCACTATTTTCAATACTGTTTGCAATATTCCAACTCAATTTTTTTTAAAACATATAGGTGCGCCAAAGTATCGAATTTAAACTATTCAACGAAAATAAAACACCTAACTTATGAAAGTAGGCTACACTTGTAAACTGTTTCTGAAATATATTTCTTTCAAAAATATGATTACATACAAACAATAATGTAATTGAAAACCTACTATTTAATTAAAATACTAATTTCGGTTAGAATCCCCGTTAGTAGGGGATAAACATTATTCATTAAAAAAAGATACAAAACATTTATAAAACGTTTTATGTTTTTAACTTATGTAAACGTTTATACTCTACAGTCTACACTGTCTGGCAGTGAGCTACCATTAGAACGGAAGGAAGGAGTAGAAATGGATAATATTTGACTCGTCAGCTAGCCAATTGTTGTTGTCACAAGAAAACCGAGTAATCGGAAGATTGTTTTCTATTCTATTTTTGACCAATTTTTCATCATTTTCATTCTACCTCGTATGTTTATTGTTAAATTCCTAGCAAATGTGGTAAAACCATTGTTATTTTTATAAATGATTAAGTTCCCTGGTTAAAAATATTATATTGGATGGCAATTTCTTTTGATTTTATCAAATGTTTGCTTATTTTTAACCGATTTTTCGTCTACGAGTATTTTTCATTCTTCATAGTTTTTGACCGATTATGACTAAATTTGGCAAACGTATTGTTTATGGAAAGAAGTAATTTGATTCATGATCGGAAAGATATTCTGAAAACGTTGATTTTTTGAGTGTGCTTGCTTGCGAGAGAGGGAGAGAGAGAGGGAGAGAGAGAGAGAGAGAGAGAGAGAGAGAGAGAGAGAGAGAGAGAGAGAGAGAGAGAGAGAGAGAGAGAATAACTGAGAGTGGGAGAGCGATTCACTCTCCAAATTTTAGGAATCGTTGGGCCGTTCTATTATTAGAACGTGGGAATAAACTATAATTTTGTATCTCCTATTTCCTAACCCCCCCCCCGGTGTTGTATTTCTGTTACCTGTAGTTCATCGGTATCCCAAACAAATTACTGTAGACTAGCAATATAACATTTTCGTTTTATTTTTGTAGTTCTAACATATGGACCGGAAGGTTAGCTTCCGGTCCAGCAGATTCTTTAGTCTCTCGCAGGTAGAGCCGAGCTCCAGCCGTGCTTCCTAAGTATTCAATGGCTTGACTCACAGTAAAGTTGTGCAGTGACTCAGTTACAGTGCCTTAGTGGAATTGCGCCTTTACTAATTAATCATCATTTTGTGATTGTGTCAATTATTGAAGAAAGTGAACAATTAAAACGTTATTTTAATATTAACAAATTTTGTAGCCTTTAAACAAATTATTTTAGAACTTTTTTTAGACATATCTTTTCCTCTGAAAACAACTTTAGCCCTACTCTTAACGTACCCTATAAATAAGTGCTGTTTATAGCTTTGCTGATTAGTTTTGCCAGTAGAAGAGTTAGAAGCGGTAATACGTTACTAGGTAAGTAAAATAATATATAATATAGCTATTATCTCCTAAATTATTCTCGTTCTTTAATCAATTATTAATTAAGTAAGGTATCTTGATTTTATTAAATGTATTAATAATAATTTTTATTTGAAATAAACCTATCTAATAAAAAAATAAAATTAAAAAAATATATTTTAGAGTAGGTATGTATGCAAGATATATTTTGACATACTGATATTAGTGAAATATTTTTGTTTAACCAGAGATCATTAACCATTTATAAATCTCACGACAGGGGTTGGCACGTGTGAACTAATAACGCGGCCTTTTTTCTAGCTACTGTTTGATCTTGACCGTGAAAGTGTGTAAATTTGTTTATGTTTAGTGATGGGACTATCGACTAGTTTTGTATTCGTTACATGTTAACAGTTGCCATTTTCATTTGTTCCGTTTTTCCTTGAATATTTTCTGCATGTCTAAAAAGGGTACAAAGGAACATAACCCTAAAAAGGGTAAGAAATATTTTCAATTGCTTTAGATGTAGTGTTTAGCCTAATATATTTGTATTATTATATCTTTCATGTTTACATATTTCACCCCCTTCTTTTCAATCCTAATATCTCTGACGATGTTGTTCAATCATTTCAAATAAGATCTATGGACACTGCAAAATTAAAATTTGTTACAAATTGCATAGCTTAAAGTTTTTATTATTAAAGCTTATTATTATTATTATTATTTTTTTTTTGTAGTAATTTGATTTGTGTACATATAGACTAGATAATTGAAGTTAATATTTACAGAGTTATAAGGGCAAGAAAGGCACAAAAATCAAATGCCATTTCCTTTCCCCCAATTTAAATTTTCAGAAAACCACCATGGTCGTTTAATGTTATTGACACACCTTAAGACACATTCTGCCACCTTGTGCATAAAAATCCGACCGTCATAATTTTTTAAGGGGTTAAACGCTTCATTTACTAGACTAAAGGTAAATCAAAATCGGTTAAGCTGTTAAGAAGTTATGATGGAATAAACCCACATACATACTTACCCAGTCACTGAAAATATAACATTCCAGCAATATTACCTTCAACCGAGCCAGAAGGAATAACTTCTGGTAAATAAAATTTGGCGAATTTTAGATGTTTATCTAGAATTATTATAAAATAAAATACGGGAGATAAAACAAACTTAATATTTTGAGGTTATTTTTTAATTTTTTATTGGAATGATAAAATAAAATACAAATTATAAAAAAATTGCTATTCACAGATGTTAAGATACATTTTTTTAAATTAGTTATTGAGTATATTGTTTCATTGATATATTATAACTCATGTTTTACTTACTTGACACACAGGATTGAATAAATTAATGAAGAATTGATAAAGAAACAAACAACCACAATTGTAGGCCTACTATTGACACTTTTTATTTAGAATATTAAAGTGTATTTATATTATTTTAAAATTTGATCTAAAATAATATCCGATTCTTTGAAGCCAATTGTCTCAATTCAAAACTCTTTTATAGATAAAAAAATTAAATATGTTTTATGAGAAAGTGAGAGAGGTAATGAATCTTTGGTTTTATAATATATTAATAAATTTGTTGGAAAGTTGATCCTTTAAACATGGTTTTCGTGGTTATTTTTGTATAAACTTTTGTAACTAGAATTAATTATAGATATTCTAAATAAATCTATTTTATAAATGTAAATTCTTAAATATTTTAGTTAATTTATATTTCATAAATGTACCTAATATAAGAATAAATTACAAGTATATTGAAAAGACCCTCATAAATCCCGATTAGAGAGAGATCTCAGACAAATAAGAGATTTATAAAACCTTAATTTAGAATAAATTTATGAATAATAAAAATGTTGTAATACAACAGTTACTTCTCTTTTTATTTATTTTATAAATCATTATAATATGATATTATCTGTTTTTAGATACCAGTTCATTGAAAAGAGTCCCAGAACTTGCAACCAAATTAAATCAGGTAATATTTTTACATATATTAATATAAATTTATAATTATAAATGAGGATATCCAATTTAGGAAAATTAAAATACAGTATAACAAAAGTTGTTTAACTCAACAAATATTTATTTTTTAATACTATAGGTCTACAAATAATGAAATTTAGTTTTTTTATCAAGGCTGATAAACCTCACAAATATGACTGAGGGAGAGTTAATAGAAATACATAACGAAATTTGTTTTTCAGAGAAAACTGTTATAGTGAACTTTATCGTTGTTAGGGAATGTAGGCTATAGGTAATACAGCTATAATTTAGATGATGTTTACAATAAAGAAAGTTATGTTTTAAAATAAAAACTGTGGATTTTTAATTAAATCAACATTTAAAATTAAGTAGGATTTGTTTTGTAACAAAAATTACAATATAGAAATATATAAATAATAAAAACAACCACTGAAATCCGCGATTTAAGCATAAAATATAGCAGATTGAAAATAATAATGAGGATTACGAGAGAAAAATTAAGCGCCGAACCAAATGGAGCAGACCGTACAGACTAAATGTGTCGGGCGATAGCGGCCACCGGATATTTTATCCAAGGCACTGGAGTGTCGATACAAAAGGTACTGTAGGTCGTACGCTCCTAAAGGTCTAGGCATTAGTTATTCTCCATGACTACTTCATGCGCTACGAATTTAATGATTTTGTTTTTGGTACCAAAGGTTCAAACGTAAGATTCTTCTATGCGGTTTGAGACCAAAGGTCCATAGCAATTTGTTTGTATTTTAGTGCTGTTGTGCAAGTGTAGTAATCTTTATAACAATTTTTTTTTGTTTTTTGTAAAAATAAAATATATTGTAGCATTTAATACAATATTTTAATAAACTTGATTAGTTGTTTTTATTTATTTATATTTTAAAAAGTATAACAAATTTCATTACAAAATTTCTTTGTGAAAAAAGTTTTATATCTATTGAAATTTAAATTGTAATTATATGACTTTTAAGCAAAATACGAGTTGATATTCTTGTGAAGACAACATGTAATAATTGAGTCATTCACTATGAATGCAATGACTTTTTTGGTAGCAAAGGTTCTGATGGCCTTATTATTATTGTTATTTTACCAATCCCAATTATTTTAAGACATTAGTCGTTTGAAGTTTCATATATACTTACTATTAAGGGGATTGGTGTAAGTAAGATAATTATTTAGTTTATATCATTTTAATAAAACCTAATTTTGTTTATAGATTGTAGCATTAGAAGTCCCAGCACAAACCACATCAGACGTCCCATCGCAAGCCCCACCAGAAGCCTCACCGGAAGCACCGCAACATCCGAGAAGGAGACACAAGTGCCTTTATTGTAACTTGTGTCCTCGGGATTTTGCAAAGCATATTGAAAACAAACACTCTAATACATAAGAAGGGGCGGCTCTTTTGTTAATTACCAACAGTAATTTTTCTAAAGCAGAAAAAAGGAAGCAAATGTTGGTAATTACCAAAAAAATGAGAAACTTGAATTTAGAAATTGTAAATAAACAAATATTACAAAGTGGGGGACAATGCACCTTACTGTTGCCTAAAACTTGGCATTCTGGGGTACCTACCTTCACAAACACTAAACTGTGTAAATACTGTGGTGGTAGGTACCGCAGAGATAAGTTATGGTTTCACCTGAAACATAGCTGTTCCGAGTTTAAGGCTCAAAGTATAGGGCAAACAAAGATTCAGGCTGTTAGGGTGTACAGCACGGCTTCTGCATTGGTAGAAGTCAGTGATCATTTAAAAAATGAAGTGCTCCCAGCTATGAATCAAGATGAAACTTGGAGGAGAGCCATTTCAGATAATTTAATTATGAATTACATAAGCGAGTTTCATATGAGCAGACGAGAAAGTAGACACCAAGTCAGTAGTGAAATGAGACTACTTTCTCGTCTCCTTAAAGTAGTTAATGATAAGCTATCGACCAACGAGCAAAGTGGTACCAAAACAATGTCTAATATTTCAAACCCGATGTACTTCAATACAATTGTACAAGCTGTATTGGACATCTCGGGTTGTAATGATGAGACAGGACTTTTGGGAAAACCGTCAATACCTTATAGGGTCCTCCCAGCTCTAAAGTCGATTCTTGAATTAGCTAGGAGTCAGACTATTTCAAAGGTTTACGAAGGGGAAGGAAATGACAGAGAAACTATATTAATGTATGACGATTTTGCCACATTGTTAGAGAAGCGTTGGTCAAGTAAAATTGGAAGGTTGGCTGTTAAATCCAAAAAAAAATCTTAAAATAAAAACTTTCCAAAAAATGCCTTTAGAAGAAGCCATAGTCAAATTTTGTACTTTTATAAATTCAAGCTAATAACAATGCTGAGGATAAACATAATGTGTATGATGAGCTTTTGAGCAGCCTTGTTGTACACATTATAAAAAAAGCCAAAATTGAATACTTTAATAGGTTGGCAAACAAACTCAGAAAAAAGAACTTCCTGCTTCCTTTAACACTTTCTAATAAGAAAAATGCACATCCATTAGAAACCGATGATTCTGATTCTAATTATGAGTGTAAAGAAGATTCAGAATCATCGGAAGATAATGAAGTTGTTAAAAGTGTTAAAATATCTAGCAAAACGTAGACTCCACTGGAGAAAGAACGTCTTTTTTCTGAGTTCGGAAATGATATTTTGGGGAAAAACAATTCTAAGAGATAAAATTATAATTTTTATCAAAAAAAAAAAATAAATAAACATTTTTATAAAAATAGATCTGTTAGTAGTATGATGACCTACATTGACAATCTATTAAAAATAAAACAAAAACAAGTCAGCTTCAATATTAAAAAAATCATAAAATATTAGCCTATATTAAATTTAACTTCTATTATTTCTGTTATTTATGAAATTAAATGTAGCCCTAATGACTGTGACTTATCTTGGTCAAACAAAGAGAAAACTCACCACTAGGTTTAAAGAACATTTAGCCCATCTAAAATACTACAGACCCGAAAAATCAAGATTAACCGAACATATGTACAAAACTAAACGTGTCACAGAAATCAATAGTGTAAAATAATAACTTAAGTTTCTATTTATTTATGCTAAAGACCGTAGGTACTTGGTGGTATTCCATTTAAAATAAATTAAAACAATATTTTTTTAGTATAAACCACAATATTTTAATTGAAACTTGCCGACCATGGATTCGCTAGTTAAAGCATTGTCAAGGACTTATACAAGAATTCAATTAAAATATTGTGGTTTATACTAAAAAATTGTTGTTTTAATTTACATAAGTTTCTTCTAACAAATTATTAAACAGTTATGGAAGCATATTAATAGCTAGAACAGACAATACAAAATAAATAAAGTCTGATAAAGGCTCCATTCCGAATTCCTGATTATTCTCTTTGTTAAAACCAAGATTGACCTTGAAGATTGTTGATAATTTTATTCATTATAATAATATGATGCTCTGGTATTGTAAATTATGTTTTATTTTTATAAATATATATAATCGTAAGATAGTTGTTAAAATTTCTCTCCTCCGCCACTCCAGGAAGAACCCACAGAGTTAGTTAACATGCTAACCCTTTTTGGTAAGATAGGACATTGAAGTTAATTTAAATTTTTTTAAATTTAAATATTTTCTCCCTGTGCTATATAAATTCTATCCAGATTTATAAATTTAATTTTCATCTATTCCATGCACTCCAAGTTTTTCATTTTAAATCTTACAATTATTTTAAAAGCTACCATTAAAAATTTACAGTCCCATATTTTCAGGTCAATTTGTACAGAGTTAAAAATCTTTATGGGGCATGATTATTTATTTAATACTTTTTAGTGCGTTTTATAAACATGGCAAATTGATTTTTTATTATTTTATGATTTTTAGTGTTGTATTTGCGTACTTTATTTTGGTCTAGAAAGGTGTTAGATTAAATTGGGTTAAGTCCTTGTTGTTCTTAAATAGGCCCTATATTTTGAAAGTAGCCATGTAAAAAGTATTTTTAAAACCCACACGACTTAACTCAACTTAATTTAACATTGTTCAAACCATTAGATGGGCTAGCGGTATTGTGTCAAGTTTGGTGTAAGATTCATAACAATAATTGAAATGAGATTATGTTTACTTAGTTATGAGTATACTTTTTAAAAAAATACTATGTTATGATTATTATTTTTTTAAATCTGTTAATTATTTCATTTTATTACTTTGTACTTACAAATTACAAATTTTCATATTGTTTTATCTTTTTTTCAACAGTATAATTATTTCATTTTATAACTTTGTACTTAAAAATCACAAATTTTCATATTATTTTATCTTTTTTCAATAGTTTAATTATTTCAATTTATTACTTTGTACTTACACAAATTTTCAGGACAAACTGTATGGTGTTATAAATCTGTATTGTGCCATGAAAAATTAAAAAAAACATTTAAAGAAAATATTATTATTTTTTTTATAACCTAAACCATGTCGTAACGTATCCCATAAGTGCTAAGCTAGCTGTCAATAATGCACATAACCTATTTCAATAACAGCTGATATTAATGGTATTAGACACTATTTAATTTGAGGAAGAATTAAGAAAATCTAATTATTATTTTTATATCATAAACCATGTATATTTTATTTTAATAACAGCTGATATTCATTGTATAAGACAATATTTAATTAGAGGGATCATTAAGAAAATCTAATTATTATTTTTATATCCTAAACCATGTATAACTTATTTCAACAACAGCTAATATTCATTGTATAAGACAATATTGAATTTGAGAGAGAATTAGGGGCCGAAAACGAGTTAATATTGCATTGTCATCCAGTTCCGAGCTATGTTTAAAATTTCAAGTCTCTAGCTCATTTAGAAGTTAGTTTAAAATTTCCACCTGTACAGACAGACAAGAAAGCGAGTTAATAAAAATGTGTTAATAATATTTAGAATGCATTTTTCTTCTGATTCTACTTCCAAAGGTGATTTTTACATTCTATAAAAATACTTGTAAGTGTTAATAGAAATGTAATCCTATCATATATATTATATTTCAAAGTTAAAATAGTTTACATACATTCAAAATATTATGAATTGGAATTTTACTATTGTCATAAAACCAAAACCAGTGCTTTGTTTTTTTTTAAATTTTTTTTTAAATTGTAATTTATAAAAAGTACTTTACAACCAATACATATTAGAAGTTTTATGAAGATGATATTGCTGAAATAATTTATATCACAATGTTATGTAACTAAGTGATCAAATCTTTTAATTCATTGGGTTCACTTAGCCCATCAGCTCACACCGACGCCTCTGACCTGTGACAGTGCATTGATTTTCACATAAGGCATCTTGAATTAAGATTTGGAATGCAAAATATTAGAATAGAACACTGGTAGTATATGAGTGTGTGATAGAAAAGTGAGTAAGCCTATAAAAAAACTGACAGTAGATGGGAAGTAGTGGGGAGGGGTAAGAAAAGAGAGAGAGAGAGAATGCATTTTATTATTATTATTTTTTTTTTTTTTCATTGCTGTTGAGACCGATGGTTCTTAGTGGAATTCCGTGTTTAAAGATAATAAAACACAATTTTTTTTAAAAGTGGATATTAAAAAATAAAAATAAATGTGTTTTATTATCATTTTATTATAACTTACAAAATTCTTAGATTGTTTACTGAAATATGAGAAAGAGAAACTGTGTGCTAGACGTGGAAAGAGGTATGTATGGAAAGGTGAAAATGTATCATAGAAAAGTAAGGAACAAAATAATAATGTAAACTTCAAAGGGATATATAATAATTTTAACTGAATTGTACATTTTAATGGTAGGGGCCTACTATCAAAACTAGCTAACAAAAGATGTAGATGGAAGCAATCATTGGAACAATCAGATGGAGTTCATAAAAATAATTTCATTAATAGATTAAAATCCATATTTAATTATCATAAGTCGATTGTATAGTTACTTATTGGTAGGTCTAATACCTCACCCATAAAAAAATAAATAAACGTACAATAATAATTTATCTAAACATAAAATAAACTACTATAGTAATATATCTGAAGTTATAATATCCACCGTACCTACTCTTTAGTCATATGGTAAGTTTTAAACAAAGTCCATATCCGAAATACATTGGTGTGATTTAAATCTCTATAAACAGCCTAGTTCTATAACCATACCTAACAACAAATGTCTACATCCAACAATAAATAATACCAGCATGTAATATTTAATTTTAAATACTTACTTCGTTTCTTAACTTTTCGCACACCGTTTGTTGCTGTGCGCAGCCTTACTTAACTGATACAAATATCAATGAATCAAACCAGTGGTTTCTTTTATATTATCCTCATATTTAAATCTGATTAATCTTCATGCCTTGTAATCACTACAGGACCAAACAAGTAATCTTACAACATTCCACTCCGGAGAAAATGTTGTTTCAACAAATAAACATATATTTTCCTTGAAAGGATAACACAACATGGGCGTACCCAGCGAGGGGCAGGGGGGGCAGCTGCCCCCCCCTGGAAGCAAAAATAAATCTTTATTATACATTTTGTTGCTGGAATTTAATACAATTCTTGAAATAACTATTTTAATAATCAATTTTATATTGAATGACCGGCTTGCCCCCCTCTAGTTTTGATCCTGGGTACGCCCTTGTAACACAAGCTCAAACTTGTACACCATAATATAAAAATCAAATTTATTAAAATTTCATTAAGATGTTTGAAATATATCTAAAATATGCATTATTTACGCTCTTCCTCTTTTAATAATTATGAGCCATAACTTCAAAAATTATAACTACCGACACAAAATAAAGCTAGGTCATTTGGTTATTTTTCTATTCACCTTCAAACTAGAGTGCACACATTTTTTTTGTAGGACTATATATCTATTACATGTTAATTAAGTAAAAAATTCTAAAAATATCCGTGCATGATTAATAAATAGATTTTTTTTTCAATGTCATTTAAAAATATTAACGGTTCAATCAAATTTGTGAGCATATTATCTTATAAGGTATTAAAATGAAGTCTTGATGAAAATAAACGTCTTAATTTTTTTATTTTAAGGTACTAATATATTTTTTTAAAATATAATGTTTGAAAGTATATCCAAAGTTGTCTTACCTTTTATTATAGAAATTTAAAAAACTTTCGGAAAATATTATAATGAAATCATTTAATTAAGCAAAAGCTGTGAAAATGATTTTTTGGCAAAATCTGTGTTTGAAACAAAATTCATAATTTCAGGGACATTTGAGAAAAAATAATTAAAAATAGGTATACTGTACTTTCAAATAGTAGGCTATGCATCTTTAATTAAAAAAAAAAGTTTACACTAAGTACTAACTATCCAGCGTATTTATTTACAATTGGAGAGTCCTACAAAATTCTCTGTAAAAATAATAGCCGAAGTAATAAAGAATTTAATTAATCGTAAATACTCTTTCAAAAATATCATAATAGTAGGTTAATTAAAATTTTACTTTTTTGTTCATAATTAAAAATTATTTATTCAATACTTGCATAGTTTATATAATATACATTTACAGTATGCTTTCTGAAAATGAGATTTATGTTTTATTATTGAGGTTATGAAACTAGTCTACAACAATAACATAGTTTACCATAACAAATAATACTACACAATATATATAAATCTATTTTCCTTAACCCTAAACGTGAAAATAATTAAATGCAAATTGAAAATGAACAATTTGATAGCTGTAGTAATATAATCAGGTCCCCATGAGATTAGAATTTGAAAAAGAGATGCCATAACCAAAGTTTTATTTTTAACTTAATCTCGGAAAATAATGTGCCAAAAAATAACTTTTTTTTCACTAAAAAGCTTGAATAATTTAGAATTTTATAAAGGTTATTATAATTGTTTGATTGTAGTTTTAAAAAAATTAGTAACTATTCTGTTAATTAATATTTTGATGAGAATATCAATTTTTACATTGAATCTATTTAAAAGTCTTAAAATAAATGTAGAACAAATAATTATTAGTAGGCCTATATTCCTGCTCAATTTTATAACTAAACTCATTACATTTTATAAGGAAGAAACCAAAATTAAATGTGTTTTGAAGATTAAATTTATAAATCATTCATTATAAGATAAATATTACTTACATTTTCTATATTTAAGTTGATTTATTAACTTTATTTTGAAAAATTCTTTAAATAATGATATACAACTAAATCATAACAAAATACTAATGAAATTTTAATGTCAATTTTAAGTTTTTTTTTAATAATAAAGAACAAGTTTTATTGCTTTATTTAAGAATTGACTTTCTCAGATTTATCCCTGACATTTCATATTTTTACAAGCGTTTATAGAAAATGAAAAAATAAATGGAAAATAGCTATTTAATGTGTAACATTATTATAATTAAAGATTATTATAGCTTAAAAAATATTACCATTCTAAAAAAAAAAAACTAAAAAAAATTGTTATGTTCACGCATCATTCATTTATGAACACGACATTTCTGCCGCCTGGCAGAAAGGTCTTGGGACGGCAGAAATGTCGTGCGCGTGAGTGAAAAGCGGTAGGAATGGCATGGACGTATATATATATATATATATATATATATATATATATATAAATATATATATATAAATATATATATATATAATATATATATATATATAAATACATTTCAATACAATAACATTTACTAGGCTCAAAGTTGAATTTAAAAAATGTGATATTTAGAATGTAAAAAAGTGTTAAAACTGTTGTTTTTGTTTAATTTTTAAAGATTAAAAAGTATATAACAGTTAAAAAGATTTGGAAAGCACAGATCGAAAGATGAAGAATCGTTATATAGAACAGTGTCACTGTAGATTTGTTATTACTTATTGCAGTAGGATAACACTTAGTGGGTAAATGATGAATTTTAGAAAAAATGATTTTGTGTCGTTTTATACAGTTGTGTTGTGTTTACTGACACAAAATGTTTTGAAAGTCACTTGGTAGGTTAAAAACAGTGAAAAGATAAAACATTTAGTGAGAGAAGGGTGGACTTAAGAGCAGTGGCGTCAGCAGAGGAGTGGGGCCATCACTAGGTGAGACACTAAAGGGAGGAGGGATGTCAAATTCAGATTTTCTTCAACTTTTAAATATTACACTGTTAATTTATTTTTAAACAAATTACTTTACTGCTTCAATTGTAAAATCTTCACGGAGAAAAATGTTTAATCCTCAGTACGAGACAGATTAGTTGAGGTAACCGACCGGCGGTAATACTGACCAAGTTGTCGAAACTAGACTTTCCCGATTTTACACAATGTAACTGGAGTTGTGAAATCTCAACTCTTGAGTTCAGAGGATTCAACTACATCAGTCGACTCTGTTTTAAATAGAGAACAAAGAAATATTTTTATCTGTGTTGAAGATAATTTATTGATGATTTCAAAAATAATAAAGTACATATGCGTTAAGTCAAAGCAAGTAGGTACCGTGATTTGGACCAGAGCAGTGTTATGACAATGGTGAGAAGAGAGGGTGGGGGTGCTGGTAGCTCATGCACAGATGTAAACAATGCATTTACCCTTTCAAGAAAGCAGTGAACTATCAATTGTTGTTTTGTCCTAATATATATAGAAAGTGGTGTTCCTATTCTATTCTGTTTCCTTACTACCACAAGTGCTACAGGTATGTGTACTTTGATACTCTATTTCTATTAATTTATACTCTTCTGTATGATATTCTATATTACCATAGTTCAAGTTCATTCCAATATTCCAAATAGTTAAATACAGCTTGGAGTTTACAGTACAGGTTATGTGGGATACCATCATTATACGTCTCATGTTGAGAATGTTGTGTTATCTACTTCACTGAGAATATGAGGACATCTGGTTTTACTATAAACCTTTCTAATAAGCCAAATATATGGCTTATTAGAAAGACCTATTTATAGTTTTAGTAGGCCTAAATTAATTTTTTTTAAAAAGGAGAGTATTTGTTCAGAATAATTTGTATATTAGTTGGTTGAATATTTAAAAAATGTTTTAATGAATTTTTAATTTTCATTGCTATAAAACATATATTTCTATTAATTAATCAAGTTCATCAAAATACATGTAAATTATAATTCACAATACATAGTTTATAAACCCTAGCGACATTAAATACCATGATTAAAAAAATACATTTTGTTCGTCCACCACCATTTAAACAGTACTCAAATTATATGAGCAGACGTACTAACATTTAACGTTGAAAAATTCTTATGTATACAAATTTTATGGAGCAACAAGTATAACAAAAGACTTTCAAAATAAAATTTTAATTTTAATGGCAAATAAATTAACATGGGTGGAAATAGGAAGAGGACTACTACACTCCCATTAAACCTGTTACCTTTTTCAACAAAATATTAAATCTATGCAGATTTTAAATGGACATTTTAAAGATTTTTTAATTGAGTTTTCTTTCATGTAAATTAAATATTTATAGGAAGTAACTAAATTAAAAGAATAGTCATAAATTTTTTTAGTGTTTCGTATTCAACAACGTGGATAGTACATAAATGTTCAGTTAAATTCCATTTGTAAAGGAAAATCTCAACAACTTTAAACCTGTAATATATCTTAGGCTTATCTCAGTGGAGGAGGGGTGTGTGTGTTAAAGTATATAGTGTTAGCAATATTTGTGACTGTGATATACGTGAGAACCATATACCAAAGATTAAAGAAGAACCCAATCGGCCCATGACTGTGTGGTGGAGCAAGGAAACGGCTGAGGCTAGACATGATAGAAGAAGGACAAGTGTCAGGTGGCAGAGACACAATACACTAGAAAAACATGTCACTGGATGACCAGGAGGAAAACAGGATTGCCGAAGGTTTTATGAAATATAGGACAAAATTCGGGCCCAAAACTTCATATCTTAACAGGGCAGATCAATTAATGTCGTACAAAGTCCATCATGTCTTTAGACATAGCGTCTCGATTCAGACTGGAAAAGTACGGGAGGCTATTGTGAAACTAAGAAGTACAGCCACTGGAGAAGAATCAATACACAACAACATGTTCAAACACATGTCTGAGGAACTTTTGTTAGCCATAGCTGGCATTTTTAATGACATCTGGCACTCTCAAAATTACCCGGTAACCTGGAAAACTTTTTAAAAGTGGAAAAAATAAAGAAATAACAAATGCATACCTAGGCCTATTTCTCTAACTTCTTGCCTTGGGAAATTAGTGGAAAGAGTAATAAACAACAAATTGAATTGGAGGTTGGAAAGATATGAACTTTTAAGCAAGAAAGAGTATGGCTTTCAATCATAACAGGATACTATTGATGTCCTTCTATCTATGACAGAGGATATTTATGCTGGTTTTGCTGAGCAGAAAGTGACAGTCAGTGTTATGAACGATTTTAAGGCTGTCTCGCTGAGCGGTTTAATATTACAGTGTGCAAAGATCGGCGCATGAGGTAAACTGTTGGAATTCCTGCATTCTTTTCTGATCTTTTAAGTTGAAAATTAATCAGTTAACATCCAAGCATTGTATCATAAACAATGGCATACCGCAAGGTTCAGGGCTGAGTCCAACTCTCTTGAACATAATGTTGCACGATCTGGAAGTAGGCTTGCCTTTTGAAACCAATCTAGCAGTTTACACAGATGACGTAACACTTTGGGCTAAGCACAGTGACGAACATGTAGCAGTGGAGATAGTGCAGAGTGTGTTTATGGGCTGGCAAGGGGCACCTCAAGATTTCAGACTCTAAATTGGAGTTCACAGTGTTCACAAGAAAATATAAGTTAAAGAACTTCTGTCCAACGCTAACCTTAGACAATGCAGAAATAGGATACAATAGTAACCCAAGGATACTTGGCATAAACTTGGATAAAAAACTTTCTTCATAAGACATGTGGAAGTGGTTCTCAGGACACTTAGCAGACTTAACTTGCTGATTATGGTAGGCAGGAAATCATGGGGTGGTGATATGGAGATGATGAGACTACATGATGATGAGATCAAGTACATAAAACCTAAAATCATTTATGGCAGTTAGGTGTTGGGCGGTGCAGCAGATATACACATGAGAAAACTGGAAAAGTTGCAGAATTCGGCTATGAGAACTTGTCTACAGTGTCCAAAAATTCCCTCCATAGATGCAATGGAGATTGAGTTTAAAATTGAGCCATTGACGTTTCACACAAAAAAAAAAAAAAAAAAAAAAAAATCTGGACAAGGTTCCTGAAAATAAAACTTTTCCATACACTCACCCCATAATACATCTTCGACCTATGGAATGTTCATGCAGATAGTCCTCTTGCTTCACCATTGGTGCATTTATGGATGAACTAAGTTGAATGCATATGAAGGAAAGTGCACACAATCCCACCGTGGTCCTGGACCAGACCTAACATCAGTATTGACCTTCCAGATAAATTAACTAAAACAAGCCTACCACGACAAACCTCTTTGGAAGTAATACATACTAAACTCCATGATTTTCAACACATCTATACTGATTAATTTAAAAAATCTTAAAAAAAAAACATTTGTTCTAGAACATTACATGACTAACCAATCAGCATAACCAGTCTCCCTTTACTTCCTTATATGAAGTATCATGCAATTTGTGAAACACACCTACTTTGTTCTAGAATGTTCGATGACACTAATTAGTTTCTTTGTTAAACTGAAACACATTATGAAAATTATTGTCATTTTTTTGTATAAATACTTTTTCTATCAAAAGTTCATTTTTGTATTTATTATTTAAATTGTCACTTATATATTTATTAATTCTAATACGTTACTCACAAGTACCATTTATTTACAAATCACAATTTATAATTTTTTATTAACTATAAATTAATTATTATTTATTATTTAAATCATTATTTTTTTATTGGTTGGAGATGTCCCATGGTTACAACCATACTGGAGAGGTTACAAACTCTCTCAACATAATGGCTGGTATTATAGAAAGAGGGAGATATTTAAGCCAACACACAACTTTCTTTCTTCAGCTACTACCATCATATTAAGTTGCCTCCCGGCAGGGAAGGTAAATTGGGGTTACATCCTGCCACCAACTCTGTAAGCTGTGCACAGCAGAGAAGGTAAATCAGGGTAAAATTTGGAAGCCTATGTAGCAAGTTGCCACCTACACAGGAGCAGAGTATAATTGAGTCAACCCCGACCATCCTTCTCAATACCAATCTTTTTAACTACCTTTTGCCACAAAGCAACCTTTGGATATAATTTGCAATAGCACATTTTTTAAGGAAATTTCATACATGCTAATAGAAACTAAAGAAATAACTTCTATTGTAAAACTAAGAAGCAAAGCTATATTCAGAGTGTAATACCAAAAATGGTAATTTTAACCTAGATAACCAAAAAATGGTTATATTGAGATTTGAATATTTAAAGTAACCCGGGAAACGTTAAAGTTGAATAAGGGAGTGGGTTTTAGAAGTCAAAAAGATGACTCAAATACATATATTATTAAAACTAGGGTAATAAAAATTAAATGTAGGTTTCCAAAATAATAATGTTATGTATAAAATATTAATTCTAATTTGTAATAAAAATTTAGGTGGTGTTTGTGTTGTAAAAAATAATAGACAAAGCTTGTCGTCAGGCGAATATTTTGAACAGAGTCTGTGTTGCTATGTGAGAATAATTCTCGCATACGTTGCAAGAAAAGGGAGGTAACGGTAAAAGGAAGTGAAAAATACCCATGCGGTTAGTCAGTCTTAGAGAGGAGTCTGAGGTGGTAGGACGTATTTTCAGTATAGAGAAACTTATTCAAAATGTAGCAAAAGACAAGTAATTAAAGTCGTATGGTGACATTTAGTTCAATGATTGATGTTTTTCAGTGAAAGAAGTTTCAGAACATTAATGGTGACGTTTCAGTGAGTTCAGAAACAGTTTGACGTGGTAAGACTTAGTTTTTGGACAATAACCATTGGTAAAGTGATGAAAATCTCTGTACAAACCATGAATTTAAAAAGGACAATTGATCGTCAAGTATATAGAATTGAATCTGCAAGGTCTTTACAACACAGGACGAAAGGAACTCAACACGTGGAGGTTTCCAATCTACTGGATCGGTTATGCGGTAAAAAAAAAAATAAAAAATCAGACACACTTTCATAAAAAATAATTATGTAAAAGAAAAAGAACTTTTTATATGAACTTTCTAAATGTATTTAAATGTATAATCTTTGTTTAATAATTAGTCATTCAAATAACTTAATTTCATGTTAATAATAATAATAATAATAATAATCATCATCTTTGTTACGTGAGAATTTTAAAGCTCACCATAAAAATAGTTTTCTTTCAAGTTGCAACTACTAATTTTAGAAGTATAAAAAAGAATTTAAGCCTCTAAGGCAGAATTTAAAGTCAAAGGACACTGAGATTTCAAATAATAGTAAGATATGCTTTATGAATATGTATGTATAACCTTGTATAAAATGAGACCTTTAGAATCATAACTCACAATATCCGAAAAATAAAATTTTCAGTATTGACCAAAAACCAAAATATGTATGTTCCAGAACACTTTGTTATACACTTGATGTCTTATGTACTGAAAATAGGCCTATAAAATTGATTGAAATAATAAAAATTACAGTTTTAATAGCATAACTTAGAAAAAAATGCAATTTAATTTGGGATATTGTGAGTTTTGACACTACATGGTGGATAATGTGAGTTTTGCCTCCAATCCATTTGGATATTGTATAGTTTTGAAACTAAACCATAGCTTTGGATATTGTTAGTTTTGTTTCTCACGATGTTAGCTGACAAAGATTTTACAAATTTAAAGTTGTATTCCACTAAGCCAGAAGAAAAAAATATAATTGTGTACTAACTATCCTATGACAGATATTAGGTATAAATAAAAAAAGGATTTTAAAAACAGTATTTTAATTACAGTACAGTAGAAAAATTACAAAGTTATTTAGTTGATAAAATAAAAAAAATATTTAGGCCCTACTTATAAAACCAAAAGATGAAATCTTTTTAGTTTCTCGTCTAAACTCAAACAAGTTGAACAAACATCAGTCCGGGGGCTCCCAAATCCAAGGTTGTAATTGGAGTTAAAAATTTGCCTAAAGTAAGATTCCTTCACAGGAACTCTACTTTCATCAGAGGAGTACATTTTCCACAGTTTTCGAATACTGAGTTCAGAAGACAGGTACTTTCTATTAGTATTGCGTCTGCAATAGTGACTCTCCATGCATTTCAAGGTTTCAATAAAAGTCATCACGCAATTCTTTTTCGTAGCAAACTCACCAGTCCTTTTGAATCCACCTCTTTTTTCACGCAATATTCCCTCTTCATGATACTGCTTAGTTATATTATTGATTCGAAACCTCGAAATGCCCAGTATTCCACAAAAACTCTGTTGGCACACAGGTACCTTTTCTTTATTTCTATTCATAACATAGTATTTAGTACTTCTCATTTGTGTATTATACTGTTTAATTTCGTCTGGTCGTTTCTTTTGGAAAGGTCGACGCCTTTTGACATTTTTTACATCTATATGTTTGATTATAAAATCATTTTGATATTGTCTGTCGGGCTTTCTATAAAACCTACTGTGAAAGTCTTTTAAATCTCTCATAGAAAGCGAGGTGCACTTGAACGAGCCATCTTTATGGTTACATGTCGGGTACACCGGCATCCCTTTGGCTTTGTACCTAAAACAGAAAGAAACTTTTAGGCTAGGCCTAATAAGCTTGCTTTCTTCTGGCTTAGTGTTTCAGCAAATAAACACTTGCAAAAAATATGCGTTGCATTATTTTAATTTAGGCCTACCTAACTATGTGCCAATCATTATTAATAATCAACTATAGAGAAGTATATTTCTTGTACCTGAAATATATAATTAATAACGTTTTGACATCACTGTAAGCCTAGGTTAAAACATAACAAACGTACCTGCCAGTTTTATTTACATTCTTTTTCCATAACGATGGGTTTGGTGTTACTTTTCTTGTCTTTTCACTGCTGGCAGCAGGTGACACGGATAATTCCATTTTACAAACTTTAAAACTATTTAATTATGAAATAAAAACTTCACTGACAAAGCTAGCACACACACTCATTTGGAAGTGAAGGCAGACATGACACCTCAGAACCAAAACAATGGTCACGTGACCTGTATGGTGCTCTCTCATTGGCCAAATTAGCCTGGTGTCAGAACTAACAATATCCAAGGCGATATTGTGAGTTTTGATTCTCACCCTTGACTTTGGAATGCTTTTTCTATTGGATAATGTGAGATTTGACAGAAACTGACTTCATAAATGGATTTGTCGCACGAAATACTATAAGAAACAAGTGCTAACTAAATTTTTTTGGTTTTGGGATATTGTGAGTTATGATTCTAGAGGTCTCAAATGTTAATACTTAATTCAATAAATTATGTTCAATTTCAGCTCAACAAAATAAGATTTTTTTATTTCACCGAGAACCACTGAAGTACACTTTTAAAAGGATTTGCGACCCTGAGAGATTTTAATAATAACAATTAACTTCCTTTTTTTTCAAAATTGGTAAGCTAACGCTACCTGGCGCCCATAAAAAGCTTGGCATATCTTTATAAATAATAATAATTAAAATTTATTTTCATTTTTTTTGTAACAAAAAATATATAAGAACTCTTCAAGTTAAACAAGCTTATACATATTTTATATTTATTACAATTGTCGAACCAACGTGGTGCTGTATTCTTATATTGAAAAATATAAGAATATAAGTCGAAAAAACAGTGGTTTCTTGGTGGATTAGAAATTCTTATAAAAAAGGTAAGAATATTCATAGTCAACATAAAAATAAGAATGTTCTCTCTAAAAATTTTTTTAATAATAAGTAGATAAGTAATTTAAAAATAACCAATTCTAAATTTAAAGTTTAAATAATAATAATAATCAAAAATGGAGGGTACAATTAATAATAATCTAATAAGTGAGAAAGACAGAGTAATGGTAGAATTTAAAATTATGAAAAAAGAAGCTGATAAGTATTTTGGTAAAGTTAGTAAATGTTTTAGGAAGGAAGATTTGAAATTGGATGATTTGGGTAATAGAACTGAACTATGGTGTATAGAAATAAGTAGGGATGATTTAAATGAATATTGGTATAAAGAATTAGGAAGGGATGGAATAAATAAAGAATTAGAGTTAAAGGAAATAATTAAAATGTTACATGCTGTTCTCAAAGTAAGAAATGAAGTTCATGATAAAATGTTAAATAGATTAGCTGTAAAAGAAAAAATTAACTTCCAATTAAAAGTTTTTATTAAAAATGATCAAACTGAAATAATAGAGAATATTTGTATGAATGATTATGTTTTTGAACAAGTAAACAATGGATTAAGTAACAATGAGATGAAATTAGAACTTAAGAAAAATGAAATGTGTCAGAATGAGCCTATGGAGAACAATGATTTAAAACAGTTAACAGGTAATGTTGAAATTAAGAAAAATGATGGGGTTACTAATTTTGATGGGGTTAGAGAGATTGTAAGTGATTTAAATAACAAGGGTAAAACTAAAGTGAATGAGTGTTTAATTAAGATAAATGATGTAATAACAAAAGAGTTAGCTATTTATGTGAGAAAGCAAAGCTATCATAAAACTTTAGGCTTTGAAAAAATAGCAATATTAAAATTTAGAAATATATTTAAAATGCAAGAACAACAGATTAAAAGTCTCTTTGAGAAAAACAATTTTGAGTGTGAGTTTAAAAAAGCAATTGTGGAAGAAATCTATGTAAATGTAAGCAAAGTCAGTAGAGTTCAGATTTCCAGACTGACAGCTGACAAATTTAGGTTGTTAAATTCTGAGATGTTTGAGAGAAGGAGGGGTGATGGTATGTCTGAGAAAGAGAAAGAGAAAAGGTTTTCGTCAACACAAAAGCGTGTTGTCAACAAAAGGGAACTTATGGTTGAGATGAGGTCATTTGTAAGATCTAGCTTAGAACAGGTCTCTAAGTTAGAGACAGTATTTAACATTGCAATTATGTTAAGAAAGCAGGCAATATGTTATAAATTGTTTCACCAATCGGGAAACCATCGGAAAAAATAGATAATTTATAATTGAGTTATAATAAATTGAATTTTGGAATGACAATAATAATGTATAAAGTTTTTTATAAAGCAAACGGACATGAGTAAGAATAATATTAGGTAAGAATTTTTTGTTAGTTATTAAGGTTAAGATTAGTAGATAATTAAGATTTCACGATAATTATAAGTTGTGTTTAGTAAAATTTTGTAAAGCAGAGATAGTGTCATAAAGAAATAATATTGAAGGAACTAAAAGGTTTCAGTTAGAATGGAAGTGTAATATCAACTGTTTACCATAACAAAGATTAGGATTGTATAATAAACATAGATAAGGCTGATGCAGGTTACTTTCGAAGGGTGTTGATGCCGCTTACAGTGAGATTAAGATTGTGCATTGAAAATATTATCGCATTGGAGATTGAATAATATCAAAACTTAGGAATCTAGATAGAATACAGTTGTGACAAAATTCAGGGTTCAGATTTTGATTACTTGTTTTAAAAAAAAGGTAGTTTTAAAAGTTTTTCTTTGCACATAACTCAAAATTGAACAAAATGTAAAACGAATGCAATAATTAATTGGGAATATAATATTTCGAGTTAGGTTCAATGATAAAAAATAGTTTTGGGAAATAATAATTTCAAGTCGAGTTGAATAAAAATCTTGAGGAAAGATTACATCATGCAGTAATACCGAGTCTAACAAATGACAGAGCTAGCCAATGTTTAAGTTATAGAGATAGGAAGAAGATAAGACTTGTTGATCACAGGCAGATGTCTGCAGGAGTATAGTCAGTGTACAAAAGGTACAGTCAGATTTGGGCAACGCATCTCAAACTCAACTCAACGGATTTTGATAATTTTTTTTTTATTTTATTTTTTTATTTTTTATTGTTCTCATACATGAATAAGGAAGTTTAACATATAGGTTCCTTGGTTTTAAAATAAAACCAAGGGCGAAGAGGTTGGGTTAAACAATAGTTGACAATGTCTTAATAAAAAAAGGCATAAAGAACAGCATTGAAAGGGTTTATGGGATAAGGGTATGTAGTGGGTATAGTTTGAATTGAGTAGGGCTATGCATAACCATTACATATCAGAAGTCCATATTACCTGATTCAATGAGAGAGTTCACTACACAATTAGAAGAAAACGAATTGTAGGTTTACAGAATTGATCAATCTGTAAATGAATTAACTGGACGTGACTAATTTGAGTTTTAAAGGAAGAAAAATGATTTTTTTTTTAAATGTATAAATTTAGTTGTAATTAGTATGCAATTTGATTGTATGTAATAAAGTATTGAAAGATTTGTTAGAGAATGTTAAGGTTTAGGTAAATAAGTAACAATTAGTAAGAATAATGTCATAATTTGTGTAAATAAGATGTAATTTGGAAAGGGCAAAGGAACTTTGAAAAAAGAAGGCAAGATTGTAAGGAGAGTTAGATATTTTGATTGTTTAAGATTGCTAGAAGTTTAAAAATATTAAAAGTTTTTGTTTGAAATGATAAAATAATAGTAGATTGGAGTAATGGATATAAAATAATTTCACTAAATGGGTAATAAAGTTAAAATATTAAAGTTTTTGTTTTGAGTTTTTTAATATAAAGAATAAGTAATATAATGTAAAGTAATTTGAAGTAGGTTTAATAATTTTGAGGGTAAATAATTGTAAATTGAGTTAAATAAAGAATAATAAGGAAGTTTGAAGATAAAATGTTTTAGATGAATAATTTGATTAAAAAGATTGATTATGTTTAGCGAAAATAAGGTGATTTGCTGGGAAAATAATTAAAAGCAGGTTTTGATGAAAAACCTATGAAGATTTTTTTTTAGGTAATATGAGGAGATTTTTCAAAGAAAATAATGAAATGAGAATTTTTAAGATTAATGAAGGAGATATAAAGTTTACAAGAATATTGAAAAGTGGTGTCAAAGAGAGAAATAAGTCTATAAGGAGGTTTTTTCTGTGAAAAAGGTAATTTGATTGCATTAAGAGTTAGTTTTTAAGTTAAGAAGAATTTTTTTTTATGATCTACGGTGAAATAATGATGATATACGACGATGTTGAAGGAAAAAGGATGTTTTATTATGGAGGTTTCTACGAGAATTGCGACGAATTATTGAGGTTTTTAATGATTTCTACGAGGAAATATTTTTTAATGCGACGAAATATGTTAGTGACCTAAGGGGCTACATATAAATAATTAAGGAAGTTTTTGATTAAGGAGTTAATGCAATCTAGTTATTAAGTTATAGAGAGCCTATAATCAGATGAGTTTTGAAATAAGATACTATGATGTGATATGATTGTTGAAGTTTATTGAAGGTAATAAGATGATTTTTTTAAGTATTTTAAAGAAGAATAAGTAATATTGTAATTTGAAGTGTTTGTAATTTGATAATGAAGTTTTTAATGTTTTATTAGATTTGTGGAAGAAATTTTATGCGTTGTCCCAGCAAGAAAAATAAGTAATTTGAGAATTTTTGAATAAAAGGCAGATAAATGAGTAATAATAACTTAAGTAATAAATTTTTGGGTGAATGATAAGATAGGTTTTAAAAAAAAAAAAATGAAATGCGATTTGGATGGGGTAAATAACACAATTAAGTGATAAAATGTAACTTTAAATATTAATTAAGAGATTTTTAAATTATAAAATAAGAAATGAAAATTGTTAATTCTAAAAAGTATAATTGATAACTAGAAGGTCTATGGAATAGTTTGATGCAGACTTCGTAGAAAAGATATAAAGATTTTTTTTTTCTTTTAGCAATCAGGAGTAGACACTCTGACGGAATTAGGTCATGAGATAAAAGTTGAGTGATGGACAGCTCAACGATAAGAAGTTGAAGGTTTTTTGATGATGAATAAGATTTGGGTATAAGTGGTTTGATTGATTATGATATGCAACTAGGTAGATTTAGTGAATCAATAGATTATAAGATGATTAATGTGAGTTAAGAGAGAATATTTCTTATTTTAAAGTTTTGTTTTCTTTAAAGGAATATGAATATTCTTAGTTTGCTGAAACTTTTTATTTTTGGAAATCTATAGGGACCGGATTTGAAAGTTTTTTTTTGAAGTTAAAATTTTTTTTGTTAAATAAAAGAGAAATCTGTGTTTCAATATTTATATATAGAATCACAGCTTTGATGGGGTATCTGTAATACCAAAAATGGTAATTTTAACCTAGATAACCAAAAAATGGTTATATTGAGATTTGAATATTTAAAGTAACCCGGGAAACGTTAAAGTTGAATAAGGGAGTGGGTTTTAGAAGTCAAAAAGATGACTCAAATACATATATTATTAAAACTAGGGTAATAAAAATTAAATGTAGGTTTCCAAAATAATAATGTTATGTATAAAATATTAATTCTAATTTGTAATAAAAATTTAGGTGGTGTTTGTGTTGTAAAAAATAATAGACAAAGCTTGTCGTCAGGCGAATATTTTGAACAGAGTCTGTGTTGCTATGTGAGAATAATTCTCGCATACGTTGCAAGAAAAGGGAGGTAACGGTAAAAGGAAGTGAAAAATACCCATGCGGTTAGTCAGTCTTAGAGAGGAGTCTGAGGTGGTAGGACGTATTTTCAGTATAGAGAAACTTATTCAAAATGTAGCAAAAGACAAGTAATTAAAGTCGTATGGTGACATTTAGTTCAATGATTGATGTTTTTCAGTGAAAGAAGTTTCAGAACATTAATGGTGACGTTTCAGTGAGTTCAGAAACAGTTTGACGTGGTAAGACTTAGTTTTTGGACAATAACCATTGGTAAAGTGATGAAAATCTCTGTACAAACCATGAATTTAAAAAGGACAATTGATCGTCAAGTATATAGAATTGAATCTGCAAGGTCTTTACAACACAGGACGAAAGGAACTCAACACGTGGAGGTTTCCAATCTACTGGATCGGTTATGCGGTAAAAAAAAAAATAAAAAATCAGACACACTTTCATAAAAAATAATTATGTAAAAGAAAAAGAACTTTTTATATGAACTTTCTAAATGTATTTAAATGTATAATCTTTGTTTAATAATTAGTCATTCAAATAACTTAATTTCATGTTAATAATAATAATAATAATAATAATCATCATCTTTGTTACGTGAGAATTTTAAAGCTCACCATAAAAATAGTTTTCTTTCAAGTTGCAACTACTAATTTTAGAAGTATAAAAAAGAATTTAAGCCTCTAAGGCAGAATTTAAAGTCAAAGGACACTGAGATTTCAAATAATAGTAAGATATGCTTTATGAATATGTATGTATAACCTTGTATAAAATGTTAATACTTAATTCAATAAATTATGTTCAATTTCAGCTCAACAAAATAAGATTTTTTTATTTCACCGAGAACCACTGAAGTACACTTTTAAAAGGATTTGCGACCCTGAGAGATTTTAATAATAACAATTAACTTCCTTTTTTTTCAAAATTGGTAAGCTAACGCTACCTGGCGCCCATAAAAAGCTTGGCATATCTTTATAAATAATAATAATTAAAATTTATTTTCATTTTTTTTGTAACAAAAAATATATAAGAACTCTTCAAGTTAAACAAGCTTATACATATTTTATATTTATTACAAGAGCTTACCAATAAAGGTGCTGAGGGCATATGATTTTGTCTTCGTGAACCAGAACTGCCAGTATTGCTTTTCATGCTGTGAGCCGCAAACAGTGCAGAAAAATTTTCTTCCCCTTCATAAATCAATTTGTGACATGCTGGATTAACTGGAAAATGATTTAAAGCTTTGTATTATAAACTAAACATAAAAAAGTTATTTATTAATCTCATAAAATTATCAGAGTCATTCATTCTTATTCAACAAAAAGATTTGTTTAAGACTGTTAAATTTAGTGAAGAAAGATTTCTCCTTTGATAATTTAGGCATTATTTGTTTATTGATTTAAATGATTAAGTAGTCTAAATCTACGAAGCATTTCTAAAATAGAACAAAACAATAGTCTAAAAAGCCTTGACCTTACTATCATCAAAAAAGATGACCAACATAATTTCAAGGTCTATAAAAAACCAACTCAGACCGATCACACTATCCATGCAACCTCAATCCACCCACAATCTCACAAATTCGCTGCCTACAATAGTTTCATACATAGAGCATTAACAGTCCTCATGAAACCTGCTAACTTCAAAAAAGAAATTAAAATAATTAAACAAATATCTACAACCGATGGATTTAGCACCTTCATAATTGACAAATGCATTTACAAAGAGAGGAGTATTAAACATAAAACAACCCAACAAACAACAAAGAAAAAGTTATTTCTGTAAAATATAACCACCACTTTAGAACACCAAATAAAAACATTTTCTATAAACAAGGATTAAGAACATATTATACATCCAACAATCTCAACCACACTCTCAATAAACAAAACAAACTCAAGACCCCTATATACACAATGACATCTACAAAATATCATGAAATAACTGTGATAAAAAATACATAGGACAAAGAAGAAGATTGGACTACAAATCGGAAACAGCTTATCCCGGCTCTCTTTTTCTTGTTCTTTTTCTGATATCTTTCTTTCTATAGTCAGCATAACTCCTCTACATGCTCTCTACCTGTTTCTACTCTTTCATATTGAAGATCTTATCTTCATCTCTTCCTTTTGTTTGATTCCTTTGTTTCAGCTGAATTGTAATTGTGTCATGTGACATGTGTCTAAATGGGGTGAATGTCTCCAGTCTCTATCCAGCGGAGATGCAAACGGAGCATCTAGGAGTTAGGTGAACTCCTGGCAATAAATAGCCTTGCCTAGGTATGCGGGGTTCTGCCTGGGTTGAAAGTTTTTTCCCCAGCTTCTCGTGGGATTTACATGGATCAGCAAGAAAACCAAAATCAAAATATTAATGATCAAGCGATAACACTTGAGGCTGCAGCGCCATCTACCGTCCAATTGGAATTGCCTATTGAAGAGCAGGCTTCGAATTTGACTGCATCAAGTGTTTCTAGAAAGGGAGAAGATGAACTCCTTAAAGGTCCAGGCTTTTCTTGTTCACTTGACGATGCTTTAAGGCAACTCAGTGAACTGAAAGTCAAAAGACCTAATCTCACTATTAAAGAAAGAAGAGAGGCAATCAAAACAAAGCTTCAAGAAAGTGGTGAAGAATGGGATGCCTCCTAATGGTGGAGGGTAAGAGAAAGAAGAATAGGAAATTGGAGTCGGGAATCGTCTATGGTTCTGAAGGGGGTTCTGAGGCAAGGGTGGGTGTGGTCAAACGTTGTAGAGGCGAATATACCACTCCAACTTCTGCCAAGAGACCCTCAAAACAGGCCAGGGTGGAGACTCATGTCTCTGATACAATTCCTCAAGGAAGAAACAACTTACAGGGACATTCTTTCCATCATGATGGCTATCATGCTAGAAGCCTATCCTGATGCCAAACTCACAAATAAACAATGTAAGAACATCAGGATGCACTGATGGATAAATTTCAACCTGTAGAAGATGGGACATTGCCATAATTTTCTTAGAGTTCATAGAGAAAGGCACTCTAATACTTTCCTGCCTAAATGAAGTAACAAAGTGTTGGCTGGAGAAAATCATACCTACATTCCATCCGTTAGGTGAAAATACATAATGAAGACCAAAATTGTGTTCCTCTGGGTACACCCTATGCTTCTTAAGAGGTCCTCGGATCAAGTATAGGGGAGATGTTCATTAAACACAACCCTACAATTAAGTATGGGAATGGAAGTTCACCTAAGAGAGACCCCAAAAGCTACGGTTTCGCCTGTCTGGTCAATGAGGTCTGCTTCAAAGCCATCAAGGTTGCTAATTTCAGAGCAAATTTGGGAATTTGGCAAGTCACCATTGTCGCCAATCAAACTAAAGCCCATGCCAATGTTTCACCAGATAAATCTACATTATAGTAAGGCAGCTTATGGTGCTTTCTGTCAGTACTTTTGGAGAGGAGGTTTCGAGCTATTACTGATAGTAGAGCCCTGCCTTCATTGAGGAAGAGTCAGAGGCCTAGGTGATGCTAAGGGTAAGTTAATATATTTATTTCCTCAGATAATGTAAGAACATGTATTCTTGTGAGGAGAAATTTAGGAGTGTTTGAAATTCTATCAATTCTGTTCTAGAGATAACACTGCTGTGAGTATAAACTGGATGGAAAAGGAGCTTAATTTTAGGTATAGTTTACATTCTCTACAACTCCAAAGATCCACCTCCATCAAAGTCTGGTGGAACATTCTTCAAGTGATGGTCAACAATTATTACTAGGCTGTGACACCAATGCACATCACCGTAGTGGCTTAGAGGTGAGTCTAATAAGATAAAAATATTAGAGGTGAGTCTACTCCAGTATCTAGTTTCATACAATTTTTATATTTGTAATGTTTGTAATTAGCCTACTTTTGTTACAAGAAATAGAGCCAAAATTATTGGCATTACTGTTTGTACAGAGCGTGTTTTCAAAGTGAAGAATGCATGTTTCTCAAGATGCCTCTCATAAATCATAAATACATTTTACATTCAATCAAAATTGTAGCACTCCTGAAGCTGAGAGACTGGTCAACCTACTTTTGTCCATAATGGGGACCTTCTGTCCATAGTGGGGACAATCAATAGTAGGGCATCTAGTTTTCCCGACATTGATCAGTGACATCAGACTTGCAGGATTTAAACTTGAATTGTTACCATGACAACACTGCCCTCTGCACCAAAAGATGTATTAAACCAGCACTAGATGGAAGAATGAAGATCTAAGGCGTAAATGGGCACAGGTCAGAAAGATTTTTAATTATTGTAAGAAAGGCCATAATTGGGAGCATCGCAGTGTGACTACAACATTCACTAGCCTATGGTCCAATTGGTCTTTTAAGATACTGTAAGGTTTCTTTATGGTGCTTTTTGGAATATTTGTTATTAAGTTATTTGGTATCTGAACAGTGCTCTATTTAGGAGTACGCACCTTTCATGATCCGGAATTTCTCTTAACCCAACGATTCTTTGCTCAGTCTAGTTCAATCATAAGAACTCGTTAGATCATTTTTTCTATTTTACAGGATTTAATAGATACCCTTGAAATAAATTTACTGCTCTTAATTTGGGGGTTCCACCAGACCCTTTAGGGTCAATCTTTGCTTGGAATGAGGGTAACTCCAAAAGAAACCAGGTTAGAAATAATACATCAGGTTACTAGAACACTTTATTAATTATATCATATTTCCTGATAATTTCCCTAATAATAGAGGGTGTAGTACAGAGGTGCCAAACTCAATTTTGCAGAGAGCATATATTAAATTAAGAATGTGTAGGCGGGCCAGATTCAAATAAAAAAAATGTACTGAATTATTATAACATTTTATTTAGGCCTATTTAATTTTATAGTATAATATACGGTTGTTAAAAATCATATCAAAGTTATAAAAGAGGGTAATTATTTTGAGATCGAGGATCCAGATACCCGACTTCTCTTGTTTTTGACAATCTCATTGATGTCAGGTATCATATTCGTTGTAATTATTTCAAGAATTGATTGGAGATGTTCATTCGAAAGTCTTGTGCGATGTTTGTTCTAATTTATTTTCATGACGGAAATTATCTGCTCACATAAATAGATGCTACCAAACATGCACAGAATGCGCGCTGCATGCTTTTTTAATTCCGGATAGTTTTCCAAACTCTTGAAATAATGTGTATAAAATGTAAGAGCGTTAACCTCTTTCGATTTTTCTTTCAAAATACTGTCCGATTGAAGATCTATCAACTCCATTTGCAAATGAACTGGTGCCTGTGAAGCTTCAAAATCGAATGGATTGTTGAAAATTGGGAATTCCATTTCATTCATTTTGTGGAAGTCTTCAAAACGATTGTTGAATTCCGTGTTCAGATTTTGCAGAAGTTGAGAATATTGATCCAATTTTTTTTTTCGTTCTCTGTACCAAATGATTTTAAATGAGGGAAATGATCCAAAGTTTAATTTTTTACCTGATTTTCCCACAGCCTCAACTTTGTTTCAAAGGCTTGAATATATGAATACATTTGAGTGACAATCAGATTTTTACCATGTAACTTTACATTCAGATCAGTCAAGTGTGCATTCATATCTCCCCAAAAACATAATCAACCCAACAGTCATTGTCATAATCAATTGGGTTGCCTTTTTCTAACATGAAAGCTTGATTAGAGACACGTAATGCAAAAAATCTTTCTAAAACTACTCCTCGACTGAGCCAACGAACTTCGGTGAAATAAGGGACATCAGAAAAGTTTTCGTCCAAATCTTGTAAAAACTGCCTGAACACATTCAGGCCGAATCGCATTCGGTGATTTATATCTCTGCTCCTTATAAAATTTACTATTTTAATTATAGGTTGCATGACATGGTCCATTTTTAAATGTTTGGATGCCAATGATTCCTGATGAATTATACAGTGAAATCCCATAAAATTCCCTGATGTTTTCTGTTTTAATTTAGTTACAACGCCCGAATGTTTGCCAGCCATGGCAGGAGCGCCATCCGTAGTTGTGCTGCTAAGTATATTCCAGTCATTTATATTCTGCTATCAAATGCTCAATTGCAGAATAAATATCATTTGCTGTTGTAGAACCTGTCAATGGAACGCACTTTAATAGTTCTTCAGTTATTTCAAAGTTACTGTTAATACCTCATATAAAAACAGCAAGTTGAGCTGTATCAACAGTATCGGTGCTCTCGTCAACAGCCAGTAAAAGTTTGTAAATTCCTTAATTTTCTCCTTCAGTTGAAGAACCAAATTTTGAGATTTTTATTGACTTTTGAAATGGAACTGAAACATCGGCAACTTTCAACACAGTCTTTAATAAAATCACAATCAGTGAAAGTTTTGATCTCTTCGCGATTTCTAATGTAATAATAAAACTTGATTTCAGGGCATCTTAGCTCTCAGTATTAGCTTTAGTAAACATCTATTGTTGACATTGAAGTTTAGATTTTAATTATGACAATGTGACCATTCTTATTTTTTCAGTGTAACAATAGAATTTTGATTATTATTCGTATCATAGTGTCTCTTCAAGTTAAACTCCTTACAAACAGCAACTGTTTGATTGCAAATCAAACCCAGTGGTTTACCTTTCCATTCTATGAAAAAATATGCAATTTCCCATTTAGAATGAAAAACTGTGCACTCACTATCAACTTTACGTTTTTGTGACATTATGCCAAAATCGTAACAATTATGGATATCGCACACGCACAACACAAACAAATGCACAATACCTCCACAATCACTAGACTTCACAATCATTACTTTGCAGTACAACTAAAATCCTTAGAATCCTTAAAATTCCAAATAGAGAGTGGAAGCTGAGTTCCTCCCAGATTCAGATGGAAAAGGACTCCAGGTTCTGTTTCCTTGTGAATGGTACAACTACAATCTTAGCGGCATTGACACTGAGGCCTTTCCTAAGACACTATAAAAAGACACTGTACTCCAACATTTAATCTATCAACTACAATGTTGCAGTTTTTACTCTGAACCTTCAGGACTTTGTCATCCGCTTAGTCTTAGGCATAAATGTCAGCTTGCGCCAGGTCGTTAAGAAAACCATGAAGTTCCAAAAGAGTTGTGAAAGTACACCTCCCTGCGGACAACCCCTGGTGTGAGTAATCTCAATTGTTTCATTAAGAATCTATGCCTGTATGCACCTGGAACGCAACATACCATTAAACAAATGATAGGATCTGCACCACGCTTACGTGCCATGGCATTGAAAGATGTGTTATCAAATGTGCCTTCAATGTCCAAAAAGGACATTCTAATCCCATTTCCTTAGCACCCAGGCTATCGTCAACTCTACCAGTCTCACAGGATTTTCCCAGATGATAGGCAAATTGGTTACGATAAAGAGGGTACCTGAAAGTACCAATTTTCTCCAGTGTCTTTCCACCAATCTTTCAAGAGTCTTGAACACAAACAATGAAAGACTGACCGGACGAAAGGATTTTAGGTTGGAGTAGTCTGAGCAACCCCTTTTCAGAATAAAAGGAATTCTGTTGAGACACCATGTCCATGGGACATATCCATAAGCTAAGCTTGCTCTGAAGAGTTCGGATAAGTGGATGTGAAGGCGTTCAGGGCCTTCCTGCATAAGAACTGGAAAAATTCCATCCTCACCAGGTGATTTAAAGGTGCTGAATATGTTAATTGCCCATTTAACACCAGTAACTGTAACAGTGCATCTCTAGCTGTTGCCCAACCTGTCCGATTTTATCTTGGCGAAGAACCATCGTCACCACTGTTGGATATACTACACCAGTTATGTCAAAGATACGGCCCACGATCGCAATGTGTCACAGAAAGAAGAATCATGTTTTTTAGAGTGGGGAAAATGTTCACAGAATATTCCTGCTCCTGTTTCGGCTTTAATTTTTTAACCATCAGTGTAGATTCGCAACCAATCGTCTGGTGGGTACAAGTTGTTAATAGTTTCCAAGGTTATTTGAGCAACTGTGGCTGGGTTATCCTTAACTTTATTTATTGGCTTTGCAAGTTGAGTGCTTATGTTGTACTTGATGTAGTCCAGCGGGCTCTTCAGTTGTGTTGGTTGCTAAATCACCACATTTTTGGTCTCCATTCAAGCATTAGGTGTTTGAAGCTTGTTTGCATTTTTAATGTTTGTTCTGCTGGTGGTTCCAAGATCCACAGGTTATTGTGTCTCCTGTAAAGAATTTTTTCATATGCTATTATGGCTTTGTAATTGTACTCATTATGCAATGGTTTGGTGTTTGTATAAGCACATAGTGCGGCAATTGGTGTAGTCTTCACGGCACCTGTTATCATTCGTAGGCAGTTGTTTTGACTTGTTTCAAGTTTTCTTAAGACATCACAGCCTGTCAAAGCAAGTATTTCTCCACCATAAAGGAAATTTGGTTTGATGTATGATTTGTAGATTTGGATAGTAGGTCAATCGTTCCCCCCCCCATTTTATTCCTGCTAATCTTTTTAGTATATTGTTTTTGGAAGAAATTTTTGATGCAATGTAGTTTGCGTGGTCTTAATATTATTAATATTAATATTATGCAAAACACAACTTATTATATACCATTGTTTAGAGAAATGTACGTAAAATTGAGCTATGAATTTATACATTTTCTACAATGATTTATTTTCAAGATTTTCAAGTAAAGATTTATATAAAGGTATCTTTGATGTACTAGTTAATCAATATTTGACATTTCATAAATGTATTGAAAAGAAAACGGGATTGTTTATTCTTGATTACAACTTCGATTAATGTATATATCTCAAAAACTATGACACCTACGATAATTTGGAATATGTAGTTAGAATGAGAAAGAAAAATACTATAAAATATTGTCATCTTGTGGTATTTTGACAAGAATTACCATTTACAAAAATTATATAATGAGATCATATGTTTTTATATTGCAAAAAAACTGTGAAGCAATAAGCAGCAAAATACTCCAACTACAATGAATTCTTTAATTTTTACCTTTTGGTGTATAGAATTTCGGTTATTTTGGAAGATTGAAACATTAGGTGGTTTACAATGATATAAATTATTTCGAAACTAATCATTTTAGAACTCTTTGAAATCATCTGAAAGTTGAATTGAAAAAAAATGAAATAAAATCGCTATATATATATATATATATATATATATATATATATATATATATATATATATATATATAGTAGGCAGTTGAAGGGTTAATAGGACGCATATCCTATTATGTAGATTTTCTATGGATAGGAGACACAGGCTTACCACAGATCCATTATGATTCAACACAGATCCATCTTCTGCAACCAAATTTATTGTTTTTCTATTTGTTGTACTATTAGGTAATACCAAGTGCCACTTCCAAGATAAGCCTATGTCTCTTATCTATACAAATCTAAAAACAATTACACATTTAAAATTACATACTAATTATATTTTGTCACATTGTTTAATAAAGAAAGATTGTTCTTGATTGTGACCACATCCTTTCATTTTCAATGCCACTAGGCAAATGAATAGATTTACTGATATCAATCCCTCTTCCTTTGACCATTGGTCTTGTTTGAATTCTCTGAATCTATAATAATAAATTTATTATAGCCAAAATTTAGTTGCTTATTTCGAAGAGAGTCTGGATCTTGTTTTTGTTCTTTATAAATAAAGTATTTATTATCTTAGGATGTTCATTGTTTTTTCTTTATTTAATATGTGTAATATTTATAGATTTTTTTTTCAATATTACTCTACCTATTATCATTGTTTATTAATGTTCTGCATATGTTTAGGTGGTTTTACTACTATTGCCTTTTGAGGTAGGTGTTTTTTATAATGTATTTTTAATGATCTTCCTGTTAGATTAAATTATTGGGGTATGAGAATTCAGGATTCTTATACATCAACCTAAGCTTATTGTACACCCCAAGGACCTACTGGAAGTTAAGCCAATACCTGTGTCCTCAATGAGGCGCAGGAGCTTCTGTCCTTTGCTAGCATCGAAGTCATCACCCGGTTGTAGAGGCCAAACATGGCTCTTCTTTTAGCCTCAAGCCTCTCGCATTCCAGGATGATATGCCTAGCAGTCTCATCAGACCATTTACATAACCTACAAACGGGATCATTATTGGTGATCCTGAGTGTTAGTAAATGTTTCTTGAAGTGGCCGTGTCCAGTAATTAAAGCCATAACTTGTTTTTGACAGCCTCTATTCAGCCTCAATAATGAGTTGGTTAGTTATTGACAGTGCCTCTGATAATCTTTTTGCCGAGTTTTTGTCCAAAATAATCCTGCCAGCATTTACAATGTCTGTCTTTGGACCATTTTTTCAATAGCATTGTAGGCAAAAGAATTTGATATGCCACAGACTGTCTTTGGACCCAAAAAAGTCATTTTTGCACCCTTTTTGCCAGTTCTTCTGCACATTCATTACCACAAATGCATGCTTGACCAGGTATCCAGCTTAGGGTTACAGAGTTGGTGGAAGCTACTGTGTAGAGAGCCTAATACCACTCCCAAATCATCTTGGAGGAGATTTGGTCCGAGTAAAGAGCAGGCTGACACTAACGGATAAGTATAAGTATGTGTTTGTTGGTATAATGCTTAGTTATACCTAAATTGACACATGCTAGAATTGAAGACACCTCGGTTTGGAAAATTATACTCTCCCAGACTTATGCTTAAAGCAATTTTGGTAGATGTACTGTACACACCATATCTGGATTTTCCCTCAATGACAGAACCATCTTTGTACCAGACAAGACTGCTTTGATCTGAAGTCATGTTGAGCACAAAGCTGCCTAGTTACCATAGTAATGGTTCTATGGCCAATCCTGAGCAGGCCGTCACACCAGTGACCCGCAACAGCCAGTCTATAGGGCAATTTGTGAGCTTCTGCCTTAATGAAAATTTCCAAAGGCAGAAGTCCTAAGGCAACCTCTAGGAGGGAGCCAGTGACTGCTTCTGAAAGCCTCAGTGACTAACATATAAACAAGTCTCTGTAAAGTAGCTAGCCTGGTCATGGTAGTCACTTGTTCCATCTTTGACCATCAGACAAGCCCTTCATAAGCAACTTGAAGTCTTACTAAAGCACAATATATCCCAAAAAAAAGTGTGGCTCAATGCCCCAGTTGGAGCCTACAAAGTGTCTGGTAATGATAGGTGATCATTTGGCCTTCCACATGACGTTGTTTAAATGATCATTCCAGATCAGTTTACATTCCTGGGTCAATCCTAACTATTTAACTGACTATTTATCTTGGAACCACCAGCAGAACAAACATTAAAAATGCAAACAAGCTTAAAACACCTAATGCTTGAATGGAAACCAAATAATGTGGTGATTTAGCAACCAACACAACTGAAGAGCCCGCTGGACTACATCAAGTACAACATAAGCACTCAACTTGCAGAGCCAATAAATAAAGTTAAGGATAACCCAGCCACAGTTGCTCAAATAACCTTGGAAACTATTAACAACTTGTACCCACCAGACGATTGGTTGCGAATACACACTGAAGGTTAAAAAATTAAAGGCGAAACAGGAGCAGGAATATTCTGTGAACATTTTCCCCACTATTTTGCGCTGAGCTCAGGCTCTACCGTATTTGAAGCGGAACTATTCGCAATCAATGAGGCATTGAGACAGATAATAATGAGGCCATGGTTGAATAACAACACTGTGATTTTGGTTGATTCTAAGTCAGCGCTGCAAGCAATTGCTGGAAATACACCAACAAGTTCCTTGACTGAATCAATCCAAAAGAAGTATAAAATAGTCAAGCATATTACCAAGAAAATAGTTCTGCAGTGGATCCCATCACATGTTGGCATACAAGGCAATGAGCAAGCAGATGAGCTGGCCAAGCGAGGAATTCACATAATACAGAAACCAAGAAGAGTACACACATTGGAAGCAAGGATTGGTGAACTGAAACGAGCATCTCATCTTGAATTCACCAATAAGGTCAAAGAGAACATAAGGAACAAGTCCTATGAAGATGTATTCGACTTGTATGAGAAAGTCAAGGACTTACAGAGGAGGACATCTGTCGCAATTTTTCGACTTACAAGTGGACACGACTGCCTGAATGAACACCTGAAGAGGATGAAGATTTTGGATTATGACAACTGCACATTGTGTGAAAGCCCGGACACCGTCATGAACAAGGACCATCTCTTGGTATGCAGAAAGCTGAATAAAGAGAAGTAGAGGGAAAAAGACCTCCCTGGTCTCTACTGGGAAGCAAGATCAAAGATGGCGTGAGCCAGAGAAAGCCATTGGACAACAACAACAACATATTATTGGTGCATTTTTAAAATAACACTAACTTTTAGAAAGTATTTTTTCATCATAAAAATTGTTTTTTCAACATGTAAATTTTATAAATGGATTAATTTTTTTATCAACACATTACAAAACATTGTTAATCTTGATAAAAAATTTAAAAAAGTAATTGTATGTATATATATATCAGATACTTTAAAATTTTCTGACAAGTTAGTATATACAAGTAACATTTTTCTAAAACTCTGAATAGCTCTTATACAGGATTTTAATTACACAGTATATGTAAATAACTTATTACATATTTTTTATTTAAATTGAATTTTATCAAATTTGTATTGTTGCTAAGGATTATAAATTTTGTTTACCAGTATTTATGTTTCAAATTTATTTAGTTGTAAGCATGGGACATTCTCCAACCAAAAATAAATAATCAATAATTAATAATCAATAATAAATTATAAATAATAAATATAAGAATATTGAAATGTATTCAAATAAGAAACTGTCATTTAAACTTTAAGATTACTCAAAGACAATAAATTACAAATACAGTGAAAAAGGTTTGAACTCAAAATGTGTGTGTTAATCGAATAAAAAATACCCCTCTAGGATAATATTGAGAAAGGCAAAGCAACTTAAAAACGGAATTATCACGTGACATGTATCTCATGATGCTTTGCGTTAACGTCACCTAAAGGAAGAACGACGCTTGGCTATAGTCAGTCTTTGGAGGGAAGTCAGACAAGAAGGACACAAGCCTGCGTCAGTCATGGAGCGCTTCAAATAATTGTGGTTAAAGTGACTTTGAAGTAAATGTTTGTGAGGTAATAGTGGTTGAAATGATATCACGTGAGTAGACATAAACAAAGTTTTTTAATTTGTAAGTAATGAGTAATCGAAAACAAGAACAAAATAATATATGTACAGTATTGAGAACTTTACATATATATTTTTTTAATGTCTAAAACATGTTAACTCAAGATTTCTATTTATTGTCACCAGCCTAGAAACTAGAAGATATCCATTTTTTAGTATGTTGAAAGTTAACAAAGTAATAATAATAAAAAAGGAAAGATTTCAATTGATATAATTATGGCTGGTTGAATTCATTGTGTATAGACCACTATCCTGTGTCACAAAAGCATCTTGTAAATTGAACCCTACCCTTTAATAAAAGTAAAATCATTTCTTTTTAAATAGAACAAAATGCAAGATAAGTAATTGTAGAAAGTAGGTAGAATCACATGCTTGCAAGATGGCTCCAAGATGACGCCAATCTCGTAAAATTAAGTAGTTTCATAGTTTCTTCTAAATTGACCCTAGTGTTTTTACCAAAATAAAATTATATTCAAGTTAGTACGCGAATGCAACTTACATAGTCAATGTTCTCTTTTTGGTTTTCCATAAATATAATAATATGTGTATTAATAACAAAATTTTTCTGACCTGGTTTAATTTGAATTTTAACAATTAACGACAACAGCATCATTTAACTAGTGGAAACATCACTTGTAAAAAGTTGTTGTTCACCAGTATTTGCTTGGTAACATCATTATTTGTGTGCACAACTGCATGGGTGCTCTTGTTGTTCTAGATAGGACTGCTTGTGATTAATATTTCGGAAGTGTTTAAAATATTATTGATTCTAATGACCATGGATTGGTTACTGGTATAATTTTTCTGATATGAGAGTGATTGATAAAATGGATAGTAAAGTTGCAAGAAAGACTGTTAAAACCAAACACAATAATTTAAATGTTCACTACATTGAATCTGCACAAAGGTGGATGTATGTTAATTAAAGAAATCAAAGATATAAGGGAATGACCTAAACAAAAATATTGAAAGAATACAAAATGTCCCTTTCTTGAACACAACCACTACTGATAACGATCTGGGAAACCCAGTTTGCTTTATCTGCAGCGATGTAAACATGTTTAGTTTAAATTAAGGATATAAACTTTCACTTCTGGAACATTCTATGGTGATTGAAAATGGTTAGTTTTGTATTTATTTGTTAAAGTAAGCTGACATTTAACATTTTTTGACAATTTGAGGTTTCCCTTCAATTAGTCCTAAAAATAATGGAATTTTCTCATTAATATCTTAAACCACTATTATTCTGAAATAAAAAATTTAATAAAAATAGAATTATAATATTTTTTATCTACTCTAAGAAAATACGAAAACATTTTTCATGGTCCCAAACGACAAAATTAGAAAAAAATCATATTTCAAGAATATTTGGGCAATCCTGTATTAAATTACGTAATTTTTGGCTCATTTGTAAATAGATATTTAAACAAACAAATTTTTTCCATAACTGTCTAAATTAGAAGAAATAATAGGCCAGTATGATATTTTTTGAACACTGTAATATATACAGTACTCTTTCATAATATATGATATATAAATTCTCGATTTATTTAGTTTAAGTATATATATATATATATATATATATATATATATATATATATATAAAATTTATGTTTATTTAGTTAAGTCAGATAAAACATGGAAATGGATTGTATTATACCAGATTATTAAATAAGTGTGAGTGTTGGTATGATGAGCCAATAAACAACGGTTCAATTTTGCACTAGCTATCTGGAATTTTTTATTCTGCTAGACAATTTGGAAAATGAAAATAATTTATAATTTTGATTTCATATAAATAAATAATGAATATATAATTTTAAAAGGAAAAACTGAGTTCAAGGTTAATAAGTAAAATAAATGGTAATAGTCTACTGATATTATACAACTAATTAAGCTTTAGGAGGAGGTTCAATGCTATCGTTTCTATTGAAGATAACATATATTTTTTCCCTTTACTAAGCATTTGATTATTTTAAACTTGATTACTATTTAACACTTTCAGTGAAAACTTGGAATTGAATGTTATACTTCATAAAATATTTCAAATCCTACAAAATTTATATTTTAGTATTAATTTTTTTTAAATATGACTATGGCCATTTAATTTGCGGTCTAAGTTTTGGTTAGCCTAATAAAATTATAATATATGTATGTATAAGTTTTAATGTAAAGTTTATATTTATTATTATTTGTTACATTAAATTTGTAATTTGTTATGTTAATTAATGGGGACCTCTTGTTACACACGTGACATATGTATGACAACAATAGAAATTAAATTAAATGAAACTATTGATTAATTCTACCTTAGATAGAAAATATGAAATATCTAGACTTAATTAACAACAGATCAAAATCTGACATGGCTGAACGTTACGAAACAAAAATTACTCTCAATATAAAAATATTATTTATCACTATTGATCTTGTGTTTGATTCATTTTCTCAAATTAAATAGAAACCACTGCTAACACTAAATAACAATTCAATAATTTCATCAAAAATAGATTATAGGATGTTACAGAGTAGGATGTTACAGAGTGTTACACAATTAAACATTGTGTTTTGGAGTGGAAGATCTAAAAATCAACAAAAAGAATATTTTGTTAAAAAAAACTAGTAATAATAATTATTATTATTATATCAGTGTATTATGTTTTAGTTTATATCATATGATTAACCCTAAATAAATACTTTAAATTATATGAATATTAATAGTTAAAGACCACACACACTTATTCATTCAGCCACAGCCTCATCAGTTTTCGGCGAGCTTTTGATGGTGGAATTGTCAGTTCATTACTATCTTCCACTTCTTTTATGAAATTATACACATTCCCTGCACTGACTATGAATAAATTTTAGATTGAATACTGTTGCTCATTTCACAGGAATGTTTTAGAACAATACAAATTACCACTTCAAAACTATCAATGACACTCGGATGAAGACTGAAAACTATAGTAATAATAAAATATAAATGAGTTGTGCTATTAAGAGAGTATTTTGAGTAATATACTCTAGGCTTACTGTGATAAAATTATTGTTGAATTGTTTTTTTTTTTTTTTTTTTTTTTTAATTATTTGATTTTTCCGCTTATATGTTTTTATTAGCAAGTATTGAATTTACAATTGAATTTTTCACTTGAAATATTATTGTATTGTTGAATTCCAAATTACCTCCATATAGCTTCCTGAACAATGTGTACTCAACTCGCTGAAGTGCTTTGGTCCTTCATTTCGTTCAGATAAGGGCATCATTGATAAATTAGTAATTAGCAATAATAACAACTCGGTCATAATAAATTGTCCTGAGAGGAAATACACTCTTTTCTAAATAATTAATTAAGCTTCAGTTCTTAAATTTTTAATAATTTATAGATAAAATTACACATTGCCAAAACCAAAAAGTTTGTGAATATATCAATTACATAAGCGGTGATAATAAATACTTTTAACAAAAATCTCCATAATTGAATGGCACACAAAGTTTCATATCTGTTAGTGCAGTGTTAGATATATTTTCTGCCCAAAACAAGAGTTTGTACAAATTTTCTAATAACAAAATTAATTCGAGTTACACTGTAAGAATCCTTATAATTTATTCTCTAGTTTGGATCACCATTTCCATGAATATTATTATTTATTATCATAGGTTTGACAGTTTTCTGAAATGGGCATGAATAATACAATTTTTTCAGAATAATTTTGGATGATGTGAATGTTTAACTCAGAAATTTTATACTTAGGCTACAATTTAAAATTCCCTAATGAATGAATGACAGTGAATGCTGCCACTGTCATTTCAATGTAACTGCCACTGTCATTACTACTACTACTAATACTGTTATTACAGACACTGCTACTGTTTTTTCTACTGGCACTACCGAATGATCCATTATTTTAGGCCTAATTATAATTATAAAATTTATAGCATTACAAAGTAGGTATATTTAAAAGTACCTACCAAGTGGTTTTAGCACCATCATGGCTTGATAATTCTGCATTCGCGAAAGTAAACCGAACAATTCTAAGACAGTGTGATTAAACATGCCCCAATGTGTTAGAAGTTCGTCTGTGGGTGATGACTTCTTGCGGAAATATTGCAAAGTCAACACATCAATACCCATATACATTCCACCTGAAAATTAAATTAATTTAAAAAATAGAACATAAAGAAATTACTTTTAACGAATAACTTAACAATAACATAACCTAAAGATCTGTTTTAGTTTAAAAAATAGTGACATATAGTAGCAAGTGTTTCTTTATAGATTAGGTATAAAATATCTTGAAAAATATCAGTAGGATTGAAACCATGATAGTCAGAGATAGAAGAAAATGAGATCAAAATCAGAGATTCAAACATAAAAAAATACTTAAATTTAGTTTCTTTATATGTTTGTACATTATATTACTTTCGAATTAATATTATATTTGTATCACATAATCAGTTGATCGTTTGAAACTTATATTTATTCATTTTATAATACATTGCACCTCATTATCATAATTCATTTAACTATAAACAATAGTTATGTATATAATGTAGCAATTAATAAATAAATAATATTATAACATCTTAACATCTTAAGATGTTAGTGCTAAACATCTTAAGTGTATTTTTAGATTTTAAAGCAAACATTATTTTCCATACCTTAGTTATAAGTGGGCTTTTTTCTTTATTTATTAACATTGCAAACATTTAAAATTTATATTGAAAATAAATGAAGAAGGGTGTACCCCTTCATGAAGATCTAGCTAGAGTACCTCGATTTTCATACAATTGCTGTATATTTTGGAAAAAAATAATATATTCTAATGAATATGTGATTAAAGAAACACATATTCATGTTCAGAATAATAAATAGGCCTTATCTTCAAAATAAAACACCTCGTATGCTTGGTAAAAAAATGCACTAATTTTGTTAAACACCTATATACAAAAGCAAAGTTATGCAAACAAAAATATTTATCACTATTTAATTGATAATTGACACTCGAAAAAATGTTACTGAACCCAAATAATTTTAAGCTTTTGTGACATATTATAGTAGATTTATTAAGAAGAACATGTCTAGTTGTTAGCACCAATGTACAAACTACTGAATAAAGATGGATGTGAAATTTGAAAATAATGTAATAGAAGTTTTCATGAAATCAAGAAAGAGATTATTTTAGATATACTTTTTAGTTCCTTTTGATTCTGTAAAACCACTTATTTTAGCTAAGGATGCATCGTCCTATGGCAGGAGTTCCCAAACTTTTAAAAGCCATGACGCCCTTAACGTTCATATTATTTCCGGCGGCGCCCTTCATATGAAGCAAAACTGGAGACCTGATAATTTTAAGTCTACAATCTTAAATTTAAATAAATTCTATACTATGATCTGTAAATTTAACTTTTAGATTTTCCTAAGACTTTAATTTTATTTAAATACTTCGTGAATAGTTGTTGGTAAATTTGTTTTTTAGTAATTGTAATAAGGAGGAAAAGGAAAAAGTAAATAAAGAAAATCACATTTATTTGAGAACAGAAATAGTAATTAATTAATACAAAACGGAGAATCATTTTAAACGTAATTGGTTACAAGTAATAAGAGTTTCAAACATGTCTTCTGTCCTAATGAGAGGGATGGGCTTGTTTATCCTTGATCAATTCGTGGAATCTTGGTGTTATTTTTGATAGAGAAACACGAATTTCATTTTCGATTATAAGGTTACCTCTATATTTAGATTTCATAACAGCAACTGCTAAAAACCCACATTCACACAGGTAAGAACTGGCAAATGGTATCAATGATCGAAGTGTCTTCTTGGTTACTACTGGATACTCATCTTCGATACTGCACCAAAAATCAATCAAAGATTTAGGCTGGAGTCTATAATTTAAAGACGAGTCTGTAGAAATATCAATGAGCTGTTCAGTTTCCTTGTTTGTGAAAGTCTCAGGAATCACTGCGTTCATAGGATCACTTACCCACTGTACTGATTTTATTTCATCTTTCGGGAGGTATTCTTGAAAATAGAGTTCCAAATTGGATAAGTGGCTGACGAACACACTTTTAAGTTCATGTTTTAACATAAAGGTATGCTGTTTAAGTAAATGGTACAAAGAAGGGAAATTCGTATTATCATCTTTTACCAAGTTGTTCTTCCACAGTAGAAGCTTTTTTTTTTTTTTTTTTTTAATCCTTCTACTTTATCAAAGAGTTGAAAAATGTTTGTATTATTATCTTGAAAGGAGCTGTTCAGAATATTTAACTTTTGAAAAATGTCAGTTAAAAAGGCCAATTTAGCCAAAAAATCTTCGTCACTGAACATACTAGCAAGGGCATGATTTTCTTCGAGCAAAAATGAAAACATTTCATTTTTGAGTACATACACTCTTAGCAAAGAATTGCCCAGAGATAACCACCGAGCACTGCTGTAAAACAAAAGAGATGAATGTTCAGCGCCCATGTCATTACATATTTTGGCAAAAGATATAGCTTTGTGAGGTCTGCTTTTTAATAAAATTTATTACCTGTATCACTAGTTTTCAAGTTTCGTCCAAATCTTACTACATTTTTCTACTGCCAAAGCCTCCCTTTGTATAATACAGGGTGTTTATAAAAGACTCCCTGATTTAAAAAAAATCATAATTAAAAAACGAAACCAGCAATAAACTTTCGGTTTTCGAACTTGAGTTCAGTATATTATCAAGATTTTTTGGCTAAAATTCGATCGCAGTTGGCATGACCTTGGAGCGAGCGTGGTGGGGGAAGAGCGCCGGCCAGTCACTATTCAACAGTCATGGTTACGCCACAGGAAAAAGCTCAATGTGTGATTTGGTTTATTCAATCAAGTTCAGTGATCACAGTTCAGCGTAATTATAGACGTGAATATGGCGGTGTTGCACCTACTAACAAAACTATTCTCAATTGGTATAATCAGTTTCGGGAAACAGGTAGTGTCTTAAAAGGGAAGTCACCGGGTAGGCATTCAGTCTCTGAACAGAATGTGGAACGAATCCGTACGTCTTGTACTCGTAGCCCTAAAAAGTCATTGACAAGACGAAGTTTGCAGTTGGGAATACCTAAGTCTACTGTGTATAAAGTGGTACGAAAGAGGCTTAAATTATGTGCGTATAAGATTCAACTTCTGCATGAAATCAAGATCACTGACAAAGTGAAAAGAGTCGATTTCGCAGTCTTCATTTTGAACAGCATTGAAGAAAATGAGAACTTCCTGGAAAATGTCATGTTTTCTGATGAGGCGACATTTCACGTAAGTGGGTCTGTCAATCGACACAATTGTAGGATTTGGGGGTCAGAGTCACCGTATGAATTCATAGAACATCAGCGAGACTCGCCCAAAGTTAATGTTTGGTGTGGATTGATGCATGATCGTATCGTCGGACCTTTCATCTTCGCAATTAATGGGAATATTTATTGTGATATGTTAGAACTATACGTTTTCCCACAAATAGATGATATTGAACAAGAAAAGGGACCAATTTTCTTCCAGCAAGATGGCGCGCCACCTCACTACAGCAACCGTGTCCGTGATGCGTTGAACTTGCGTTTTCCTAATAGGTGGATTGGTAGATGTAGGCCACTTGCATGGCCACCAAGGAGCCCAGATCTGACTCCACTAGATTTTTTCCTTTGGGGACGTGTAAAAAACATTTTGTATTCCGAGAAGATCCGTGACATTGCTCATCTGAGGGAGAGGATTGTTGAAGCTGTAGCATCCGTCACGCCTGATATGCTGCTGAATACCTGGAAAGAAACTGAATATCGTTTAGACGTGGCCAGGGCAACAAATGGTGCTCATATAGAACTTTATTAGGTATGAAAAAAAAAACTTGAGAACATTCTCTTTAATAATATATAGGTTTAATAACTATTAATTTAACTTTACTGTGTACTAATAAAACTTTAAATCAAGGAGTTCTTTTATAAACACCCTGTTCAGTGAGTCCAAAGAGTGTTAGGTGCTTTGGACTGAATGCGTGATTTTAGTCCCTGGTAACAGCCTGCCATTGATCGTGCTACATCTGTTCATATATCAACACATTTTTACCAGTCAATTTTATTCTCTGTCACAACCTAGAACAAGTCTTTCCCAGTTATCCCCTCTTCAATCTCTTGACAAAATAATAAATCTTTTAACAACTGCTTTTTGTCAACATATCTAATATAACAGATTAAATAAGCATCTTTGTGGCCATCTGTTGCCTCATCTAGCTGAATCGCAAAATCTTTGCCTTTCAGAGCATTTAAAAGTTGATCGGTAATATCTACAGCTATGTCGCAAATTCTCCTGCTGATACTGTTATTGGACAGTGGTATTTTCAAAAGCTTATTACCGACATACTCCCCAATCATAGTTTTTGCCATATCGATAGCAGCAGGTAAAACCAACTCTTCTGCAATTGTATGAGGCTTCTTACACTGGGCAACTCTATATACGATGCCAAAAGTGCATTACTGTTGACTTGGAATGTTTGGAAAATGCAGACTTTTGTTTGTCTGTTGCTGTTAATTTTCTTGCGAAAAAGTCCCTTGGTTTACCAACCATACTTGGGTGAAGAGTTTCCAAGTGCCTCTTAAGTTTACTCGGAAGCATAGATTCAACCGATAACACCTTCATACAAAGAACAATTGAGGATGATCTTCATCATTGACATCCACACAAGAAAACCAATAATCTAAATATTTTTCGTCATATTTTCTATATTTAGTTTTACGAGTCCCCAATGGAGCTCCTACCTTCTTCAAACCTGATGAATCCTCTTCTTTTTTCGATGACGACGTTGGCATTAAAAATGTCTTCATAATGAACACAATGACAACTCACTTGTCACTCAATTACTTCACGATGAAACTCTCAGTTTAGTTGAGCACAAGACTACTAACACTGACTCATGTCACTACGCTAGCGCATTTTTATATAGATATACGAGTTGTTCCGAATGTACACAAAAGTTCTAGGCACTTCTACAACATTCAACAAAAACAGTACAATGATTAGTTTGCTAAAAGTTGGTGGGCACTGTTGCTTAGCAACCAGTTCTTGGAACTAGATGTGCATGTGCACACACACACATACACACATACACACACTGACAACCAAATGGCTCTGCCGAGCACACACGCTCACTTACAGACGATGGAACTTTTATTTTTAAACGTGACAAGTGATATTGACTCCGCCGAAACTTCTACATCTACAACCTACTTTAACATTAAATATAAAATTAAATTTATAAAATGATAGTATTTATTTTGAGTAAATCATTGCTGATTATATTTACAATCAAGTGTAAAAAAGCTGTGTAATAAAATCAATTCTATAAAATTATATTTTTCAATTTTTTTTCGTTTTAGTGAAGCTGCCGCGGCGGCCCTGGTGATTCTTTGCGATGCCCCCAGGCGCCGCGGCGCACACTTTAGGAACCCTGGTCCTATTGTATTGGTGTTGTATCATCTCATAGTTTTTACATGGATATGAAAGAACTATATGTTTTATTTCTAGAAACCCGTCAATATCTGAAATACTATATAATCAAATACTATAGTCAAATTGATAAAGAGGCATTGGCAAATTTAGTTTATAAATTACCATTAATCACTCCTTTTTTATAAATATGATTCGAAAGATATATAACAATAAAAATGTAGACACATGAGTGGACACACTGAAACTAACAGTTCATACACTGGCACGAAACTGAGCTGCATACAGTACTCCCCCAGCACTCGATTCCACTCCGTTGCTTTATGTGCATCTCAAGGCTATCGCTCATCTTACATCTGACGAGTTGTACACGAACTGTTTTTATCTTACAAGGTCAAGTAAGATGACAATATATGGTAATTGTTTACTGTAGCGCCCCAGTAAAAAAAATTTTGATTTTTTTTTTTCTTCGTTATTTTTGTGCTATATAAGAATAGTAAAAATTTTTTATGAACAAAAATGTTTTTCACTTCGAAATGACGTATTTGTAGGTTAAGTATATATGGCAAACACAATGTTTCCACTGATCAGCAAAGTCAAGCATTGAGTGTGGTTATTACTAGGATGAGTGTCCGCATGTGAACACTATATGCAAAAATTTAGTTGGCATTAGTGTTGTTCAAACCATTGAACAGTCAACATGGAGTATGAGATGTATGAATTATGTTTGTTCGATGTCAGTAATTTCAATGATTAACAAAATCAAGAATTTTATGTGGGTCACAAGATTGTAAAAAGAAAATAAAGTGTAATGGTTAGGGTTTATATAAATTTATTTATGTTTAGGTCAAGTAAGGTGGGCTCTCTCTTACTTGAACTTGTAAAGTAAACACAATAATCGATCACCGAAGTCAAGCAAAATTGAGGTGGTTAGTATAATACTTGGATACGAGACCGCTAGGGAATACAACGTGAAAAATTTCAATTGGGATTAGTGTTGTCATATCATAAGTAGGTTTATTTACGAGTAGGTCAAGTAATGTGGCTATATATATATATATATGACCATGTAAGGTAAAAAAAATTTGCATACAAACCTATTTTAACTTTTTATGTTTCCCAATTCATTACTTCTCTCCGAAAACTGCAATTTAAAATGACTGTTTTATGGCATTTAGAGGTTATTTCCACAAATATTTCATCAATTTTAAGTAAAATCTATCAATTTTTTTTTTAATTTCACAAATATAGTTCCGTTTTAAGACTGTCAAACTACGTATCATTTATATATCATGTTCTGTATATGGTTAACTAACCACTCCTAATAGATGTTCAATGAGCACTGTGGTGAATGTGAACAATATAAAACACTTGAAAACCCTACCACAAGTTAAGTACAATAACAACACAACACTATAAATTTTTGTTTGTTTTTAGTTTATGCATTATTAATATCACTAAGTCATATCATGCTTTTTGGTTCACTAAATTTTTGTTGTTATTATGCACATGTTGTGTTTATATTTTAAGGAGTTTTAAGATATTATTGTTATCTGTAAAAATGGTTGCCGCCATTGCCATTTTCAACCTATAGGTTTCCCAAGGACAGGAATGTGTACCGTTAGCAGCTTTCACCTAGGTCATTGACGTAGTCCTACGTTGATAGGCCGAACCACCGAAAATAGGGTGGAGGGGAGAATATGGCATTTTAGTTTTTAAGATTTCATGTATTGTTAGTATTATTTCAGATCCCTCCGATGATGGTTAACTTGGTTACCGAAATGTACATCAGGGAATTATAATAACATAAGGCAAATAAATATTAAAATTTTATTTGTGTGTGTGTGTGTGTATATATATATATATATATATATATATATATATATTTGTGAATGAAGTGTGCATGCACCCCACGAGTGATTTCAATATGGTACTACACCACACAATAGAATATACGGGGTGAGTCAGACCACCCGTGCAGTACTTATAGCTGTCTTACAAACTTACTTTAACACTTTTTCATTCTCATTTCCCCCTAATTTGGCTCCACTGAATCCAATGAAATTAATTTCAATTTTGAAAAATGCCCCAAAAGGGCCCTTTTTGGGGGGTAGGGGTGCTTTTTGAGGAATTTTCAAATGTAAACATGGGTTGTGTGATACATCATTTTAAAGGTCTAATTACCTTGAACATTTTGGCGCAATCAAAAGTTAATTATCTTTAACCGTATGTACAGGGTGTACCAAAACGTATTGAAATTGGACTTTAAAATAAAATACCGTGTTATCCTAACTATAATACGGAACAGCACCAGATTTTTGTCCAAGCTTATTATTGAGCTATTCTTTAAGAAAACGTGTGGTACGGGCATTTTTCAATGGATTTTGAATATTTTAAAAATGCTCAAAATTGAAGAATTTAAAAAAGCCTAAAACTCAAAATTCTTAAATAGAAACTTATAGCAAATGTTATATCAAGTAAAAGGTATTTTAAAAACAAACATTTTTTGTATTTTATTTTTTTATCTATCTCTTACTTTTAAAAAATGGCAGCCAAAAAACTTAATTATGCCAGTTTACAAAATGTAACAAATAACTTATATTTGAACAAAAAGGTGTTTATGATTAAATAAACAGTCTCTGATATGTAATAAGACCAAAATTCAACTTGTTTTTATTTTTCAATGTGGCTCAATACTTTGGTAGTAGTTGTCCATGTTTATCTTTAAAACATTGAAAAATAAAAATAAGTTGAATTTTGTTTTTATTACATAACAGAGACTGTTTATTTAATCATAAACACCTTTTTGTTCAAATAAAAGTAATTTGTTACATTTTGTAAACTGGCATAATTAAGTTTTTTGGCTGCCATTTTTTAACAGTAAGAGATAGATAAAAAAATAAAATACAAAAAATGTTTGTTTTTAAAAGACCTTTTACTTGATATAACATTTGCTATAAGTTGCTATTTAAGAATTTTGAGTTTTAGGCTTTTTTAAATTCTTCAATTTTGAGCATTTTTAAAATATTCAAAATCCATTGAAAAATGCCCTTACCACAGGTTTTCTTAAAGAATAGCTCAATAATAAGCTTGGACAAAAATCTGGTGCTGTTCCGTATTGTAGTTAGGATAACACGGTATTTTATTTTAAAGTCCAATTTCAATACGTTTTGGTACACCCTGTACATACGGTTAAAGATAATTAACTTTTGATTGCGCCAAAATGTTCAAGGTAATTAGACCTTTAAAATAATGTATCACACAACCCATGTTTACATTTGAAAATTCCTCAAAAAGCACCCCTACCCCCCAAAAAGGGCCCTTTTGGGGCATTTTTCAAAATTGAAATTAATTTCATTAGATTCAGTGGAGCCAAATTAGGGGGAAATGAGAATGAAAAAGTGTTAAAGTAAGTTTGTAAGACAGCTATAAGTACTGCACGGGTGGTCTGACTCACCCTGTATAACAAATTTGACAATTTCTAAGATTGTGAAGTAAATAATGAATTGTGAGAGATAAAAAACCACTAGCTTAAAATAATGACCAAAATTATCGAAAAAAAAACAAGGTAAATGTTTACTGAATGTTAACTTGTAATTTTCAGTTTTTTTTTTTTTTTTTAATTGTATACTACATACCTTACTTCTTAAGAATAAATAATGTTTTCCTTGCGCAGTTCACTATTTTCCACCGAAAAATCACAATATAAAAACTACCAAATCCGACGTATTTATAGGTTAAAACATAATGGCAATGTTAATAGCGTATAGTTTTACGCATGCGCATTACATAATGACTAGGTAAGCTAGATCACTATTTCATATCACAAGAGGTATGTATGTCCAGGTGTCTTTTGTATGTTTATTGAAGTTAATAATTTGCTTACTTATATATATATATATATATATATATATATATATACATATATATATATATATATATATATATATATATATAAACATATGGCCAAACATTATATAATATATTATATATATATAACCACCTAGCCAAACCTTTCGTAAGTTTATAATTCGAAACTTTTCGTAAGTTAATAATTCGAAATTAGATTATTAATACATGGAGAATCCACAGCATATCATATTCAAGTCATCTGTGATATTAATTTCCTTACCTTAATATATGGGCGATAATAGTAAATTACATCCTTGACACTCCAATTCCAACAAATAATATTGAGAATTCACACTAATTGCGTATTTGCGTTAGACACTAAATTGCATATTTGCGTTAGACACTAAATTGTGTAGTAATAAATTACATTAGTGATACGAAAGATTGACAGCACATCATGTGATCAGTGATCTAAGATATAAGCAATTACATTTCTTTAGTAACATATGATACGTGAATGTGAACATTAGCAATTATAGATAACCAGGAACAATACATATTACTCATAATTTTTTATAGGAAAATCCAAAGACAAGGTACAAATGATAATTACCCCAAAACATACACAATTCTCATGTGTTAGACCTATTTCATGACTTGGTAAATATGCAGGAGAGTTGTCCTATCGCTTTTAAGTATAAAATCTCAACCATTTGTTTTCAATATAGTGGTTTTTCCATCAATTGGATAATCCTTTTCAACACAAGTGTTTTCTTATCTCTCACAATTCATCATTTACTTAACAATTTTTGAAATTGACAAATTTGTAACATATTCAATTATATAGCCATATTGATATCACTCGTGGGGCGCATGCACACTTCATTCACTTATACAGGTTGATATTACTATGCTTCTATGATGATTAGGTCTCTGAAACCTAGACCTAGACCTAGGCTAGTAAAAGAACTGTAGGTCAAGTATGGTAAAAATATAGGTAAATGTCCAGTTGAAACCGTGTTGCGATTTAATATAGGAATTTTAAGAAAATCGTGTTTTACATCCTCATCGCGTATTCTGATCATTGAATGCAAACTTTTAAATTACTTATTTTAGACAGAAATGATAGATTTTCATACTTGAAAATGGTCTTCCCAGCTTAAAAATTGATCCAATTGTTTAATAATGAGGTATGTAACACAATTTCATGATATTTCTATATTAAATCGCAATGTGGTATCAACTGGACATTTACCAAAATATATATAATGATCTTCCTTGACCTGTAGTTCATTACCTAGGTGTGGTTATGACATCATTGATACTAAATAATATCTAGTTTGACAGTTCTTAAAACAGAACTATTTGCGTGGAATAAAAAAAAAATATAGATTTTACTTAAAATTGATGAAATAATTGTGAAAATAACCTCAAAATGAAATAAAACAGTTATTTTAAATCGCTGTTTTAGGATAGAAATTATTAATTGTGAAACATAAAAAGTGAATGGGTCGTTAAGAAATATCGAAATGATAAAACACTATTTTGAAAAGGAATTGCCGAGATTTCGTACTTAAATCTATCGGACAACTCTTCTGCATAATAACCCATGACTCTTATAGTACAAACTCAATATAATTTAAATACAAACCTAGTTCTTCCCAATTGTCATTTAAATCCAATATACGACAAAGTGCTTTTCTTTCCGGGTAAGGAAGATTGTATATACGCATTAAATATTTATCCGATTCCATTATTAAAAAATAATAACAATATGAAACAGGAAAAGTTAAGACTTGTTATAAATATCAAAATCGAGAGAATCGTAAAAAAAAAACAAGTTTGACCATGACTAATCGACTACCACAGATTTAACCAGTTCAATTCAACCAGAGATAACATACTATCAATACCAAGGAGATAGGCTACTCTGTGCTGTAACACTGTTATCATCTTTGGCGCACTGGTATGGCTGTTGTACATGTCTGGAAAAGATTTGGAAAAAACAATATATTTGTAAGCAATATACCCGCGGTTACTATACTATAGTTTAGTAACCGTGAGTATACCTATTACACCCACGATGTTTAGACTGTTTAGAGTAAGGGAGGTTTACTAGACCGAGCCGTGACGTCACTCGAGACCTTTGCGTGACGTTTCAGACGATGAGACGCTAGCGGCATGTACTGACAAGCAGATATCCCTTCATAGTTTATACTGTCATCTGTCTCAGTCAGTGTATGTTATTAGTAAGGTGTAACAGTTTTAACTAGTATAATACAGTGTAGTGTAAATTGTATTATCGTATATTTTTCAAGGGTTTCATGTCAAAGTTACAATGTACTTGTAGTGCGTAATAGTTTTACACTGCAGTTTTTTTGTATCCTTTTAGGTTGTTGTAAAAGGCGTATTTAAGAGATGAATTTTAAATTAATTATTTTGTGCTATTTAAATGTTGTATTCATGCAAAGTTTAAAATTAATTAGTTTTTCTCTAGTTTGCTTTATCATGCCGGGAACTCGTACTGTTGCTGGCTGCAATAACAGTCACCCGAAAACTAAAAATCCCCATAAAGTTGTGGCTTATTTTAGTTTCCATAAATGTCCTAATCTTAGGAAAATATGGGTTGAAAGGTGTAAGCAGAAGGACATGTAGAATCCAGACACGTCACATAATAATATGTGTTATCGGAACAGATTATATTTGAAATCTCGCTATACAATCGCAACGTAACGTGTGTCTCATATTCTATTATTTTTAACTTTACTCTTTGGCCCCCTTTACTCTATATTCTACATTATTTTTGCAAAATAAGAATTTACCTTTTCATTTACAAGAAAAATCTATTCTTAATGATTTTTTAAGAAATTTTAATTATAAGTTTCATTAATTTGAGTATACTACCACGACTGTATCTATCTGATAAAACTCTTTCTCTGGAAGTGTCATTTCAAAAAGCAAACTGCAAAATCTATACTTATTCAAAATATAAGCACATATATTTTAACACATAACTAAAATATATCTGAAATTACACGTAGGATTATATTTAAAAAAACAAAGAAATAAAACCAAAAACCAAAATGCTTTGTTTATTAATTTTAAACTTTTCTTATTTAAAATTCGATATTAAATCAATTGATAAAATCTTTTTATATCTAAATGTAATATATAAATATTGTTTTTCCACTTTCTAGGAATTTTAAACAAACACAATCTGAATTACACGAAAATATTTACATTTATTATTTTATACCTTATTATCTTTTATTTTTGACCAAAGAAGCATAACAATATAAAAAATAACAATTTGACTCTATTTTAATTTATGTTTCCCAAATTCATTTAATTTGTTGTATTATATATTCAATAGGCATTTAGCGAAATTTCGTTTATATATTAAGAATAGTAATGTTAGGAATTAGGATAGTTTTTGGAAATATAGTCTATGTTCTTTTTAAGAAACCAGTATGACAACAATTAATGTGACTTGGACAAAATGATGAAATTGCTTACCTTGCAAGCAAGGCAAAAGTCATTGATGCTACAACGAGATATAAACCCTTGGGTGGGAGGAAACTTGGTCAGTAGGCCAAGACTAATCGAGGGAAGGTGCTGGAGGAATTCTTGATGATGGCCAGACGGACTTGGCGAGTAAGAGCTTCCTAGGAGTATAATTCTTGAAGATAACTAGACTGACTTGGCGAGTAAGAGCTACCTAGGAGTATTGAGACCTCAGCGAGCATCTATGAGTGGCAAGCAGTATGAGCAAACTTTGTGTATAAACCTTGTAATTATTTTAGAGACAAGTCATTATAAACTATAACGTAGAATCAGATCTGTGAGTCACAACAATTAGAGTCATTCTTAATAATAATAGTTAATAAAGATTAATTGAGTACTGAACCACTGATTTGATTATATTGAAAATAAAGAACCCAGGCAGCTTAGAGGAGCCAATCCTAACACTACCTAGGTTATACATATTAGAGTTGACTTTGGTTCCTGAATGGTGATCTGGAGAATGCAATGACTATTTATTCAACCTGATGTCCTCAAAATGTTCAAGCGACGATCTTGAAGTTTGTGTAGAAATTTGTTGAGAAGTTTCTGAATATTTACTGCTTTAGAGATACTCCCAAGTCGAATTTTCAGGATCTGCTTGAAGTTCAATTTAATTTGATTTTAACTGAAGTTTATGGATTATTATTATTAAATAAATTGATTCAGTGTTTATTTATTTATTCTTCACTATTTTAATTCTTCTCCATCTATCTTTTCTAATTGTTCATTATATTAAAACTGACCAAAATTTATCTGAATTTACTACATCTCTTGATCTGGTTTGAATTTTGATTTGATATTATTACTATTAATACTTTGCAACTATTTGACTGCATTATACTTATCATCCAGTAGTTCTGCTCTGTAGAAGATTTTAGAACATGTTCTCTGAACAAAAGATATAACAAGAGTAAGTTCAATTTTTCAATTCTCTTAGAAAGTAACTTAGGGTCTGTTTGGAAAATTTGATCAATTTTTGATTTAACATTATTATTAATACTTATATATCTGTTTGTTTTGATTTAAATGCATCTTACACTTATCAATTCTTAATGTTTTTTAGAGTATTGTTGTCTATGCATTAGGCTCTTCCCAGTTGTTGTAGGGACTCATTTTTCTGAGTTTTTTATATAGAATCTTGAAAGTTGAATTAACTTTGCAAATATCTTAAATTTGGCATATTTTTGTTTTAGTTTGTAACTTGGGAATTCCAAAAGTTGTTGTCCTTTTCCTTAGGCCTTGTAGAATCCATGAAAACTCGAATTGTGGTTGTCCGACGATAACTTTCCAAGTTATCGAGGTTTGAATGATTTCGTATTATTTTCTCGACCATATTCTGATCCTTAATGAATTTTACACTTTTTTATTTGGCTCCTGGTTCCACTTGTGTAGGAACGAAAGAATCTCTTTGGGTTTTTTGATTTAGTCCTCTTGGTACGGAGTTATTTGTTGACCAAGGTTTTAGTTTTTTCATCTATTTTGATTTATTTAACCCCCCCATTTTATAACATATATGCTTCTAATGGTTTTATATTATGTAAATACATATTCCTATTATACTACAACCATAAAAGTTTTATATTTTACCTATCTTCTAACATACTAATTTCTAATTTGAAAATTTTCACCTTTTTTTATTTTTTAATTCGAAATCGGTTTAGCCGATTTTGACTAAACTTACCAAAGCTGTGTTTCATGAACTACATTATCATTATTTAATTTTACTTTCTAAAAAACTTTTTTTACACAAATAATTAGGTACTTTTTACTACCTATTATGTCATTACTCCTTTTGGGCTTTATTTGAGTTTATTTAGTTTTTAAAAATATTTTTTATTGTAGATTTTGAGTTTTTAAAAGTACTGTTTTTCTTATACTTGTAAAATTTCCTTTTCTACATTTATACATCATCAGCTTTAATGAATATATAATTTGTTAAATATTTTTTATTTTTAATTAAATAGGATTTGCTTAGTATCTGATATGTACTTGATCTCGTGTCAATGCTGCTACCTACTATTAGCGTAGCACTGCATTGAACAAAAACTTGTATTTTTCCATTATGGGTTTTTTAAATCTCTCATTAATTTTAAATGTATAATTTTTTTCCATTTTTGATATTTTTACAATATTTTAAGACTTGAGCGGTTTTATGTGAATCCAAACTGTCTCAATATCCCCTGCCCAAAAAACAAATATTTGTAAATTTTATAAAACTTGACAAACTTTGTTTTTCAAATGCTTATTATAACTTTTTTTTCCTTGCACCTAAAATTTCTTAAAACTAAACAAATATATTCTCAAATAATATATTTCACAACACTTGTTTTATTAGTATTCATTCTTATACTCTTGTTTATTCATTTCAAACATCTTTTGGATTCCACTTGAAAATACATTTTACACTTATTTAACAAGGTTTTGTTAGAATACCTCTCCTAATATAACGAATAATTCACTTCATTTTACTACTTTGATCAATTGAGAAAACATGAGCTTTATTTATCAATAGAAACAGTATATTTGTAAAAATGAAAGAATTTAATTCAATTACAAATTATTGGCTTTGAATGTAAGACATGAAGAGGCTTATTAAAGTCTATTGTTTCCACTTCTTGCCTGAGGCTCTCCATTCGTCCCAGCTTGTCATTTAAATGGACTAGCTGTTTACACAGATATGTTACTTTATGGAGTTGTATTAGGTTAGGGCAGTCTTTTAGTATGATCCACTGACTTACATTTTCCAGCTGTATCCTTTCAATAGAGTTTTTTAACTTGCGTTTCATTTTTAGTTTAATACATGATTATCTTCTAACATTACTTTCAATATCCCAGGTGTTATTAAATTGTAAATTATTTTTTGATCCTTTATTTTAACTTTAGACTTTTCCTTATCAGTTTCATATATTGGATCTGTTTGTTTTCATCTTAACCCTTAACTACTATACACCCTTAACTACTCATATACTCACTTAAATACTATATGTCTGTCAGAAGATTTTTTTTTTTTTTTTTTTTTTAAGTTAAGTTTTTTGTAAAAACTTTGTTTACCTTATTTTAGTTAAATGATAATATGTAAACAAAAAAATTCAAAACTGTGTCGTTTTGATTAAAAATAGCCCATCACTGCCCTATATTAAAAAAAGTTACAAAATATTGGGTTGGATTTTTTAATTTTATATTTGAAATTATAAAGGTTGTAATATATTAAGCTAAAATATTTTTACATTAAGGAAGATAAGTTTTATAGTGTATATGAACGCTTTTGGCTTTGGTCTTGTTCATTATGAAAAAAAAAAAAAAAAAAAAATACATATTTATCTTTTTTTCTGCTTTTAGGGAAAGTAAAATAGGGAAATTAAGAAATAGGGAAAGTAAGTACTAATACATTTAAATTATGAACAAAAATTATTTCATTTAGATAAATTAAACAGTAAACTAATAGAATTATTACAACTTAGTTATAAGAGGGTTTCTAGTCTATTCCAAGCATCTTGCACATATTTTCCTGGAACACTAATTTTTTATTTTTTTTTCAATGTCCCAACATAAGTTAGGTTTCTTTTTTTTAGTTCTTGAACTAGTTCTACCGATGAGAACCAATTATCTCCAGTTACATTTCTGTTGGTTCCTAGGATCGGTTTAACAAGTCTTAAAACTGATTGTGTTGGCTTACAGAGCTGACGCTCTTCTTGGTTTAGAGTGCGGCCATAACAATGTTTTCCTGTGTATATGTATGCATTTGAAAGATAATTTGTACAAGCATCTGTCATGGCCATGTTATCTTTAGCCCAAATCTTGCCGGTTTTTTTGGCATGTACATTCTAAATCTACAGCGACCTCTAAAGGCCACCAACATTTCATCAACACAAACACACTCTCCTACTGAATAGTATGCTTGGCAGTTCTCAATGAATTTCTCAAAAATGAATGTTATTGCTCCACCAGGATCGTCTTTGGACCTATCCTTTCGGTCTTGAGGGTCATCAAACCTTAACGCATTGAGTAGGAATAATAACCTCTCTTTGCTCATAGTATATCTAAATATGTCGTTTCCTGTACCATCAGTGGAATACAAGCTGTTCAGGGATTCATTTCCAGACTTGAAGATGGATGAAAAAATTAGCAAACTAATGAAAGCTTTCAGTTCTCGTAGGTCAAGATCTTCAAGAAACGTTAGATTTTTCTTCTTGTAATTTTCTCTCATGGTTCCAATTTTTCTATTTGTCCATTTTAGGATTTCATTTAAAATGTCTTCTGTGAAAAGAAGATCTCACACTTGTTCTGGAGTAGGGTTGGCTCCAAGTTGTTTTGCTTGTGATTTCAAACCAGGTGCATGGCTGATAATGTTATGACGTCGAGTTTGTACATTAGTACTAGGCATGTTCTTCCTCCATTTAAAAGCAGGTTTTTTCTTTGTAGCCTTACCATAGAAAAAAACAACATTTCATGATTTGGAGTCTCTTCTTCCTCCAGATTCATTGGTTCATAGCCAGCTCCTCCAACAACTCTTTCTATTACTTCTAGTATATTGTTCATCCATTCTGGTTCCTCATAATGCGTCGGTTCATCATTATTTTCAATAGTTTCAGGAGGTGCATCAAAAACGTCATTAGCACTCCACTCTTGTTCCGAATCACTGTCATGTACACTTACTGTGGCATAATCTGGATCTAAATCGCTGTCGCCGCTGTCAAAATCTTTGAGATCTTTTCCCAGACATTCCTCCAGCATATCTTCCAAATCGGCCTCAAAATGTGTATCTGCCATATTTAATTTTCTTTCCAATCTTGCTCGAGAGGTGGGTGGCCGGTCACTAGAAGTTGATGGAAGATCCATAATGTAAAACTAATGTTCTAAATGTCCATAAAAAATATATACAAAAATATTATTTACAAAAAAAAAATTATTTTCATTTTTTTTTTTTTTTTTTTTTTTTTTTTTTTTTTACAATGGCTGCATTGTTTAGACTGCACAATACAAAATTTTAATTTTACATGACAAATTAAAAAAATCACTCAACCACTATAACACGTCAACCAGATGTCACCATGAAGAGTGTAGAGTAACTAAATTACTATACCACGTCAACCAGACGTCACCATTATAAGTGCAAAATAACCTAACTATTAAACCACGTCTGTCAGACGGATATTCACTATAACGAACAAACAAAGATGAGCAGAGCGGACCGACTTTCTCTTGTCAAAGACCTTGACTCAACTAAGAGGTAAACGGCCGGACCGGTTCCTAGGGGATGGGGGAGGGAGAGAGAATTGAAAGTAAACATTGGCACTGTGTGTGAGACGTCAGTATAGTAGGGTTAAACTTGACCTTTTGCTTTCTTCTTTCTTCGATTTCATGGTTTATTGTTTTAATCACATTCCAATTTGATCTTGTTTTGTTTTATTCTGGTAATTTTCAAATTGACTTTTTTACTTCTAGAGTTAACCTCTTATTTCTCACACTTTTTTTATTTTATGGTAATTTGGTAACTTATATATTTAAAAAACTTTTGTCATATTTTGGCCGTCTGTACTTTTCTATGCTTATATAATTTATTCGTTTATTTGTAGCTATCCTAGCCTTGTTTATTTTTCCTTCTCCTTTGCGCATTTGCTTGATCCTATTTCTCTATTGATCTCTGATTTGCTTGTCAGTTCTGGTGTTCTCATAATCCGATCTAGACTCTCTAGACTCGTCCTGTTTTATTAATTTTAATTGATTATTTCTTTTAAGACAATTTGATTTTACTGTGTTTTTACTGTCAACCCCAGTTTGGGTTAATAACATAAGAACCCCAAAGTCACTCTCAGACGAATTTGAGTCGCCATTTTGAATCGTAGTATTTTTTGATTCTTATACTTTATGTAATTTTTTCATCCCCCCCCTATTTTGATGATATTTTTAGAATATTATAAGGCGTGAGAAGTTTTATGTGAATCCAAACTGTCTCAGATTGAATATTAAGAACCCGTAATGATGGATAGACAGTGTTCTGAAATTGGTTAATGTTATAAAACCATATCGGAATGAGTTGTATCAATGAAATTTGTTAAATAATTGAATAATAAATGTATAGTTTTAAGATATGATTAAAATGTTTTTTAAATAAAATATTAAAATGAAGAAATCATTAGACAAACCCTAAGTAAATTCAGTGCAGTGTTGTGCACTATTTGTAATCACTATTTATTGACTGTAGTTGAAGTCTTCTCCAAATTTAGGAATATCCTACTAAGGCTCAAACAACAGTCAATATTTTAACCAAAAACGTTTTCGCATATTTCGGTTTCCCAAAATTCTTTGTCTCTGACAACATTGCCAACTTCACATCAGGTATAAGGCACAAATGTGGCTCAATTTTGGCATTAAACATATCTGCACCTCCCCTTATTATCCCAACCCTTGACACGTAGAATGGGTTAACAAAAATTTAAAAATTGCCATCCGTATATTTCAGTCAAAATCTAACTAACTGGGACCAAATCATTCACTGGTTTCAACTATCGTTTGACATGGTCATTCACGTCAGTACCGGTAATTCCCTGGCTAATAATTTTTTGTGGCACCCAATCCAGGACTCACTGGAGCTGGCATGGACCACCTCATTCCACCCCCACCTCAAATGTCTAACCAGACACTTTGGTCAGCGGCTTTGGCCAATCTGACTAAAGCACATGCAGCACAACAAACAGTATATAATGTACACAGGCACCCCAACCCTTATAATATACTTTAATGTAATAGCAGATATTTCTTGTTGAAACTCCATATTCAAGGATAAAATAAAGCAAAAGCTTAAAGTTTCAACTATTTTAATAATATAAATGAGCTACAATTGTTTCGCCTTGCGGCATCATCGGGCAACTGATAATTTACAGGTATAGACAACTATTTAAACATAAGTAATAGGAACCTGAAATACAATAGAGAAATAGGGAAAGGTAGGAAATGTAGAATAACATTTCGAATTTGAATGTTAAACTCTTACATATAGAAAATAAAAGCAATAGATTAAATAATTTAGAATGTTTAGAAATAAATCTATAGATCTATAGATCTATTTCACTTAGGCCTATTCGCAACTTAAATGACCAAATTTAATTGTATTAAATTCGTCACCTCTTCTAAAACCCATCCGTAACATAGTTCATTAACCTTTATCTACCTGCTAGGTCATCCCCCTACCTTTTCCGATTTCTCTATTGTATTTTAGTTTCCTGTTACTTATGTTTCAATAGTTGTCTATACCTGTAAATTATCAGTTGCCCACTGATGCCGCAAGGCAAAACAATTGTAGCTCATTTATATTATTAAAATATTTGAAACTTTAAGCTTTTGCTTTATTTTATCCCTTATAATATAGCTGATTGGGTCATATGCAGACAACACCACTTGAGCAACGCTCCAAGTAGGGTTAATGCTTAGTTACTCGCATTATGGTCCAAACCCATTGTAATTGGCTCGTTTAAAATCCCTGTTACGGTCACGCTGATTGACACGTGCTCCGGCTAGTGCACATTTCTCACTTAAAATGTTTCTTTCAACAATGTAACTGAGCCGTTCTAAGAAGTCTGCACTGTGGCGCTCTCACCTGGCCATGGTGATATTAGTTAGTAAATTTCTTTTCTTTCTTCTATCCACACAAATAAAAATAAAATTCTATTAATTTCAAATATAGACTATAGTACCTACATAAAACTCCCTTTTTAGTGATTTCACTCTTGCAGGCTAAAGTAAGGCTAAGGTCAGTGGCGGCAGTGCGGGGGGGCCCGCAAGCTGGGGGGCCGCGAGCTGGGGGCCCACGAGCCTTGACCGGGATTTTTCGGGAAATTTTACCAAAAACCGGGCGCTGCCACACAGGCCCCCCAATCATAACAATATTTTTATGAGTATTGTCAAGAAATTACTAAAATAAGCTAAACTGACACTTGACCGATCGATAGAAATTCTCTACTAACCTAGGTCAAAAATATTGTCTGCAGTCATGCATCAACTGTCCTCACGGCCTGCGTGAAGGCGCTAGAATAGGTGAAATACCAAATTCTATTAAGTGATGTCTACATCAGTAGTTAAAACTAATAAAACTTAGTATGTTGTGAGTCAGTAGTGGAATGTTTGCAGAAAGGTCTTTGCCTAGTATCCACCCACCCCCTCCAACACTGCCGCGCCAAGCCCAAGTGCAAGCTTAGGTGGAAATACCCGTAATAATGTTTTTAATGATTATTGGAAGAGGGGGGGGGGGCGATGAACCAACTTGGAGGGGGGCCCGTGGGTTCTTATCTCCGCCACTGGCTAAGGTACGTCTTAAATTTAATGGCGCACTTCTACGAAAGTTGCTGGGAGGGTTGGCACTAATAAGGGATCACCAATAAGAGCTTCTCCTCTCAATCATCTCTCAATCCATCATGCAAAATCATGCATTAATCTTACACTATAGCCCCAGGATTTTTGTAACGCCACCAAAATTTCTATTTAATTTCCCCTCCCCTAGTCCTTACCAAAACATATAACATAAGTACTCACAAATAATATATCTCTTCTACCAATCTTGGTCTATTATTATTAATTATTAGTGCTATTAGAAAATATATATCTTGGTCTATTATTATTAATTATTAGTGCTATTAGTAAATATATATATATTTTTTATATTTATCTAGATGGACTGTTATTTTAGTTATCATAATGACTAATATGTAGATTGTAAGAAACCTCCCCCTTACCGGCTTCACTACTTTCTTTGTTCGACGTGTCCGCCATCGAGTCGCTGTTTTCACGGGTTTATTATACCACTTTTGGCTTTAACCCTTGCCAAAGCATGATGCCAGAGACCATTTACCAGTGATTCAGAACTTTTACTGTTCCAAAAAAAAAAAGGTGTGGTTCCAGTGATAATAATAATTTAAATATAGCACAGCTCTCCCCACTACAACATTGCCTCAGTGTGAGCTCAGCATTTGACGGGGAACGTTGTCGTTGTTGCCGCGTGTAGTGCCGGTTTCGTACTTCATTTTGGTGCAATTCGTATTCGGATAGGCCATTTCTGTTTCTTACTGTGTCAGTGCTTTGTGGGCAGTGTACTGTGGAGTTTTTGGTTTAGAGTTTGTGAAATGGAAGAGGATAATGATTATGAAATTGTTGAAAACGTTGTTTCAGAAGATGAAGATGAGTCGGAGTCCAGTTCAGACAGGTCAGACGACGACACAGAGTGCGTTGCCCCACCCACGTGGTCGCCGACGCCTGGCGTAATGGTGGGCTTGCGTGACATCCCTTTCATAGGTAATCCTGGCCTAAAGGTACCAATACCAGGTAACAATTTACCTATTGACTGGTTTAAATTGATGTTTGATCTTGTTTTGATTGAAAACATAATACTTGAGACAAACCGTTATGCTTTGGAAGTATTTTGTGGATCAAGAGTAACCCCCAAATCTCGAATTGCAAAATACAACGATCTCTGTTTGGATGAATTTATGACTTTCATTTGCCTACTCCTCCATATCGGTACTATAAGACTCAATAGACTGAATGATTACTGGAAAACTCATCATTTGTTCAACCTAACAGCTTTCAGTCAATACATGTCCCAAGATAGGTTCCTTGTCATCCTAAGATGTTTACATTTTTCTAGACCTGGAACAGCTAAACACCCTGAGCCTACAATCAATAGGGCATACAAAATCAGTCCTATTATAGACTACTTGAACAACAAGATGAAAGAAATATATAATCCTGATCGTGAATTGACCATTGATGAGGAAATGGTGCTTTGGTGTGGCCGCTTAGACTTCCGCCAATACATAAAGGGAAAGCGGCACAAATATGGGATTAAAATATAGTCCCTCAACAAACCTGAAGGACTCATGCTATGGTTCCATGTTTATACAGGGGAAAATGATCCTTGTGGGGGGGGGGGAAAGGCCTTACTGTGAAAGTTGTTATGAAGCTCATGTCTGATTTTCTAGGAAAGGGCTATGCGTTGTTCATGGACAACTTTTATAATAGTTATTCGCTCACCTCTAAACTTTTACGGCGGCTCACTTACTCAACAGGCACGTTGCGTTGTGACAGGAAGTTCACACCACAGGATGTGAAGACGACCCATTTAGCAAAAGGTGGAACAGTAGCAAACTATGCTGAAAGCGTAATGGTGGGCAAATGGAGGGACAAACGGACAGTCACTTATATGTCCTCTCAATTTGACAATGAGATGGTGAAAGCCACCAATAAACGGAAACAAGAAAAAATGCTTCCTAAGCCTGTGATGCAATACAATGCACACATGAAAGGGGTCGACCGTCTAGACCAAATGTTGGCCTACTAACTCTGCTAACGCAAAACGCTTCGCTGGCACAAGAAGATGTTCGTGCACTTCCTTCAAGTGTGTATGGTAAATGCATATTTCCTACATAACATGCACAATCCGGTTCAGAAACTCAGCCTTTATGATTTTCGACTGAAGGTGTTGGAAGCACTCCTGCCCCCCAAACAAGCCCCATTGATGGTGACACCAACACGGAATAGTCTACATAAACTATCAAAGAATGAAAAAAGAAGGGCAAATGGTACCAGAGTTGCCAAACTTTGCCGTGTTTGTTCCAAAAAAGGAAAACGTAAACAAACTGTTTACATTTTTGGCGTATGCCCAGACGAACCTGGATTTTGCGAAATTTGGTGTTTCGATAAGTCCCATGAGGAAGTTGGAAATTAATTAATGAAGAAAAAATGGCGGCGGGAGAGGATGTATATATCTCATGCACTTTATATTTTTCCAGCTTTCATATATAATATGTTATTAGACATTTAAAATTTTTTTAAAATTTGTTATATTAAAGGAACAGTGGGGGGGGTGTAAATTTATTTTTCCCATACATAGGTATATTTTTTATAATTTTTTACGTGATAAGAACAATTGTACACGTGTCAGTGGGGTCGTGCTACCAAAAAAGTGAACGGTGACAGTACACGTACTGGCACCAGTCGCGGCATACTACAATTGTAGTACCGGAAATGACGTCCTCAATTCCTTCTTTGATGGATGCGTAAACATCTGCAATCCGCATTTTGGACACCTGGACATCATTTTCTGGTAAGTAATCAAAAAACATTTTTAGAATTTTAGAGGGTGTAATGTTACTTGTTTACAGCAGCGAATGTGTTAAAAATAATATTATTATATGTTAAAAAATATAAACATGGATATTTGAACCCTGTTCTTATGACAGTTCAGTTTAAAAATATTAAAAGTTTATCAAAGATGGTGTTCACAACAAACAAGCGAAGGGGGGGGGAGTGATTCTGCAGTATGCACTCTTGCATAAGTCAACACAAGTAATTTGGGTAAGAAATACCTTATTTTTTGTTTGTTGATCAAATAAATAGTCCTATTTATTTGTATTTAGTTGTTAACTCCTTAATAGTAATTTAGTTGTTAAAATTAAGAACAGTTATAATATAAAATGACCAGTAACAATAATATTAAATTTTATTATTAATATTTTCTTTTTGTTTACAGGGAAAATCCTTTTGTTTTTGTCATCAACTTAATCTATACTTTTTAATTCTATTGCTTCAATATGAAAAATAGAGTAGGACTTTTAATCACTTATAGAAATAGGATTTCTTTTGTCTCAAATTTCAAAATTGTCTTTAGATCTTTGTATTTGGGATCAAAGCAAATATTATTTGTTCCATCTGGCCTCTACATCATGAAAGTTAATATAGTTTGAGTTTAGTATGACGATTGTCCAAATTAAAACTGGGTATATAGGATAATAAATGAGAGTGACAAAAATAAATGAATATATTTTAAAACATACAATAGAATTTATTTTATCTAATTAAAAAGTTAAAATTTGACAATACTCGTACATGCTAAATGTTTAATTTTATCATATCAAGATATAGTACACCCTTTTTTAAATGTTGTAAAATTTAACCATTTATTAAATGTTTGTTTTTCTAAAAGATATACAACCTTGTTAATAAATGTTGTAAATGCAACCTCACTACACATTTATTAAATGTTATTTTTCTCAAGATATACAACCTTTTTCTAACGTTGTAAAGTGCAACCTTTATTGTATAAATATTAAATGCCACTGACAAACTGATGTGAAAATAAAAGGTTTAGGATTATTACATGAACTGAAGTTATTTGATTTTGTATTGGCTTTGAAAATCACTCACACGAAACTTTTATTAATTTTAAAAGTAAGCAAAAACTTCAGAGTGATGACATTGACCTTTTGATTGCCATGAACGGAGTTAAAATGCTTCGCGAGTCACTTTTGTCACAAAGGAATGAAACATCCTTTAACAAAATTTTTAATTGTGGAAAATAAGTTTGTGAAGAAATTGATGTGGAAATTCCTGTTATGAGAAAAAGAAAAGTGTCTTCACGCATTGATGAAGCTGTCAAAACTCTCACTATTTTGATAGTAAAGAAGATCAAGACAGATGTTTGACATTTTACCCTTTTATAGGTTCAGTGGTAATGAGCATAGACGAACGATTTGAGCAAGAAACATGTGATTTAATAGTTGCAGTTGGAAGCAGGAGAGAATGATTTGACACTATTGTCAAAAAACTTCAGGTTGACTTTAATGGGATCAAAACAGAACAAAAACTACTACAAAATGACAAGCGTGATAGTGGAGCGCCTCCAAAAGATAAACATAATAACTTACAAAGCTTTGAAGATTCTGTATATTTAATTACACTTGGCTTTGGACCATGGAGAGGGTTTGCATTTCGGAATTGACCCCTTGCCACGCCGCCTCTCCGCGTCGTTAGTGAGTTCGAGTAGGGTTCTTCTTGCCCCACGTTGGAACGCCACTTACCACGCCGAAAGTCTTGTCTGACTTCACGCGAATTTAAGATTCTTGTTCCCTTTTTTGGAACACTATTATCACGAACTCTTAAACTCGCTGTACGATCACCACCGACTGGGCGAACCACCTTTCTTTTCAGAGCAGACGCGGGCAAGGCCAAGATGCTCACTTTTACTTTTTTAAATCAAAGATTTTGCAACTCTTGGCTCTAATAAGTATGAGCTTGTCCTCATAAACTTACTAAATTTTAATTAACGCAAAATTCCCTGAATTTTATCTCAATGCTCGATTATTTAACTTTTTTAAGATTAACTCTCTCTCTCTCCAAGGTCGTGCCTTTTGGGAGAAATCGGCTCTTAAGTTCTGATGATAACTTTTTAAAATTTTCAAATTATATTACCAGAGCACATATATATATAAAATTTATGTTAAAACAAAGTAAATAGCATACACAGAATGGATTTATATTAAAAACACAACAAAATTTAGAAATGAATTATTTGTATATTATCTCTTCTTTTCCACAGAAAAATTTTATATTCAAAACCTTTTTAATCACACAAAACAATTTAATTGAACAATAACACAACTATTTATTTATTTAACAACATTAATTAATGTAAGATTATCTATATATTAAACAAAAATAAAAGCGCTTGACTTTCCAGACAGAACCACAAACAGTTTTTCCTGTACTGAAAAAGTCGTATTTAAATTATTAATTATTATCAACACCAAAGCAGAGGTTTAAAAAATGAATTTAATTTTTAATAATTCCCCTAATGACGTTATATTTGAAAAGAAGTTAATATTTGCGAATTATTCCTTAAGTATAAGATACCTTCACACTTTAATAGAAGTTCTAGTTGGATTTGGAATTTGTTGTATTATTAAGATGATAGTGATGTGATGTTTTCTATCCAGAGTCTGTAAGCTGCTATGTAGTTGAATGCTGGTCTCGAATTCTTCTAAGTCGCCTTGAAGATCGATTAAAGTTGAAATTATTCTAAGTCCAATTAGTAGAGTGACAGTTGAATCTTCCTCTCAGCTCAGAGTCGGTTGCAGAAGAAACGTCCTTTAAGCGTCGATTCCAAATCAAAAGTAATCGTCTTTCGACGATTAAAACTCGGTCTCCCTGTCAGTGGGAATTAATCCACTTTTCTGGAGCCAATTTTCCTCCCTTTTTGGGAAAAAGGTATTTTCCATATATTATGTGTTTTCAGGCCCTTTTGGTCTGAAATATTTACACTATATGTTTTATTAGTCCTATTTTTTGACTAATGAATAGTTTTCTTCCTTAATTATTAATTAAAACACCTTTTAATTAATAATTTATAATATTTTTTCTTTAACGTTATCTTTGATCCATGTTGGCAACATGATGATTCTGACTTTAGACTCTGCTTGAAGATGCGCGCGCAACTGTTCATGTTTTGGCATGAAAATCTCTACTTTTGACGTTTTTTCGTTCAACTCGCTATAACTTTCGAACGCTCGAACCGATTTTAAAGTTCCTTTCGGATTCTTCTTCCTTTCCATCTTGTGGGTCTTGTGGAACTTGATTCATCGCTCTACTACGCTTCGTTCGCGAGTTATCGCCCTTTTCCTGAAATTTGATTTTTCCCCTTTTCAAATTTTGAGATAAGTCCTTTCTCAAAATTCTTTTGACGAAATCTTGTTCCTCTTCTACTACGACGAAAAACTATGTTTGCACTTTTCCCATAACTCGTTTGGTTGTCGAGTTATTCGCCTTTGAAGTCCTTAAGTTTGTGTCGTATGAGTTTATGTTCATAAAAACCCCCCCATTATATATTATTACTTCTGCTTTGGTGTGTTACCATTTTACATACTAGATACATATAATTATCATGTTACTTTACCCCTTTAACGTTTATTTTACCCGCTTTTGGGCTTTGAAGTTTTACGTTTTGTAATTATTATATCTCCCTTATTTTATTTTCAAATTTGATTCTAAGTACCTATTATTGTGCCCTATTGTGGTCTCTACAATAGTACTTATTATTATTTTTTAAATGATCCCCCCTTCAACTCAAAAATTCCAAAAAACTCCCCAAGAATGACTTTCTAAGTCCATTCTCACCTGTTAATTATTATTAATTCATATTTTTTATTTGTGATTATTGTTACTTCCCCACTTGGTTATGACTCTACGATTTTTGAATTTTGAATTTATTCTTTTTCCAAATTTTAGGTTTTTGAGCCCTTCTAAAAACTTGAATAACTTTTTTGTTTTATGTGATTTTAAATTTATTCTTCGATATTATTGGTCGGTTGACTCTACTGAATATTTATTTATATTAATAATTTAGTTTTTTAATAAAATAGGAACTAAGGCAGTTTGACTTTTCACGTTCGAACAAGCAAGTTTGCTCTCGAGCTGGCGTGACGTCATCGCTCCCCCTCGTCCCCACTCTACAAGGTTTAGCGCGGCAATTTAACTTGTTTTAAATGGACTTGAGACGTTTGGCTTTTTCCAAACCGCCTCAAAATCCCCCCTTTGAACTAAAATTTTCGGTTAAAATGAAAAATTCCTATTTTTCATTTTTTTTAAAAAACTAAAATTTTAGTATTAAACCCCTTTTTCGACATATCACATTTCATATTAACTATTTATTTATCATCTCTATTAATCATCAACATAAAGTTTGACATATTAACCTAACAACTTATATAAGCACATTTATTTATATCTAAAAAACATCTCCTCCATCATTTCATATATTGATATACTCCAAACACATTTTATTCATTATAGTATAATATTTATATATTCAAAACACATTTTATTCATGATAGTATAATATTTATATATTCAAAACACATTTTATTCATGATAGTATAATATTTATATATTCAAAACACATTTTATTCATGATAGTATACTATTTATATTTTCAAAACACATTTTATTCATGATAGTATAATATTGATATATTCAAAACACCTGTTATTTATTATGGTATACATACAAATTTGCTTAAGCGTTCTTATAATCCATTACAGCCGTTTCATCTAAACGTCCTTGCTGTAAATAAACACATTATCACACACAAAACATATTACATTTATATAAGGAATAATTCGTCTTATATGATTCTATTTATCTGCTTTGGTTGAATTTAAAACTATGCCTACATATATATAAAGTACTTGGTAACTACAACGATTATTATCCTAATTGTAGTTAAAAAGAAAAAATTATTTATGCTATTGGAAATCTCCCTTTAATAAAAAACAAAACAGTACACATTTAAACATCCATTCATTCATTTCTATCACCCTCCAGCTAATTTGTTGAACACGCAGTCGTTCAATATTTGTTTATCAATATCCTGTCTTCCCCTTCACCTCCTCGTCTATACTTTGTTTATTCAGGTGCGGCTTGCAGATGCGTGTTACTGCTATGCTCCTGACCTTGTACACTTAGGAATTTATTCGGGACTTTTCCTGTTAATCACTGACCTAGGTTACATTCTTTTAAATCAGCTGAGAGTCCGTTATTTCCCTTTTACCTCACTCGCTTCTACACTTTACATATTACAACTTTTAAACATTACAACTTATACATTTTATTCATGAAATTTCTTCAAATCTTTGATGTCATAACGACCTTTAACTTTTTGAGTGTCGATATTTATTACCTCATATGTTTTTCTCCCCATGACTTTGCTCACGACATATGGTCCACCATATACGAGCATTAATTTTTCGGTCTCGCTTCTATCCAAATTCGCTCTATTTGCATTCAATACGAGGACACGATCCCCTACCTGAAATTTTGTTTCTCGTATTCTTTGGTTAATTCTCTCCGCTCGCCTTGTGCCGATTTGCGTCATCCTTTGAAGACATTTTTGCTTCTTTTCTGCCCAAGTTTCACTCTGTCGTAGCTCTCTGTCTCGTGGGAAATATGACTCCCATACATAATTTGGATCCCTATTCAACTGTATTTGTATTGGTGCATACCCGGTAGTTTCATTTGGTGTGTTGTTGATCAACTCTTCTATAAAAGGTAATTGCTTCCGCCAGGTGGTTTGAGTATCGTGACAATAAGTGCGTAATAGTCTCCCCACTTCTTTGTTGACTCTTTCTGCCAAATTTACCTGAGGATGTCTTACCGGGATCAACACATGTTCTACTTTTTGTTCAGCAATCCACTTCTTCCAATTTCTAGATGTAAATGCTGCTCCAAAATCAGTTAAAATTTTCTGAGGTTTCCCAAAATTGTTCATATAATCTGTCATATGTTTGATGCTGTTATTTGTGGTTGGATTTCTTACTGGATATAGTTTTATAAATTTTGAAAAGGTATCTATTATAACTAAAATATGTTGTATATTTCCAAGTCCTTTTGGCAATGGACCTAAGTAGTCTATGGCTATCATCTCGTTGATGTCCCTAGGAACAATAGCCTTAGACATTCCTTGCAAATATTTATTCGTCTTTTTCGCATATTGGCAAATTCTACATTTTTTGATTACCTGTAATATTCTATACCCAGCATTTTTTATATAAAAACATTTATTTATCATCGCTAACAATTTGTTCCTTCCTAAATGGCCATATATTCTGTGAACTTCACTTATGAAATCATTTTTGTTTATTTCAGGGATAATTATTTTCCATTTATTATTAATCTCCTGATATACAATATCATTAATTATTCTAAAATTATCTCTTTCCTGCAAGTTTATTCCTTTCATTGTTAATTCCTGTAATTGATTATTTCTAAAATTTTGCATTATATCCTGAAATTTTCTTGTTGTGACTAATTTTGTCTGACTTAATTTTAACCTAATTTTATTTCCACTTGGACAATTTTCGTTTTGACCATCATACATCCTGCTTATGATGTCACAAGGAACGTTTATTTTTCCTGCACAGTGTTCAATTTTGGCATCATACTCTTGGATTGCCAGTATCCATCGAGTTAGACGAGCTGTAGTTAATTTGCAGCTTCTTAGGAACTTTAAAGCTTTGTTATCAGTTATCACCGTCAGTGGTGCCCCTACAATCAATGGCCTAAACTTCTCCAGACCATGAACTATGGCTAACAACTCCTTCTCACAGATGGTATAAGCTAACTCCGCTTTCTTTAAAGTTCTGCTCACAAATCCTATAACTTGTAACTCGCCCAACTCATTTTTCTGGTACAACTGGCTAGCAATTGCACCATCACTCGCGTCGGTTTGCAAAAACGTTTCCTTGCCTTCCACAGGATGCATGATTGTTACAGATTTCTTAAATAATGATTTAGTTTTCTCAAAAGCGTTTTGCATTACATGGTCCCACTTAAATGGTTCATTTTTTCTTAATAACTTTAACAATGGTTTAATTTCATGGGAATATCTTGAAGTAAACCTAGAATAGTAATTCACAAACCCTAAGAACGATTGCAGTTTTTTCTTATTAGTCGGTCTCGGAAAATCACTGATAGCTTGCAATTTTTCCGGATCCGTACTTATGCCTTGTTGCGAAATTACATATCCTAAAAATTTTACCTCCTTTTGACAAAAATAAGTTTTGGTGGGATTTATCGTTAGATTTCCTTCTTTAAATTTTTCAAAAATCGTTTTTAAATGCTCCAGGTGTTCTTCAAAAGTCTCAGACATGCATAACAAGTCATCGACATAACCTAACGTGTAGTCGTCGACTTCAGTACCTAATGTTAGGTCTATTGTCCTTATCAGCGCTGCCAAAGAATTTTGAAGTCCAAACGGTATCACTGTATAGTTATACACTTTATTGTTATATAAAAATCCCGTGTATTTTTTAGACTCCTCCGATAGTGGGACTTGCCAGAAACTAGATGTTAGATCGAACTTAGTTATGAATTTTTTGTTACGACCTTTCCTTAAAATTTCTTCTATAGGCGGCGCACTTTCATAATCCGGCTGTATTATCTGATTCAGTCTTCTAGCATCCATACATAGCCTAATGGTTTTATTCGGCTTTAACACTACCACCATCGGATTAATATACGGTGTTCGGGATCTCTCTATAACTTTATACTTTAGCATTTTATCTATTTCCTCCTGTACTTGTTTCCTATAATTTATTGGAATGGGGTAATTTCTATTAACATAAGTTTTATTATCAGTGATTTTTAGTTCATGAATGTATTTATTAGATTTTCCTGGAATTTCGCTAAACACAGTATTATATTTTTCCACCAAAACTTTTATTTTTTCTTCTTGATCGATTGTTAAAACACTATTTCCTAAACCTAAAATTTTGCCGTTTTCTTCAAACATTAATTCTTTTACATGAAACTCTTCTTTCCTTTTATATTTCCCCTTGGGCCGTCCTCCTTTTATTTTATACTTCGTAGAATTTTTGAATTTAACTTTCTTCTTTCGATACCTTAAATTTCGTCCATTTTGTCTCTCCGGATCCGCCATTTGTATTATAGCTCTCCAATCACTCCCGTCTCTGGCGTCGAATCTGTCTTGTGTAAGTTCCGAATCGTTTTCAGAGTTATTTTGCAAATTTTCGTCGTATTTTATTATTTTATTATTTTCGTCGATTATTGCCTTTGGCACATTTTTATTTCCTTTATTCTCCGCTCCTTTCAGCCGTTCATCTTTATTAATTACTTGTTTACCTTTATCCCACGCTTTTAACAGCACTTCATCATTGTTAAAATTTGCATTTTTCCTCTTCGCCGATTCCTTCCTTGCACTTAACTTGCTTCCTCGCTTTTGACCACTTTCTGATTTGTCACTACTCGGTCTAGACACGTCCTTTGCTTTTTGTTTTAGGTCCGTAGGCATTTTAACGGCCAACACACAAGCCCCTTTTGCTCGCTTGTGCGAATTTGAGCCTCCATTATTCGCTGCTGACGACTCTACCATTTTACCGGTTTCGCCGCCATTTTGATGTTCGGTCTGCGCGTCGCTTTTGCTCAATCTTGATATCTTATTCTCCTTAAGAAAATCTACAACAATAAATTCATTTTCCTTTACCAATTGTAGGAAACCCTTTTCCATATTAATGCGACTTCGATATTTGCACATCAAATCACAACCCATTATAATTTGGCTTTCCAGCTTTGGTACCACCATAAATACCCCTCTTATTGCTTGGTTATTTATTCTAATTTCCAATAATGCCTGTAATTTAATCTTCTGTCGTTGGCTTTTTATCGCTGTCACCATTTCCGTATTTACAACTGGTAATTCCATGATTTTATCGTTCCTATTTTTAAGCACATGTTTATAAAAATCCTCTTGCACACAGGACATTTGAGCTCCGGTGTCAATGGACATATTTACTTTTATATTTTCGATTTCTATCCCTATTTCCGGACATTTTTCGTAAACTTCACTATTTAAAATTTTATTATCTCTTTCCTCCATTAAATCTTTCTTAATTTCTGTGTTTAAAATCCCCAATTTAATTTTATTTATTTTCTGATCCCCCCTTTTAAGTTTCCTAAATTTGGTTTTATCGTCGATCTCAATTCCGTTTGTATTATCCTTTTTCTGCCAAAAATTTTGCCTTGAGATCTCGTATTTTAGTTTTTTGTGACCTTGGGCGGGAATTTTTGATTTGAAGGACCCGGGTTTTGAGGTATTTGTGGTTGAGGTTTATTCTGGGTTTGACCATAGGATCGAGGGTTAGGGTTTTGGGATGGTTTTGAGTAGTCTTGATTCCTTTGCCTGAAATTTTGATCTCTTTGTGGTCCGTCCCTCCTTTCGAAACTATCTGGTCGGCGAACTTCTCTCGTCATTCCGTCTACGTTTTCAATGGTCCTCAAAAACTTGATAGCGTCCTCCAAATGCTCACTAGCCCTACCAATACACGCTAATTGAACTTTTTGGTCGAAATGCCTCATCAGTTGGTATATAAGGAACTCTTCCGGAATTTTGGGTTCCAAATATTCGGCCTTTCGCACCATTTTACAAAAATAATCGACCCTACTCATATTTCCGTTAGGATTATATCTATGGTTTTCTATCTGATTCCTAACTACTTGTTGCGTTTGATAACCCCAATAATGCTCTAAAAATAACAATTTAAACTGGCTATATTCTTCTGTATCTCGCTTGATTATTTCCCACCATTCCATGGCAGCTCCTTTCAATTTTTTCTCCACTACTTTCAATTTATCACTTTCTTCCATCACGGGATTTATTTCTTGGAATACCTCCTCAATTTGTTTTAAAAATTGCACAGGATTTTCTCTTGAATTTCCCCAAAATTCTATAGTTTTTGACTCTAAATTTGCCCTATCTAAATAAATTATATTTTTAGCATTACCACCGGTTTCTTTAATTTTGGCAACTTCCCTAATTTTAACTTCTAATTTTTTAACTTTCTCCCCAATTTCTATAGTCGACTTTCCCTGTTCCTTTAAACTGTCCGTCATTTTTTTAATTTCCCCTACGCACTCTTCCACTTTTTCTTCACAAGTTTCTTTCGATTCTTTCTTCTAATCTTCTTAATTTGTCCTCGTCTTCCTTCTCCTTTTCTTTTCTCTGTTGTTCCGCTTTGTCCTGTTCCCTCTCTTGCTTTCTTCTATCCTCCATTTGGTTCAGGTACCTCACCATTTTCTGCATTTCTGTCTCCTGTTCCTTTGAACCCTCCTGTTTTGCTGGATCTTTCGCTGGTCCCATTTTCACTTCACTTATTCACTTGGTTTATTTAATTAGTTAAAAAATTTAAATTTCGGTTTAATTTGGACTCTACTTTTAATTATTATTATTTTTGCAATTTAGTATATTTGTCGTTGTAATTACCAGCACAACTTATTACTAACACACATGTACATATAAATTATATCAGAACTTAAGATATTCTCGTTCGTATGAAACACTAAAAAATTCAAAATTTTGAAAATTTGTTCCAAAACTTTGCTTTTTCGTGCCCCACGTTGGGCGCCACTTGCCACGCCGCCTCTCCGCGTCGTTAGTGAGTTCGAGTAGGGTTCTTCTTGCCCCACGTTGGAACGCCACTTACCACGCCGAAAGTCTTGTCTGACTTCACGCGAATTTAAGATTCTTGTTCCCTTTTTTGGAACACTATTATCACGAACTCTTAAACTCGCTGTACGATCACCACCGACTGGGCGAACCACCTTTCTTTTCAGAGCAGACGCGGGCAAGGCCAAGATGCTCACTTTTACTTTTTTAAATCAAAGATTTTGCAACTCTTGGCTCTAATAAGTATGAGCTTGTCCTCATAAACTTACTAAATTTTAATTAACGCAAAATTCCCTGAATTTTATCTCAATGCTCGATTATTTAACTTTTTTAAGATTAACTCTCTCTCTCTCCAAGGTCGTGCCTTTTGGGAGAAATCGGCTCTTAAGTTCTGATGATAACTTTTTAAAATTTTCAAATTATATTACCAGAGCACATATATATATATAATTTATGTTAAAACAAAGTAAATAGCATACACAGAATGGATTTATATTAAAAACACAACAAAATTTAGAAATGAATTATTTGTATATTATCTCTTCTTTTCCACAGAAAAATTTTATATTCAAAACCTTTTTAATCACACAAAACAATTTAATTGAACAATAACACAACTATTTATTTATTTAACAACATTAATTAATGTAAGATTATCTATATATTAAACAAAAATAAAAGCGCTTGACTTTCCAGACAGAACCACAAACAGTTTTTCCTGTACTGAAAAAGTCGTATTTAAATTATTAATTATTATCAACACCAAAGCAGAGGTTTAAAAAATGAATTTAATTTTTAATAATTCCCCTAATGACGTTATATTTGAAAAGAAGTTAATATTTGCGAATTATTCCTTAAGTATAAGATACCTTCACACTTTAATAGAAGTTCTAGTTGGATTTGGAATTTGTTGTATTATTAAGATGATAGTGATGTGATGTTTTCTATCCAGAGTCTGTAAGCTGCTATGTAGTTGAATGCTGGTCTCGAATTCTTCTAAGTCGCCTTGAAGATCGATTAAAGTTGAAATTATTCTAAGTCCAATTAGTAGAGTGACAGTTGAATCTTCCTCTCAGCTCAGAGTCGGTTGCAGAAGAAACGTCCTTTAAGCGTCGATTCCAAATCAAAAGTAATCGTCTTTCGACGATTAAAACTCGGTCTCCCTGTCAGTGGGAATTAATCCACTTTTCTGGAGCCAATTTTCCTCCCTTTTTGGGAAAAAGGTATTTTCCATATATTATGTGTTTTCAGGCCCTTTTGGTCTGAAATATTTACACTATATGTTTTATTAGTCCTATTTTTTGACTAATGAATAGTTTTCTTCCTTAATTATTAATTAAAACACCTTTTAATTAATAATTTATAATATTTTTTCTTTAACGTTATCTTTGATCCATGTTGGCAACATGATGATTCTGACTTTAGACTCTGCTTGAAGATGCGCGCGCAACTGTTCATGTTTTGGCATGAAAATCTCTACTTTTGACGTTTTTTCGTTCAACTCGCTATAACTTTCGAACGCTCGAACCGATTTTAAAGTTCCTTTCGGATTCTTCTTCCTTTCCATCTTGTGGGTCTTGTGGAACTTGATTCATCGCTCTACTACGCTTCGTTCGCGAGTTATCGCCCTTTTCCTGAAATTTGATTTTTCCCCTTTTCAAATTTTGAGATAAGTCCTTTCTCAAAATTCTTTTGACGAAATCTTGTTCCTCTTCTACTACGACGAAAAACTATGTTTGCACTTTTCCCATAACTCGTTTGGTTGTCGAGTTATTCGCCTTTGAAGTCCTTAAGTTTGTGTCGTATGAGTTTATGTTCATAAAAACCCCCCCATTATATATTATTACTTCTGCTTTGGTGTGTTACCATTTTACATACTAGATACATATAATTATCATGTTACTTTACCCCTTTAACGTTTATTTTACCCGCTTTTGGGCTTTGAAGTTTTACGTTTTGTAATTATTATATCTCCCTTATTTTATTTTCAAATTTGATTCTAAGTACCTATTATTGTGCCCTATTGTGGTCTCTACAATAGTACTTATTATTATTTTTTAAATGATCCCCCCTTCAACTCAAAAATTCCAAAAAACTCCCCAAGAATGACTTTCTAAGTCCATTCTCACCTGTTAATTATTATTAATTCATATTTTTTATTTGTGATTATTGTTACTTCCCCACTTGGTTATGACTCTACGATTTTTGAATTTTGAATTTATTCTTTTTCCAAATTTTAGGTTTTTGAGCCCTTCTAAAAACTTGAATAACTTTTTTGTTTTATGTGATTTTAAATTTATTCTTCGATATTATTGGTCGGTTGACTCTACTGAATATTTATTTATATTAATAATTTAGTTTTTTAATAAAATAGGAACTAAGGCAGTTTGACTTTTCACGTTCGAACAAGCAAGTTTGCTCTCGAGCTGGCGTGACGTCATCGCTCCCCCTCGTCCCCACTCTACAAGGTTTAGCGCGGCAATTTAACTTGTTTTAAATGGACTTGAGACGTTTGGCTTTTTCCAAACCGCCTCACCCTGTCAATGGAAACCCTGTCCAAAGTTTAAGGGTAATTAAATACTATACAGAAAGTTTCAAAATACATGGCACTGTGTCTATGTAATTCGTATTTTTATTTGGTAGGTATGACAAGGACAGCCTTGAAGAAGTGGTTGGATTGGCTAAGCATTGAAAATCGTGTTAACATGTTCTCCAAGATTTATACCACATTAATTAAAACATATTCTTGTAATACCAATAACAAATACTTCATCTGAGAGAAGCCAAACTAAGTATTGTAAAATCAAAGCTCAGAACAAGCATCACTCAAGATAGATTGGAGTATTTGAGCTTCCTTTTATTAAGCAAGAGTTAGCAGTAAATGTGGATTGTAAAAACATTATTGAAGAATTTAAAGTACTGATTCTTGGAGAAAGGCGTATGCTACTGTAAATTTACATAATTTAAAAAATAAATAAATACATTATGTTTTGTGTATGTATCAGAAATATTTTTAAATATTACATTTAAATATAATGTATCCCTATAAAACAGTAGATAGAAGCAAAGTTTACACATTCAACTTGAACTATTTTTGAAATATTCAATTAAAACTTTTTTGTAGAAAAATTTTTGGTTTAATTTTAACGGAGAAATTGTTTAAAACACATTTTAGACAGCATATTCTTTTTAAAAAATTCCAGGATTGTAACCCCCCCCCCTGCACTATCATTCATGGTTCCTGCACTCTCTAATAAACGTAGCTACACACACCTATGGCTGTGTTGGATAATAATAATATATTATATTACCTTGTAATAAACATGCACTTTAATTTAACCTGAAAACAGTGAAAATACATTAATTTAAATTTTACAAATTAAACAATATTGTTCTACATTTTTGACAACTTTCCTTGGAAAACAATAATATTTTCGTGCTTGATAATAAAAACAAAAGGATGGTTAGCAGTAAATTTCTTCGGATTATCCGTTGGAAAAAATTGTGAAGATCCAAAGAGTAACATAGCTGAAAGTAAAAAGAAAAAGAAATTATAAAAATATAATTGTTTTAAAATGCTACTGTAATAAATTGAACTCATTACAAAACTAATTTATAGAATATAAAAACAGAGCATCATAGGAACATATGGTTTTTTCCAAAATTTGGAGTTTTAACTGTGTGGATGACAAATATTATATTATCAGAAAAAAATAATAAATAACTTTTTATTCTACTAAAGGGAGTTTATTACTACCGTTAAGTGTTTTCCTTTTTATTGTTTAAAGGAGAAAACCTCTTAGTTATACTTGTAGAAAATGGAAGAAAGGATCACAAAATAACAACTACTAGTTGTCGAATGCTCTAATAGCATCAGAGTCAGAAGAGAATAAGAGTTGGTCAAGGGAAAGTGGATAGAAAGATAAAAGACGGGTGGTCTAACTCAATATTACATGTGGTCCTTGGATTTGCCAAACCCCTACTCACTCTACTGAGCCTCTGAGTAGACCACTACCGGTTTTAACTTGTTCGGAATATTTATTGATACTCCCTCTTGTTTACTTACTAATTTGTTTTTGTATTTTTTATTTTGTTAGCCCCTCATAAATGACCTGTAGGCCTACTTATTGAAATTGGTAGTGGTAATAAATTCACTTTTTGTGGATGAAGTATTGGTGTTTTTCCTTACCACAATATGAGTTTTGTTTTAGTGCTTAAATATTAATAAATTTCAGAAATGCATTAATTCGCCAAATTTTTAAGTATCTATATTATAAAACCGTTAAATGAGGTGTGTATTTTTGTGCTTCCATGAAGAGCTTTTCAGTATAAGTCCAGATGACATAGGGATGACTTCCATGAAATGTTGTTACATGGGTCTTCCTGGCCTCAAACGTAAGATGAAAAAAATACTTATTAAATTTCCCAAGTTAAGATTATGAGGTTACTTTTTATAAGAATGTAGAAGTTATTTTTAATAGGTGAAAAATGCTGAGATGTCTAAGAATTGTAGAAATTAAATTTTAAAGATATTGTAAAAGTTATATTGAATCATGTTGAAGTTCCAAATTGTAAGTTTTATTTTAAAATTTTGTAAAAGTACAACATTTTGTAATTTTCTTCAAATATAAAATCATTTGAATTATTTGTCATTCCTTTTAAAAGACTTATCCAAATGAATGAACTATCACAACACTTAATGACAACTACGAGCAACACTAGACCTACATTCCAATCATATGAGAATTCCTACTTTTAATCAGAAATTTGTAAATTAAAATTATTTCCCTATATTTTCGACCTATATCCTCCACCTCAAAATCGTCCCAAAATATCCTTTCTATCTAGGAAAATTATCAAAAAGACCTAACACAACTATCCAAAACAAGTAAGTATCTCGATTTTAAAAGCACAAATATAAAAAAAAAAAAAAAAAAAAAAAAAAAAAAAAAAAAAAAACTATCAATAGCCATTATAGGCGGTCCCCTGATCAATTTCTTATAATACGAAAAAACTAAAACCTGACAGAAGAAAAGAATTATGTCATCATTTAGAGTTAAATGTTTAATATCCAAAAAGTTGTTCGTGAAAGACTGAGGATTTATGAATAATTTCCTATAAATCAGAGTTATAGGAAAGTTATGTTATCCTTTAGTAATGTTAACCGACTAAGTAAGTAATGTGATTCAGAATATAATCAAGCCTATGGCCCAGAATCAACAGAGCACAGGGTAACAAATAAGGCTCTTAAAAAGGCTATCTGAAAAAGCAAAGAGGAATACTGGAGATTACTCTGTGACGAGCTAAACAGAGACCCCTGGGGTTTAGTATATAGACTGGTGACTCGGAAAATTGGCGACCCATGCGCTACTAAAGCAATGAGCCCAGACACAAGTAGAAGAATTGTGGATACTCTTTTCCCCAAACATCCATGTAGGGCGTGTCATGCACCCTGCAGCCAGACCGGTAGTTTTTATGACGGTAGACATTAAAAATTGTACTTTTAACTCAGTTTGTTGGGCAGATATAATGAAGGCGTTGACTTGTGATTTTGCTGTACCTTAATATCTCTTATGAGGGACTATATAAGTAATCGATGGTTGCTTTGTGAAATAGAGGAAGAATTCTGGAGTAAGGAAATGACCGTGGGGGCGGCTAAAGGATTAGTTCTGGGAATCAACTTGTGAAACGTTCTGCTGCGGTTGGAGATGCCGGAGGGAGTGTACATGGTGCTTATGTAGATGATGTAACGGCAATAATCACGGCCAGAAAAGTGGAACTAGCACAGATAACGGTGAACCAGGTAATGCGGCAAATTACCGCGTGGCAAAGTGATAGCAGTGTGAAGGTTGATGGCCAAGATGGGTGGTCTACATGCAAGTAAAGACGAGTCCTGATGGTAACAGTGCAGTCTGTATTGTTGTATGGGGCAGAGATTTGGGCCGAGACTGTGAAAATGTGGAAACATTGTTTTAGACTGTCCTCAGTTCAGAGAATGGGAGTAATTAGATATGCAAGCTCCTATCATACAGTGTCCATGGCAACAGTCTTAGTAGTGGCGGGAGTCATCCTGATAAACTTCTGACGGAAAAACAAAAAAGATATGGGACTGGATCAACTAGCGTCATGGAGAGGTGAATTACCACCTCACACAATTTCTGATGGGCATTGGATATTTTAGAATGTATCTTCACACAATGAGGAAGGTGGCTTCTAGGAACTGCTTAGATTAAAAGGAGGAGGATGATGATGTGAGGCACACCTTCTTTGAGTTCCAATGTTTTGGAGAACATCAGCAGAATATTAGTGACCTTATTGGTGGACTTTCTTCAAAAAGTATTGTGAAGAAGATGTTGTCAATGAAAGCTAATTGGGAGGGCATTGTGGTATACATCTAAACAGTGCTGAGATGTTAGAAGAAAGAGGGTTGGTTAGATCCATAGGAGAGTAGAAATCTTAGAGAGACCTTAGTACAGTCACCTCCTTAAAGTAATATGAGAGCAATACCGGGGAGGAATGCTGCCTAGGAAAGAGGAAGGGTTTTAGTCAGTAGTCCTACTGGAAGTCTGGCACTATAATCCCACAGGGACAGTGTCGAACTAAATAGTGCGTAAATGCATCTTCACCAAACCTCTATATAAAAAAAAGATTCAGTAGGCGACAACTTTAAAAGCCGGCAACTTCCGACGACAGTTGTAATACCTGTAAAATGGCTGATTTAATTTGAATATAGAATAACCGGGAATAGTTTATTATCAATTTGGGAGGGGATAGATAAGTCGAAAGAATGACTTGTATTATGTTTCAAAATAAAGGGAATTAAATTAACATAGGTTTCCAAACTTAAATAAATAATAATGCATAGAATTATAGATGTAATTAATAATAAGAAAATAAATAGTGTTTTGTGAATAAGACGATTGAACAGTGTTCATATGTGCAAGACATTTATTGCAGATGTTGCAAGTTTTGAATGAGAGTCCGTGGAGTAACAAATGTGAGCCCTGTGGAAGACAGGATATTTTAAAATTGCACCATGCGGTTGGCAGTCTGAGTCTGAGGTTGAAGAGAACAGTCTCAGTTAGGATTCTGGAGAGGAGAGTCATGTTTCAAAGTGTTAAACAGTCTTAGTTGGAGTGTTGAGGGGATGAGATGTGTTAAAAGGTTTCGTTAAAAATGTAAAGTAATTTGAACCATGTAGACAAGTGTGGCAAATGATATTAGTTTTTGAATAGAGCAGAGTGTTAGAAGTGTTTAGTTCTAACAGCGTGTTTTACATAAAGACAATGGACAATCACGCGTGTCGTATTCAAATATGGTCTGATGATGAACAATTATAAGGTGTAGAATGGACTAATAAGTTAACAGACTTTCTGAATACAAACATTCGCGAAGTGCGATTGAAATTTCCGATGGATGTCTCTTTCCGCGGACAGCATGGCGAAACTATCATCATATACCACGCTGCATGGACCACAATTAATTGAGTAATGTGTTCTACGACAAGGACTGGTAAAACGTGTTATTTAACACGCTGAATTTAATCTGTTATTGTATAAAATTTATTATGTTGGATTTTTTAGATTTTATAAATTTAATATTTTCAAGTAATTATATTTTTTCATGTAAAAGAACAATAAATGTCTACTGACATATTTATCCTTTTAAAATAACGTAAATTCAATAATAAAAAACAGATAAATTTAATCTGTTTAGTTGTATAAATAATTTTCTAGTTGCAACTTAAAGAGTAAACTCAAGTTTTAAAACGTAAACCTTCTTAAAAGGAAATAACTAGATTCAATGCTTCAAATGTCGGTTAACATTACTAAAGGATAACATAACTTTCCTATAACTCTGATTTATAGGAAATTATTCATAAATCCTCAGTCTTTCACGAACAACTTTTTGGATATTAAACATTTAACTCTAAATGATGACATAATTCTTTTCTTCTGTCAGGTTTTAGTTTTTTCGTATTATAAGAAATTGATCAGGGGACCGCCTATAATGGCTATTGATAGTTTTTTTTTTATTTTTTTTTTTTTTTTTTTTTTTTTTTTTTTATATTTGTGCTTTTAAAATCGAGATACTTACTTGTTTTGGATAGTTGTGTTAGGTCTTTTTGATAATTTTCCTAGATAGAAAGGATATTTTGGGACGATTTTGAGGTGGAGGATATAGGTCGAAAATATAGGGAAATAATTTTAATTTACAAATTTCTGATTAAAAGTAGGAATTCTCATATGATTGGAATGTAGGTCTAGTGTTGCTCGTAGTTGTCATTAAGTGTTGTGATAGTTCATTCATTTGGATAAGTCTTTTAAAAGGAATGACAAATAATTCAAATGATTTTATATTTGAAGAAAATTACAAAATGTTGTACTTTTACAAAATTTTAAAATAAAACTTACAATTTGGAACTTCAACATGATTCAATATAACTTTTACAATATCTTTAAAATTTAATTTCTACAATTCTTAGACATCTCAGCATTTTTCACCTATTAAAAATAACTTCTACATTCTTATAAAAAGTAACCTCATAATCTTAACTTGGGAAATTTAATAAGTATTTTTTTCGTTTATAAGATTTTATTATTAAATTACAATTTGTATGTAACTTTTAATTATTACAAAATAAGGTCTTCAAGTCATTTGAAAAGATATAAATATATGTCTTTATGCCACTCTTAATTTACCAGATATATGATAAATTAAATAACACCAGTTCAATAAATGTCCACATCATTATTAAATTCACAAAAATTTTATTACAAACAAAAGTTTTCAGTGAAATTATAATGTTTGTAGAAAGGATAAAAATAATTTTTTTAAAGTTTGACTTAAAAAAAATATATAAATAACATATAATTTATATTATAAAACGTAATACATAATACCAAGCAAATAAGTAAATATTGTTTTCTCTAGGATCTAATTATATATTGAGATTATTTGATTTGCCAAATCAACTGTTCTTATTATGAAATATACTTAACTTTGAAGGTAAGTTTGTTTTACCCAAACTTTTCCACAGAATTGCCATACAAAATACTACCTGTTGTTTATATACGAAAAATGTCTATGTGCAAACATTTTTTATTTAATATTAACGTCAATTTTAAGGTACTAAATATAATTAGGACAAAGTACATCAAAACCAAAGCCTAAAAGCTCATAACTACATTGTACATACCTTAAACTAGGTAGAAGCATTGAATTTATAACTAAGAAGAAGTTACATAACATACGATAATATGAGGCTCAATATATGGGTTGAACACTTATTGTTTTTTATGATCAGGTTCATAATAGGTTAGTGTAGGAGAAGTTGGAGCATGCAATGAAGGCATGCTCTCCTTGAAGATACCAAAAGTGTGCTGTTATATAGCGGCATTAGAGATTCTCATTTCTGAGCTTTGACCCATATCATGGAGACTATTTAGTAGTAAATAAAATTAATGGTAGAGGCCATAGTTGAATATATAATACAGTTCCCTGTTCAATATATACTGCATTTAGAAAATGGTTAATATTTTTACATTGGAGTTTATTTGGGGGGGAAATATTATTGTAAAAATAATTGCTACAACACAAAATTTTGTTGCAACTTTATATATAACAAAATCTGCACCACTAAACATTATTCATTTAATTTTATCCTAAACATAAATAAGTGTAATTATTATTGAATTCTATTATTGTACTATTTCAAACTTTATTAATTGCCAATAGTTATACATTGAAAACACTCTTTAATTATATGTATTGTAACATTAAATTGTTAAGTTAGTCTAAGGGTTATTTTATTCTTATGGGTTTAAAATTTTTGTCTAAATCTAAATATTGTATCTATTTTAACATTGCATTCTTCTCTAAGTTCGTATGTGATTAAAAAATATTTTAGCATATAAATTATGATAATGTTTTCATTTCTAGGTTTTCCCTGTTAAATTCTTTATGTTTAAACTCCTATTTCTATCTAGATTATATTATTGAGGTATGAGAGTTCAAGATATGAGGACACCCCAAGGACCTACTAACAAGACAAGCCAACGCCTTTGCCTTCAATGAGGCTTAGGAGTATTCCCCCAATGCTAGCATTAACCTAATTGTGAAACCCTTAAAATATGGCCCTTCTCCTAGTCTTGAGCCTTTCACAATCAATGATGATATGTTTAACAGTCTCTTCAGACTGTTAACATAGCCCTACAAACCAGGTCACTATTGATGATCCAGAGTGTTAGCAGATGTTTCCTGAAGTGGCCACGTCTAGTGAGTATAACTTGGTTATAACTGTTACTTGGTTCAACTTTTTCTACCCGACAAGTCCTCCATAAGTAACTTGAGGCTTCACTACCACACAATAGAGAAACTAAGCAATATGTGGATTAATACCCAAAATTAAAATTCCCAAGTGGCTGTTATGGTGACAAATTCCAAATTAAACTTATGGTGACGATTTGGATTTAAGCAGAACATTATTTATGTGCTCAATCCAAGTCAGTTTACAATGTAGGGTCAGTTCTAAGTATTTAACTGACTTAGAGATTGACAGCTGAGTTCCACCCAAATTCAGTCGGGAGAGAGATTCCAAGTTCAGTTTCCTTGTGAAAGGTATCACTACTGTTTTGGCAGCATTGGAATAAAGGTAGTCGCTGTAGTCCGACATTCAATCTGTCATCTACAATGTTATAATACTTACCCTGTACCATCAGGAGTATATAATTGGCATAGCTTTTGACGTAAATGTCAACTTGTGTCAAATCATAGAGGAGACCATCGACCATAAGGTTCCAAAGTGGTGTAAGTACGCCTCCCTGTAGACAGCCCCTGGAGGAAGCAATCTCAACTGATTTATTGAAGATTGAGGGCTGTATGCATTTAGAGCGCACTGACTCATCTACAAAATGACAACATCAGCACCATGCATACGCATCCCATACACCATGGCATCAAAGGATGTATTAACAAATGCACCTTCAATATCTAAGGAGATGCACAGTAACATTTGCTTAGCAGGCAGATATCCTCAATTTTGTCCAGCAGATGATGCAGACCAGTCTCACAGGATTTTCCGGGTGATAGGTGTGTTGGGGTCAATGAAGAACATACCTATTTCCTCGTGTATCTCTTCATCAGTCTTTAAAAAGTCTTCAGAATAAATGATAAAACAACTTTAAAGTAATAGTAGATATTTCTTGTTGAAACTCCATATTCAAGGATAAAATAAAGCAAAAGCTTAAAGTTTCAAATATTTTAATAATATAAATGAGCTACAATTGTTTCGCCTTGCGGCATCATCGAGCACCTTGGCATCGGGAGTAAGACCATGATAAGATAAAAACCACCACACATAAGCTACCATGTAAAGAATTTTTAATTTGTTCTTATTTTGTTGTGGTGCCAAATCATAATGAATTACACCATTACACAGGATTATATTTCCTTCATATTGATGTTAAAAGGCGTTTCTCATTTATCTTAATTAATTCAAATACTTTAAAATTATTCCATGTGGTTTTATATTTTAAATTATAAATATAAAATTTATCTGAAATGGTAAATGAATTGGTTGAATTGAGAAATAAAGGATAATTTGGTTAAAATAAATCTATGTTAAAGCAAGTAGCCTACACCAACAAAAATTTGATTTTATAGATGTACAACTTCTTTTATATGTATCTTTGAAAATCACAATAGCTGCTGTATTAACAGTTTTAACTAGATTTAGTAGATTTTTCAACAGTTGATAAATTATTTTAGTAGTATTTATTCAAACTGTTGTCCTAGATCATGATTTATATATTTAAAGTTCCCAATTTGTCCTAAAGCCCTTTCTTAGATATTTATTTCCTTAAATTTCCAAACTGTTAAACCATAAATTTCTATTCCCTATAAGTAGGGCCTACACTTCTTTCCTTTAAATGTAACATTATTTTGATGATTTTATTTAAATTATTAACTTGTGTATCCTTCCAATTTGACAGCCTACTTATTTCCGTACTATGGTTCTAAACTATCTTGTTTAAGTTAATTATACTGGGTTTATTTATGTTTCACAGAGGTCATATGAATCACTAGAGCACTGTGGATAAACAAACAAACATTTATCTAGGTCAAACAAGGAGAAAGATAGAAATATGGTTCAAAGAACATTTGCCACAAGTCATATCATGTATAATAGGACGGAAAAATCTAGTGTAGCTGAACATGCAGTCTCTACTATGGATGGTTTGGGTTTGAATATATAATTGAAAAAAGAAGTAACTAATAATAGATTGCTAGATAGTTTTTAAAGTACTGTACCTATTTCTAAAGCTGAAAAAGAGCCTATTCCTAGTTCCTCGTTGTTCTCCTTGTTAAAATCAAGATATTAAATGGCAATCATTAGTTAAGTTATTTTTATATCATTGTTATCAACCATTATTAGTTAATTTATTTATATAGTTTATTTACATATTTTTGATACTATGCTTTTAAATGTTACTCCATTAGTTTAGTTAGTTCTATCAACTGCTTAAGATATATATTTCATACCTCACACCATATATTAGATGGTAGCAGGTGTTGCCATGCCCATTGGCATTATATGTGATAAAGCCAACTGTGATTGGCTGAGGGGATCAGGCGATGGGCAGGAGGAACGCCTCCTTGTAATAGTAATTGAAGTTATTAAGGTTAGTGTCTATTGTGGGGTGTAAATGGGGTAGTGATGCGAAATGTATAGCCTCTCCTATCCAAGTGTCAACCTCACCTTCTTGCTGGTGCACCCTGTTTTAACTGACAAGGCTCTGACGACCGAGTATTGGAGTATTGGCGGTATAACCATAGCACCCCAATCCAAGGTGGAACAGCATATGCCGAGGGATGGATGGCTGATGGGCAATCAGTCGCTAATATGCGAACTCTGGATACCAGGTGACCTCCAGTAGTACATAACCTTATCCAGTAAGAGGCTCTGCTGAATGAACTGTTTAACTCTTCAATTACTCGTAGGAACAAAATGAACCCTGATAATTCAAACAAAAATAAACAAAAAATACGGAGGTGAACAAGCCCTCAAACCAAAACCCAAACCTGTGGCAGTGGAGGCTGGCGAAAGCAGCGCCTCAAAGCCAGAAGGTGGGGTTGAGAAACTGGTCAAAGAGACCGACCGCCGTAGCGTGGGCAAAAATAAGGTAAGGCTGAGTGGAGTTGCCTTCAAAAGATTCAAGTTCTTTTTGAAAGAAGGATATTCGAAAACTGAGGCAAGGAGATTAGCCATTCTGAAGAAGGAAGAATTTATTGTTCCTAGGAAGGTAGGTGGGACTCAAGCTCAGCCTACTAATAAAACGCATAGATCCGAGGACGAAAGCCTGATTGAGGCCAAAAAACCTAAGCAGATAGAGGGCATGTTGCCCTATCTAAAAAAACCGGAGGCTAAGGGGCAGAAGATGTCTCATATTAAGGTGCCTGAGAAGGTATTAAAATGGCAGTGATGTCTAGGAGTTTTCCAACCGAACTCCTTACAATGGACCAGATGGATCAAATTTGCTCGGCCCTTATGGACATAGTGGATGAAAGGTATAATGAAACTATTAAACCTAAGTTCCTAATCTCCGTCTATAAGGCCGGCTATTTAATGCTGCTTTGCAAAAATGAGGCCACACTGGAATAGGTCATGGCAGTTGATCTACACTCTTGGGAAGGCTCAGAACTGTGGGCCACCAAGGAGGCAGACATTCCTCAAGGATGTATCCTAATATGGGTTACTTCCCCAACTCAGTGGCAATGCTGGCGGAGAGGATGCTACATCGAATCCAAGGGCAGAACCATGGAATCACCACCTCCACCTGGAGGGTGATAAAGAAGGAGGCGAGGGGTACATTTGCACTACTAATCCTCTCACTCGACCAAAACTCAATGTTACCCAGGAATCCCTGGGTAATAAATTATCTTTTGGGTTCAAGGAGGTGGCTGTCAAGCTAAGGAAACCTAATGAACCACCACTGGTGGAGGAGCAATCCGATGCTCAGGACATAACCGCCATGGAGGAGGAGAAATCCGATCCTCAGAATACAACCACCACGGAGGAGGAGAAATCCGATCCTCAGAATATAAACACCATGGAGGAGGAGCAATCCGATTCTCAGGACACACTCACCATGGATGTGATGGAGGATGGAGGGACTAGCCCTCATTCCTCAGACACATCCTGAATATGGAGTGCGTGCAGGTGAACTTCCACCATGCGAAGGCTGCTTCTGCCACCTTATGCAAAAGGTTTGCCCAAGGCACAAAAATGGTGGGACTAGTTTAGGAGCCCTGGGTCAATGAGGGACGTATTTGTGGACTAGGCACCAAAAACTGTAAGTTGATTTATGATAGATCTGCCCTGGTACCGAGGGCGGCAATTCTGATTAACAAAACCATTAATCTCTATTGAAATATATCACCGTTCATTAGGCAACCTATTCCATTACTTATTTTTAGAAGGTTTATTTATACTTTATATTTAAAACTACTATTTTCTCGAATCTGATAGATTTGGTCAACGGACTTTACAACCAATAAATTAACTTCTATAACTAACTTTAAAGAGTTCTTGGCTTGTTTAGGTGGTTAAGCGCTATAGGGCCATGTAACATTTCATTTTTTATATCAATTGATAATACAATTGATAGTATTTCAAATACAAATTTATAACATACTATATCGAGCACTTATATCATCAGTTAATACTTAATATAATACATTAAATTATATATAAAATATATTAAGTAGTAAGTAAGGACCTAAATCACAACGGAAGCTTGAACAAGCAATTTAAAAAGATTTCTATTTCCCGTTTTCTTAACATCCAAGTATAAAGGTATAAAATAGTACTAAGAAAACAGCTAAAATAGATCAAGATATTTTTCAAATGTGTCAAGAAGTAATATTTTTTGCAGATTATATTTTACAATATACATATGTAGCATTTCGAAAACATCTTCTTTTTGTAATCAATAAAATTAATTCAAGATAACGTTTAATTGAAATTAAGATTACATTAACACAATTTCTATATTTCTTAGATTCTAATTATAAACCATTTCAGCAAAATAATTGGTATTATTACAAAACAACATTCCAAAGTATATGATGAACTTCACAATAAGATATTTTAATGTAAAAAATATGGATATTTATTTGCTTTTTACTTAGCTAATTGCTTAAGACTGAATATGGTTTTATAGAAATAAAAAGATGTTAGAATGTAATGTTATGACATAAGAACAATAAAAAGAAAACTTCAAGTTGAGTATCGATGTTTTATGCAACCTATTTAAAAAGTCTTAGGAATTTATAATAAAGTAAATTTTACTGTAAAGTAAGGGAATAACTTACATGTTTAAGAAGCAAGTTCTCAATGAATTTGTTGTTTACAAACTATGCCGTCAGTGTAACAATGAGGTAGATTATTAATAAATATAATGTTCCCAAACACACAGACACACGTATAAAAAGACATAATTCAAATACAGGGCTCTGAACCACATAGTATAAACTCAATTTCAAAATTTACAGTAATACCATGTGAACGAAAAACTTTAAAAGCAAAGAATAATCTGTTATTACATTATTGTCCATTTATTACATAGTTATAGTAAGTGAACATTTTGCAATACATCTATATAAACGAATTTTTGGAATGATAAATTCGAAAATAAAATATTTTGTTCGACACAGATGTTTTATCGATTTTAGAAATCGGCTAACCAAATTTAATTTAATTCTTATTGAAATTAAATTATACATTTTTTTAAATATCGAAAAATATGGAAAAACATTCTCCATCCCTGCACCCTCTATGTATGTTCAGTTCCTCTGTTTTCTAAATTGTGTACATAATGAGATAAATTGTATTAAACAATAAACTCATGCGTTTGTTAGCAAACTGAGTCCAAAAGACGGATAATTTGTTTTCTATATTTTAGCTACATAAAAGCCTTAAGAAAATTCATTTCAAGTAAAGTAAAAATATAATAAATAAAAGAAACAAGATTTTTTATAACGTCATGTAATTCTGATTTATTGTAATTCTAAAGTAGTTGTAGTTTGTTAATTATTAATAAGAGCTTATATATTATTACCACAACCAAGAGTTAAACGATTTGTTGTTTCATGAGAAAAATATTAAGAAATTAATCACACAATTAGTATTTCTCAGTTTTCTTCAAATTAATATCATATCACACCATTTATTGTAGGATTGTTATAACAAGATATAAAGTGAGGGTACTCTTTTATAAATTGCCTTCCCTTCCCTTCAAAAGTTTTTGCATATTATTTTGCCAAGGAGAAAAATATAAATATGGGGAACAGCACAAAGTCTCGACTTAATTTGTTCCTGCTGTAGGAAAGATAATATACACAATTAAAACGGAATAAATTAGATAAAAAATCCATTTACTTTTACTATATTTTATACAATTAAAATACACAATTATTTAATTAATATTATTGTTATCTTTATTTTAAAATTTTATTGTACTATAATAAAACTGAAGAAAATTCCCATTATTTAAAAAATAAGAAAACTGTTCAATTGATTGTTATAAAATAATTTGTGTTTGACCCCGAATTAATGTTGTCTAACCTTACATTGTACTTTATAATTGTATAACCTCTCGATGCCTTAAGTTGCATTTTATACTTGTTTTTTACAAGATAGAAAGTTTCCAACTTGTTACGAAGTTAAGGGCTTATTGTATCCCTTTAAAATTGGACCATATATCTTAGGAAACTTTGTAAGCCTAGCTTAAAGTTGTAAAGTTAAATATACTACAATGTAATTGGTGTAAACGTTTTAGATTCAGTTACAAAGAAAATATGAAATTATGCTGTTTAAATGTTATGTTTTAAAACGAAAGTAAAAGTATAAAATACTCCTTAAACTATAGAACATCTTCCTCGTTTGTCGTATCAGCTAAATGAGATGACTTTGTAAATCACATTACCATCTCAATTATAGTAAATATTCCAAATTCTGTATTATAACACTTATTCGATTAGGTTTTCTCTAAATATAATATAGCCTATCGTTCAATGTAAATTCAATTTCAACTTATGCTTATCATATTAGTTGCTAGCTAATTTACCTTTAGTCATCGTCATTTTTCACCCAGATTTGTAATAATTCTATAAACAGGATTTAAATTATGATCATTGAGGATATGGGTCTCAAAATTTTATTTTTGTTTTCGATAAATTATTCCAGACTTCTGTATACAAATATATTAGGAGCGGAGGGTACTACATTTAAGATAAATTTATTCAAAATGTTTAAGGGCTAGTTGTATAACATTGCCTTTTCTAATAGAGGTAGTATAATAAATGCAAAATCTGTTTAGTAGGTGTATTCAAAATTATAGTTTGTAGAACCTTCTAAATAAATTTTGATTAAAGTCGGTAAAAATGTTATGTCTATAAAGGTACACATTGAAACTAATAGAAATTATTTACACAGTTTCTTTACAAAACTTAACCAAAATGTAATTATAAAATACACAAATAAAATGTCACATATAGCATATACAAACATAATTACTGTATAAGGCAGATAAAGGTAGTAGTTTTTCTTTTACAAAATAAATACTTCTGGCAGATTACTTACCAGCGCTATTTCATTAGTTTTTGACACAGATTTAGCAAAATAACTAATATTTTAAAATATAATCTGTAATAAAAATCTATTTGATTTGTTTGACTTTTTTTATTGACTTCTTGCAGAAAATTTCCGATTTTGATACTTATGGGACGTAGAAAAATATTCCAATTTATGTATAAAATCACAACATTAATTTGGTGCTCAAATTTGTTTGGCTTGGAGAAATAATACATTGAAAATAAAGACTTCTGAAAATCTTAGATTAGTTCCCTTACAAATACCTACTATTCTATAGGGTTCTAAAGACATAGAAGTTATACAGATTATTTTTAGCGAAATAGCTTATGTTTAAAATAGAAACTGTTAAATACTCCGTTTCTATTGTAATTGGGTTACAGAAAACTTGTGATTTTCTATTTGTTGATTTATGTAATTAACAAATCTATATCAATTTTCCTTTTCTAGCTATTGAAATTTGTATCTCAACATTTAAACTTTGTTTTCCCTGGAGAAGTTTGTTAACAGCACCGGAACATACATAACTAATAGTGTTAAATAAAGGGAACTAGCTCAATGTGTTGGAAATTATTAATTCATATATAAATGTACTTTCCAACTTTCTTCATCATCATTTGCCAAGTGAAGTAGTTTAAAGAGGCAGAAATTTATATATAATACAGTAGTTATAATACTGTTACTGTTTCTTTATCAAGTTGAATCTCAAATAATTTTACAACTAACTCAGATTTAAGCTGTTACTACTGTATGTTACTTAATCAAGTTGTATAGCAAATAATTTTAAAACTAACTCAGATTGAAGCAGTTACTACTGTCTGTTACTTTATCAAGTTGAATCTCAAATAATTTTAAAACTAACTCAGATTTAAGCAGTTACTACTGTCTGTTACTTTATCAAGTTGAATCTCAAATAATTTTACAACTAACTCAGATTGAAGCTGTTACTACTGTATGTTACTTAATCAAGTTGTATAGCAAATAATTTTAAAACTAACTCAGATTGAAGCTGTTACTACTGTCTGTTACTTTATCAAGTTGAATCTCAAATAATTTTAAAACTAACTCAGATTTAAGCAGTTACTACTGTCTGTTACTTTATCAAGTTGAATCTCAAATAATTTTAAAACTAACTCAGATTTAAGCAGTTACTACTGTCTGTTACTTTATCAAGTTGAATCTCAAATAATTTTAAAACTAACTCAGATTTAAGCTGTTAGGGCCTACTACTGTCTGTTACTTTATCAAGTTGTATAACAAATAATTTTACAACTAACTCAGATTTAAGCTGTTACTACTGTCTGTTACTTGAATCTCAAGTCTTGAGTTGAATCTCAAATAATTTTAAAACTAACTCATATTTAAGCTGTTACTACTGTTATTACTTTATCAAGTTGTATAGCAAATATTTTTACAACTAACTTTGATTGAAGCAGTTACTACTGTATTTTACTTTATCAAGTTGTATCGCAAATAATTTTAAAACTAACTTAGATATAAGCTGTTTCTACTGTCTGTTACTTTATCAATTTGTACTCACGACACAATCACAATTTTAGTACACACGTACACTAACGTTGGAACTCCAACTACTATGTACTATGTTGTAAGTGACAAACTTAAAACATAGTAGCAATGAAACAACTAACAATTCAAGAGTAGACAAGCTGCTTTTACAGTCAGATATTTTCAGAAAGTTCGAAACTCATCGGTATCTCTGTCGCCAACTTTTGGGCAACAGTAATCAATGGGGTAAAGTAAAGGAACTAATATTGGTGGACTTGAGATCGGTTTTATTATTAGATGTTTGAACATCTCCTTATATAGAGTTGGAAATTCATCAAGAAAGCAAGTATGTTTTAATCAATCATATGGGAACATTAGATTTCAAATAATAGGTCTCGTAGTTGTTGTAATAGTTATAGTTGAAGTTAATTAGAATTTTGGATTAAACTTTATGAATGAAGTTCCCAATCGATATATTTTATATATTTTTTACAGTTATCAGAAAAAGGATTCAAATTTGACTTTGAAAATGTTTGACAATGTGAGGAATAAAGTTTTAGAGGGGTTCTTTAGCATTTTGTTTTCAAACAAATTTCAGTTATTTATAAAATTTTGAACGTAATGTTTTATAATTGCCAAATAATATTTCCTTTTTATTTTTTCATGTTTCCCGAACTCCAAGATGATTAGTTTATCCTGGATGATAATTGTTGATTATTTCTTGGATCTCTTCCTTACTACCTATATTTGATAATTTTGTTGTGTATTTAACTAACCATAGTTGTGAAATTTTAAAGCACCTAGCTAAACAAGTCGCATCTTCTCGTAAAAATCACTTTCAAAGTAGGCCTATTGGCTATAATTTATATTTAGTTCTAAATATTCTTTTACGAAATTTACTATATCACTATAAAATTATTGTCAGATATCCTTACAATTAATCTTGTTTTGCTGTTTTAAAATAATTTTTCTATTTTATCTTTTCGGGGTTGATAATTTATTAAGTACAATATGATCTTGTTTTTTTCCAAAATGTACAGGTTCATCTAAAATTGGTACTCGAATGTATAGTTTGGTCACTATCTTCCATTGTTTCCGTGTCCGAAACAATGACCTTGATTTCATCTAGGTTGGCGATCATTGATTTGTTTTCTTCTAATTCTGTGTTCATATCTAAGTATTCCTTCTTTAGACTGGAGTCGTCATTTTGAATAACCAATTATTAAATAATCAAACACAAATCTAATAACTAAATAACTAGCAAGTAATGTTTTGCAAATTAAAGTATTGTTATAACAATATATAAATTATTTTGTATATTATCGTATTTTTACAAATTATCTTATTTTAATTACTCACAAAATCCAAAATATTATGTTCATTGCGTTGTATTAACTACACTGTTGACAAAACTTTGTCTCACTTGCTCAACGACTTCGTCAGATGTACCTGAGGATTTCTCATGTTTCACTGAACACCCTGTTTCTACAAAACATCTATGCCACTCATAAATTGTAGACCTACTAGGAGGGTCTTTAGCGTACTTGGTACAAAAATTACGCTGAACTGTTGTCGCCGACTTCGATTCTTCAAACCAAAACACACAGCTAGCACGCTCGGGTCCAGTGAAGGCAGCCATCTTTAACGTAATTGCCGCTAGCCGCTAGCGCCGCTATAAGGGTCGCCACGGATCTTGACTGATGGTTTGGCAAGCGCTGGGGTTAGGCGAGGGGAGGAGTGCGGGTACTTTCCTAAAAACATTGGTTTTCCAATGTCACAACTAATATCATAATTTTTTATTTATTCTCAACTTCAGACGATTATTACTAAATACCTAATAAACGTATCAGCTTCAAATTTCAATGGCGTATATGAGGGTGATTTAGAAACATTTTTATCAGGTTTAATTATTTTAACACTATTATGGGACCGTGGTCCGCGACGACGCCAACTGCGGTGCGGGTAGAATTGAACATAGCGGTTATTTACATCGGAGTATTGAACAAACTAGAAGTTCTATAACAAATATTATCGAATACATTTTTAAGATCAACTAATTTGCTACAACTTTCTCGCTGGAAGTTTGTTTCTACCACAAAAATAAAAAAAAGGTCTCGCTTACTGACTTTTTCATGTCATTTTGTTTCAACTTTCTAATATTTTTCATTATTAAAAATTACACATAATTTTTAAACTAAAATATATTTATACCGTTGTATGCGGAAATTCGTGCAGAAAAGGCATATATAAGTTTCATTGTAGTTTTATTATTTTCAAGATGTCTAGGAACGTGTAAACGACAACGCGCTCACCGCTCTGGATTAGGCTACTCCGTTTTGCCGTTTTATAGCCTGTTGCGTTGACCGCTGGCGCTGGTTCGCTGTTTCAGAATGGCTAGTAGCGCCGATTCATCCGTCAAGATCTGTGGCGACCCTTATAGCGCTTGTGCGGCGCGATTAAGCACTAGCGGACTACGCGAGTCAAAACTTGATGTGTTTCCTTTTAAAACACTAAATCGAGCTCTGTACCTTTTTGGAATAATTTTATATGGATTTTCAAAGTTGTAAAGTCCTAAATTTCTTATCTATTCATACATTAGAAGATTTGAATTATTCTGGAATTTTTATTTGAAACTAAACTACTGTATTTCAAACTCCTTTTGACAGAAAGTCAATCATCAACAAATATTTGGTATTTTTATGGCCTTAGAACTTCGAACATTTATATTTGTTCAACATTTTACTCTTGTAATAAATATGTATTAATTTATTTGAGTTTAACTCCAAGTGGAAAATCCATTTATCTCTGTAGATCATTTCTTCAGAATATATACCAATGTTTGGTATTATTGTAGATATAACACTGTCAAACAAAAATACATCAAGCTAATCTTGACCATACACACATTCAGAAGCAGAAGCCAAAATAAATATATTTCTTGTTTTCTTTTGAAGTTTACACATAGCTATGGTGCAGTTATTTTTAGTTTGCTCAATACCGCAATATCTAGAGAAACTAGGAACCTTGCCTTGATTATAGTTTGCAGGATTATGGATAAACAACTTCTATAATAAAATTTAATGATGCATCTACAGCCCAACCAGCTGAATAGATTCCCATGTCGTTTTCACTAATCTGTTTTAGTAATTAAATTGTGCAATAAAAGCTTAATTTAAAAAGTTTTCTTAGGGGCACAATTTAATTTTAAAAAATCAATAGATGTCTTTAATGAGGACTATTCTGTTTAAATAAATCAGGGAAAACAACAAAATGTAAATCAAGTTTTTCTCCCTTCTTTCATGTTTATTTTGATAAAAATCATTGCTTCGTTATTTTTGAAACCTTTAAAATACCGGTAATTTTGGTTAAGCATTACTTTCAGATAACAAAACAGAACGAAATGCGTCTTAATGGTACAGTGCTAGAAAATTACTTGAAAGCCCTACATTTATTTGGATATAAGAGTCCTACGTATGTATGTACATGTACACAACTAAAGATTAAAAGATAACTCTAAGTCGCAGAAATCAAAAAATCATTAAAACATTAGATTTTTTTCCCCATAAAATAGTGATTGAAATATTAGTAGAATATTGACAATTTATTATTTTTTTTCTTTTCCTTCAAATAGTAATTTGTACGTTCACAAAAAAAAATTAAAATCTATTAAATATGTAGATGGAAAATTAAATTATCTAACTGGAAAAATTCAGACCGCTACAAGGATCAGTTTCGTCCGGGTACAGCGCATTATTAACTTCCCTAAATCTTTCATTTATATTGGGAACCATGGGTTTTTAAGTAACTATTAAGACACACGACTATTTTTGATATAACTGGAATGTATAAAACATGTATGTCACAATGTTTTTTATTTTAAACGCAAATTATAAACGTTAGGTTTTACTAAAATTTAACATACTATTCCCGCAACCCAGTTGAGTGGTACTATAAAACTTATAAAATATACATACATATATTTTACTTTATGGAGTAAAATCAATTTATTAATATACCACTAACAAAATAAATTCTTGAAATAGTTAGACTGGGTTATTACTGTTACCAGGCGACTTAAATTATCAGAAGGTGGAACCAACTGGTAACAATGTTTAATAAAAAAAAGACAAAGACAAGTTATATAATTAACAAGGCCAAAATTTATTGAATTTAATTTTTAGTTTTACGGATCAGATTTCATTATTCACAATTATGTTTCCTTTTTGAAAATAAAAAAAAATTACAAAGTTTAGTTGAGAAGAAATTTACATAAAAAAAAGAGTTTACGTTTTCCGACACATATACATATACTTATACAAAAAACTGAGAGTGACAATTGTTCTAACAAGTTTGGAATTATCCAAAACTTAATCTAAACATACATATAAATACGTAAATATTCATACATAAGCACATATCACATGAATGAATGGATGTGATACATTTCTCATTCTAAAAGTACAAATTCATATTATATATATATATATATATATATATATATATATATATCTCTTAATTTTGATTTACATTTTTAAAAAAAAATATAGAGAAAGACTTAAATTTAAAATGAAGTAAAAATTAGAATTTCGAAATATCGAAATTTATGAAATATTAAAATTTTTTAAATATTGAAAATTTTTAAAGATCGAAATTTTTAAAGATTGAAATTTTTAAAGTTTAAAATTTTTAAAGATTGAAATTTTTTAAAGATTGAAATTTTTAAAGATTGACGTCAATGTTTTTTTTGTTTTATTAATTTTGAAAAGTAACGCCTTCGGGGTCGTAAAGCCGAAAGATTGCATGCAGCACCACCCAATATTAATTAGCTTATAAATAATTACACATTAATACATATAAACAGTAAAGGAAATATTATTAAAGGAATTTCAGTTCCAAATATATGTAAGAACAGGTTAACAATTTGAGTTAGAATTTTTGTCGAATGTCATTTTATAGTGCACTTATTAATGTTAAAAAGTTTTTGATTAAACATGTCTTAAACAGTTAGGTAGAGTCCTTGAGAAGGTATGCAGTTTTGCTGTAGAACGTGCAAAATCCGGAAACTTGGACAAGCTCCAACAACTTGGACCAGCTTTTTTGCTATAGCAAAAAGACACGTTGACTAGAGATTATACAAACTTAGACATGTTATTGAACAAGTTTCTTTTATTAAAATGTCTTGTTATTTCATCAAAATTAGAGAAAATTAACGGAATTACAGAAATGTAGAAAGTTTATAATTAAATCCTTCTTAGATGTTATTAAGAATAGTATATAAGTATCTTGATTTCTGTTTGAAATAAAGACTTGTACAACACTTAGAAAATTTGTAAAGACAAGAACTCTAGTTCAGAAAACATTTCTCTAGTTAGCATTTTGACATGTTTAAAAGTTTAATATTCTGACTGCTTAATGTTTAATACAAGCCTGTTCAAATTTACAGTTAGTTTCTGTAAAGTGTCTTTTAAATGAAACAAAACTTATTACAAGTAATCTAGTTTTAAATACAAAATTTTGAATACTAAAAGAGAATGCAAAAATACATATTCGAATAAAGAAGGCTTAAAATATAATTAAGTTTATTACATAATGAAATCTGAGCAATCCCTACCTGGTGTGATATTGCAGTTTGAACTGATCATACGCATATTTAGTTTTTTTTTGTAAAAAGAAAAAAACTCACTCACATTTTCGTTACACCACAAGAAAACACTGACATTGTGAACAAAAGCACTTATTGCATCGTGACAAAACTTAAAGATATTTAGCACGTAATTAGACTGATTTTAAAAAAGAATTTGCAAGGCATTTTACGACGAAGTCCAGGTTTTTTCTTGACTACATATTTCAATCGACAGATGAGTAATGAGACGGGTTGCGGAGAGATTTCTCTGTCTCTTTCTAAACTGGTTAGAAAGAGATAGAAGAACTCACGTGATATGTTGCTGCGCTGACCGCTAGGCTACACCACAGTACGGCTGCAGGTAGCTATGACGAAGCGGGGAGTGGAAGGTTGATCGATAAGTATATTACAGATTATTTTAATGTGAATAACGCTACATTACTACCCGCCCCCATGTTCCGGGTTACAACAATCTACTAGGTAGACTATGATAAATTACTTAAACTACACCCCTCCCTCCATGACAGTGTAAGACGTCAATTATTAACCTAGTAAAAACATATACCAAAGAAATTCAATACACAATCCCCCCTCGAACTAAATGTAAGTGTCATTACTTAGGTATATATTATAACAAAGACACTTTTATTGTTACAATCTCTTTCTTTTCTATTATTATAGAAATTTTTCACAATTAATTTTAATTTAATTTTGATTTGCTAAGGATGCACTTATTTAATTACAGAAATAGTCTAATTCCTTAATCTAACAAATGAAATAACTGGAACACTTCTTAACCTAAACAAATGAAAATAACTGAAATAAATCACTATGACAATTAAACACAATCTAATAAGATTATACAATGCTTCCTTAACAATTAAAAAAAGAAACAAAGAGTGTATCAAAATTGTAATTAGTCTGAATCAATTTATAATGAATTTTTTTTACATTAATTTATTTTGTGTAAGTTATTTTATTAATTATGTGCCAAATTTAATTAATTTACTGTCCTGGCTAGCATGTTTTACTTAAAGATTGATTTAAAATAAAATAAAATCTCTTTCTCGTTCGTGTGGTTCTTTGGTCATTATAATTTAAACTTTAGTTACTGAATCAGAATGTTGTTGGTGGTTAATTATTTATACAAATTTTCACAGTCTAATTATCGAATTTGAAGTCCTTTCACAATCCGAAGCGTGGTTGTTTGGTGGGTGTTCCAGCGGATAAGCTCGATGTTGATTTGGCGTCCAATAATCTCCTTTATTCTCGCAAAGCTGTAATCTGGTCTGGTAATCACTTGGGGTAACTAATGTTGAATGCTCGCAGAATCCTTCTTCTTATTCTCGACTCTGATATTTCATCTATTAACTTTTCGCTGACTATATTCACTTTACGACGTATTCTTTAACTTTAACTATATTCACTGTACGACGTATTTCTTTTAAACTCACTCCTCGACGTATTTGTATTTCTTTTACTTTAAATAACTCACTTCTCGACGTAATTTCATAAAATTTAATATTCTTCGCGATTACATTCAAATGTTTACCGACTTCCCAATTACTTATTAAAGTTTTATTTAACAAAATTTTTGAAGAACAATTACCTATTAGAACAACCTTGTACCAAAAAGTTCGCAGAACAACCTTGTACAAATCATCTTGAGGAACAATCTTGTTTCGACAAAAGATAAATTATTCTTTGACCCAAACAATTAATGCAGTTTAAAGATTTGAGATGTTCCGACGTTACAATCACTTTAGTATAGTACGTTAAATCAATTTTCGCTCTCCTTCTATTACTCAATTTGATCATTACGCAATTTCGTTTAAACTTTAATTATTTTGAGTGTCTATCAAACTTTGACTTTTTGGAGAGTTTATATTTTGTCAAATAATGCTATACGGTTAATAAGAATGAGTTAATTTGCTCTCTCAAAACCTTAAACACGTTGTAATTGAAAAGCGTCTACTCAATTATAAAGTAAACAATTATTTGCATTAAACATTTTTATGAAATCCGTAAAATGAATAAAATCCATAAAAGATGAATTTTTAATAATTTGCCAATTCATTGAGTTCAAACTTTTTATGAAGTTTTATATTTTAAAATAAACACTACACCAGAAAATCAACTTACAGAAATGAAAACATCTACAACCCCTTGCTTTGACGGAAAGCAATTTCCTGTTTAAATCCCATCTCTTTCTTTTCTATTACAAGCCCAAGCTGCTCTTGAAGTTTCGAAGAGATTACATAAGACACGATTTGCAAAGACAGATTACACATAAAGTAAAACAAGGTTATCTTAATACATTTTTTTTTTAAACACAATAATATATTTTGAAATAAAAATTAACATTTAATATTTAATGAATAAGTTCTTTACGTTTTAAAATTAAAGCAGTCTTTTAAATTTTCCTTAATTGTATTCATTTAAATAACAAAAAGTGAGTTTTGGATTATCTTTCCCATTATTTTTTCACAACACTCTCAAGACGAGCTTCAAATTGCTGTTATAAAAAGAAATTACTAGTTTGATAAACTCATAATTTTTATGACTTATCAGACCAACAACGCAGAGTTCAAACATTGGTGTTTCACAGTTATATTCTAGAAACTGGTTTCATAATTTCAAATTGTTTTATTAAAATCAAAACCATTATTAATGTTTTTCTTCCTTAAGTTTCCGTATCTCTGATTTCATTAAAATAAATTTATGTAAATAGCCTATCTGATTTTCTATCGTCACTCTAGTTAAATTAGGCTACTGTGGTTTCAAAGGTATAGCATTCACCATTATGTGACATCATTATTCTACTAAGACAGTTAATTTTGTTAACGAACGATAAAAACACACAAAAATTAAAACAAAAATGATAAAAATATTTTACTTTAGCCCAACATCCTGCGTGCGGTATCTTGGTTGAAACATTACCATAGTCAGTAGTTGCGTCACTCATTCTAATCGTTATCATGTGGGTTATTAAGATTAAATCAAAAGACAGTTTGTCGTTTAAAATATTTATTTCATCTAATTTTCCTACCTTATAAATTTCATCTTCTTATGTCACGCTATGTTTTTCGACATTTCCCACATAATTTTAAGACTTTCAAGTTAGAATGAAAGTTTCTGTAACTATGGTCGAAATCGACAAAGTGGCCAGTAAAATTCGACGTCAAAGAGAAAACATTTGTTCATTAATAGTCTAATGTTTTAATTTTTTTACCAATTAACGATTTCAGCGATAGAAAAACCACCGAGGCCATAAATCTGGTTTGTAATGAAAGAATAGGGTGTCAACAAATGCATACGTCAATTCCTAGTATTATTTGTAAAACAATATTATATTTACAATATTATATTCTCTCCGTTATAATAAATCGAAAAAAAATTATTTAAATATTGTGTCCACCTTCCTAAATCTAACATCAGCTTTCACTTAATTCCACAGCTCCAGTAATTGAAAAGTCATGTGCTAACCACATGAACAATAAATAACATTTGAGAGATCGATTTAAACACCCCACCTGTTTTACTTGAAAAATATTTGGTATATTAAAAAAAATCAAACAACTCCCTGACCATTTATGTTGTTTTGTTTGGGAGTTTTAATATTTGTATACCATCAGTCATTTTTCCATTTGGCGTCAAACTTAAAATTTCTTAGAAAAATACTTACTTTTTATAATGGTTTTAGATGTCACAAATAATTATAAGACTTTTTATTTTTGTAGACATCCCGTTGATTAAGAGCTACATAGGCTTAAAGTAGTGAAAAACAAGATTTTATGTGTTTTAAGAAGTCCATTTTCAGTATGTATGTAATAAAAACTACTAGTCATTTTAAAATCAAGAAAATAAATTTTATTACTCACATAACTAAGTGGCTATATTTAGTGAAAAATTAATAATTGATTCTCGCGATCACTTTATGTAGGCTACTAGTATTTTGCAGTTTAAAAAATAAATATAATTGTTTCAACAATGATGGCTTTACAAAAACAATTACTAATTTTAGTTCCTTTAATGGTGGCCAAGATGATATCTTTCTTTTATTGTATGACAAAGATATATAATAGAACAAATTAAATCCACTTTATAACATGCTATTTAATTTTAATACTTGTAAAAGAAATCGTTTCTCAATGCCTTTATAAATTTTTGTAGTGTAAATATAAAAATTTGTGTTTCAAATTTATTTATAATTTAGTTTTGTTGAAAGTATGGCATTACTCTGTTTTACAAGGAATTTTACTTTATTATTAATTATTTCTAAGAAATTATTTGGAATAATATAAAGAAGCCTTAGTGTAAATTTTCAATTTCTAATGGTTTTCATTACATTAGGCCTAGAGTTTAACTACATTCCAATTTTAATCTCGGGTCAACTGTTTTAAAACAAGAAAATGGACTTCTTAAAACGCCTAAAATATTGTTTTTAACAATTTTGAACCTTACAGAACCTATAACTATTTTGAACTGCTAACAGTGGATGTATAAAAAAATATACAGATGATAAGTAATCTTAACAATATTTGTTGGGTCTAAAATCATCTTAAAAAATAGGTATTGCATAAGAAATTTTAAAGTTGGGCGCCATATTGGAAAAATGGCGAATTGTATAGAAAATTTGAAAGCTAAAAATAAGACAACATAGTAGTTCAGTGGAGTTGTTACTTGATTTTTTTTTAAATATATCAAATACTTTCCAAGCAAAATAGCTTATATCAATCGCCACGTATAGAAACGGTTAATGACATAATTACTGAATTTAAATATCTAATCTACTTGGAATAAAAATTTACAATCCACACTGTAATTCTGCCTCCATAACCTTGGTTGATACTGTTGAATGTCTATTTAATTTCCATATTAAACTTTAAATAATCTGTTTTAAGCCAAAAATTATAATCATTCGTTCGTCAGGTGACTCGAGTTTCCAGGAATTGGCATTCCTCTGTGGCCCGCTGTGGTGGGGAGGTTTTCTCTACATGTATTATTCAATTCCATTAATTTTAACCTGTTAATACTGGCTTAACATTTTCCCCTGTCCCATGTGCTAGAGTAAATTTATTTCGAGGTGTTTTTATTGTGTCACCTACCAAACAAAACGTTATGAATAGTGAAAGTGTGATTCAAAGAAAATTATTAATTTAGTTTACTTAGTTTAAAGATAATAAAACACAATTTATTTATTTTGTACTATCCACTTTTTATTAGTCTAGCCGACCAATGGTTTCGCCTGCTAAGGCATTGACGAGGCTGTATTACAGACTGAAGAAAAAAGACAAAAAACAGAAAACCTTAAAACCAGAGGGTGGGAGTTAGGATACAAAGATTGGAAGGTTGGGGAAATACCCAGCCTGGGCAATGACCATAGGAACAATACAAATGCCCAGGCTGGGTATTTCCCCAACCTTCCATTCTTTCCTAACTCCCACCCTCTAGTTTTAAGGTTTTCTGTTTTTTGTCTTTTTTCTTCAGTCTGTAATACAGCCTCGTCAATGCCTTAGCAGGCGAAACCATTGGTCGGCTAGACTAATAAAAAGTGGATAGTACAAAATAAATAAATTGTGTTTTATTATCTTTAAACATGGAATTCCACCAAGAACCATCGGTCTCAACAGTAATGAAAATTAGTTTACTTAAAATAAAATCAGTGTTTTTCTTTCTTTTATTAAAAATTAACGTTATTTGAACTTCACATTATTTGTTTCTTATGTTTATGTTTGTGTTTGACATAGGCTATATTATTTTAAGTTTGTGTTTGTAACATTTTTCTAAGAAATTACGATGCAGATATTTCTGCAGTTTTATCCGAACTTGATAAAGAATCTGCATCAGTAAGCAATAAGACTCCATTGATTCAGAAAATGAGTTTGATGATGAACTGAGTGGCATAGAAGACAATGTTGAATTCGATCCTCACGATTTTACTGATGATACCAATGTTGTGCCCTATTATTTCTCACTGGACTACGATAACAACCTGATTATGACAGATTCGTGATTTTACTTTCTACCTGAAATAAATTGACCATCTACATCTTACGAACGCAAAGCTAACATATCAATAATATATCCTCTACTATAGTTACAGCTACTATAGTTACTGATTTATCAATTCATGGCATTGAAAAATGTTGCAATATAACCATAAAATATAATGACGATTGAAATCATTGAGAGTGACGATGAGACCGTCACCCGCTTTTTGGTTCCTTGGCTTACCCGGTAATTGACCTTTCAGCCTGTGTCTGCCATCTAAAATAAATAAATATGAGATTCAAATGGAATAGAAAATAGTTCTTTTTTTTTTTTTTAATTTGCCATGATAACGAACGTTCTTGGTATCTTATAAAACAATAAAAATGATGATATGATATTTGTTAACTACCTATAAACATGGAACAGTACAGGAAAGACCAATATAATTGAATTTTACAATGCAACCAAAGGATCAGTAACTAAAATTGACGAGATATCCTCTAACATATCATGAAACAGAAAAACCATAAGATGGATCTTATCTTATTTTTCAGCAGGATAAAATCTTAACTCATCTTTTATAACAATCCAACTGCAATCTACGTTTTGTTTACATTTATTTATTTCAATGTTTTTTTCATCAAATTCCATATTTTTTTATTTATAACGTTGCCGATAATATGTTTCGAGGGTTCAGACTGTTTTTCCAGCAGTTCTTTAGATTCAATTATGCTGTGAGTCAATGATCTATGTTTATGTTTAATGTTTTCATTTATTTAAAATAGAATTACTATATTATCTATACTCATACTGAATGTAAAATTAACAATTAACCAAATTTTCTCCCCTTAGTTACGACACTTTCAAAAGTAACAGATTTGCGCACTCTTGAAATAGATCTACTGTCCCATCATGAGACCCTCCTTCTTCTACACTGAATTGCCCAGACTTCCGACCTTCCACGACCATCTTTAACTAACGTCAACTTGATTTTACCCTAAATTTCACCGAGTTTCGACCTTCCAGATCCATCTTATTAACTGGCTTCACCGACTTCAGACCTGTAGGTCTCATCCTTTTCAAATGTAAACACGTTGATCCCCTAATTTCATTGAACCCTGAAAAACTAACCACTATTTTAACTGTCATATAACATGTTTGAACATCCACGTTCACTACTACCAACATAACGTTTGCCAAACATAAACAATGTAATCTCCTTTTGACGTTTAATTGAAAGCATTAATTAAATAAGGCAAAGAATGATTAAATGATTAAACATGCAAAAATAAAGAAAAGTTACTATGTAGGTATGTCCTAAAGTGCTTAGTTTTCCAACTATCTGTTTGTATGTGTTTTTTACTAAATATTTTGTATGTAAGAAACCAAGTAAGTTACAACCTACAAATTTGGAGTGATTACTGGTGTTAGTGACCCAAAAAATAATTATCAACTTTAAATTATAATATTCAAAATGGCGGCCGTTACAAATGTTTAACGTGCAATATCTTGAAAATCGTTAATTTTACAAAAAAAAGTAGAAAAAATATTTTTCTATTTGAACGGCAGTCGATTATCTATTTTGCTTTTAGGAAGATGAAGCTTTTTTGTTAGACGCTAAGTCTTTTATAGGGTGGTAGTTATCTTACCGTAGAAGTTCGATCAAACTTTGTGTTCAAATAAGAACTGTTCAAATATTTTGAAATACTACTTTTTTTAAGAAAAACTACTTAATTTATATTTAGATTAAAACTTTAGTTTATACAGTAAATTATTTATAACACTATAATAATTAATTACTAATATAATATATCCCTTACATTCTTCTAAATTGTCGGTCATTAGGATTCAGTAATTTGTATTATAGTTACCTAATGAATTATCATGAAAATTAAAAGTAAATAATATAAACGTGAGAAAAATTTATATCATAATTTAGTTAAATATTGTTTTTTACAATTTCTTTTTATGGATCTTACCACCCCCTATGATTCGCTTATTTTTGTATTTGTGTATATTAAACACGTTATATAAGTGTAAACACCATTGTCAAATCAAAATTAGTAATGTGTATTTATAATTAACTTTTAATTATAAATGAAAAGGTTGAAGGTACACACATAATAATTGAATTTACAAATACAGTTATATTAGGTAAATTGTAATATTTTACAATGTTTAATATATTTGTATTCAGTAGTAGCCATAATTGGTCCTTAAACTATAACTCAAAAACTGATAAGATGATTATGATGAAAATTTAAGCTATTTACAAAAAAAGTTAAACTAACATTAATATATCTAAAAAAAAAGGTTTGTTAATGTTTGATAACTGTTTAGTGATATCTAATAAAACAGGAACATCAAAGAGTCCTTTCAACTATTTAGCAACCCTCGTTAGCGAAATATACATTTGCAAACAGTTAAAACCTGGAGTTTAAAGCTTGCCTTGACTACAAGGTAATTTCCTTTTATCTAAAAACATAAAAAGGAATGGCAGTCTTGTTTTCAAGTATAAAACAGGTTATAAAACGTGAGTCTTTTATTTTATGTTGTTTCATTCGGTTTGCTTTTCGTATAATTATTGAAACTTATTTGTGTTTGTTAATTAGAAAATATTGTTGTACGAAATGGAAAATAATTGTTGTGTAAAATGTAATAGATTTACAACTCAAAACAGTAAAAAATAAATGTTATCATAATTTGTGAATATTGAAATATTTTGTGAGAATCTTATAAATATATATAGATAATCATTTTGTATTGAATTAGTTTATCAGATAACCAACTATCACCGCTCAAATACAAGAAAAGCTTGTACCGTCCTGTTATAACAGACAGAATTTAAAGTTTGGCTTGGCGTGCTACGAGTCGCCGAACTTCATATTTCCTACTATTATAAGCGATAGAGAATTTCGTTCGTGTTCTGTATTCTTATGTATACTGTAATCAAATTTATTATTGTTGTTTTATTCGGTATTAAATTAAACTCAATACTCCAAATACATTAGTAAAATAGACGGACAAATAAAACAAACTTCATCATTTTGTGAGTCCCAGTTGCACCGTTGTGACAGTTTTAAATAAAACTCCATGCTACGAAAAAAACTACAAATACTTAATAAACTGTGCCGGTCTATGATGTTCCGAGCGTTATCTCATATATAGAGGCACTTTTGTCAAATTGGACAGATTTTGTACTATTTCCAGAACTGAGATCTGGCAACAAACATCTCTCCTGTAACTAGGTATTTCAAAAAAGTTACTAATTATGTAACGGGAGTTAACTAAATGTTAAGAAATTACCGTATAAAATTAAACAGTTGTTTTAATCTGCTTCAATTCATATCAAGAGTCAGCTATTGTTAGTTCTGATTAATTTTTCAATTGTATAAAACTGGGAATCTTTTCTTTTTTTCCTTTTGTAAGAATTCTCATTTTGTGTTAATTCTTATTGGAAAGAAATATTATTTGGAAAAATTAATAATAGAAGTACATCTTAATAAAGAAATATTGTTGAGATAGATAAAAAAATAAAATAAAATCATGAATCTTAAAATGTAAAATTTCAACGCAAATCAATTTTTTTTAAATTGCATGAATTTTTAATCTGGAATAAAACTACAAGTTTTGATTAAACTAATGAAAATATTAAAATCTTTATTCTGGCATACCAAACTATTTTTATTCGGCTAATTCTGTAGATTTCATCCGATTAAAATTAAATAATCAAAAGCTTTTACATGCGAATTTTCTAACCTATAAAACGGCGAACATAGTTCTGAATATAAAAATTTGTTTTACTAGTAACTAAGGAAAGGTGATAATCCTGTCTCTTAAATGACAAATGGTTTTGAAACAAACAAATGTTTTTAGGACAATAGTTCTAACTGTTTATTACAAGTCTTATTACATGACGTGTTTTTTATAGCTTGTTTTAAGCAAGCGAATTGAGATTTTTTTGTACAGTTAATCTAGTACAAGCATTGAAAGATCAATCTTCTGAAATGTCGTAAAAACTATAACAAATATTATAAATTACACATCAATTTTTTGTTTAAGAACTTAAATAATGAAGTGAAGATGTCTAAATAAAAATGTTAGTTAAAAAATAAACTTAATAAAAATTTTTGAACTTCAATTATACAGCGAAATGGAAACTGTTAACAGGTTTAATTAAAAATGTCTCATTTAAAATTACTCATAATAATTGTGTCTAATAAGAGGGCAATCTTATCCTCGGATTGATTGTTTTGTTTTATTTTATTATATATATATATATATATATATATATATATATATATATATATATATATATATATTAGTGTGTTGGTAAGCCTGATACTGACAGACTATTTAAAAACTGAGGATACTGCACTGCATATTTTTCATACAATACATACTGTATTTATAGAATCATAACTTGCAACTATAGCCTCAAATTAGATGGCTATTTAAACATTCAGTAAAACATTTGTTGACGTAATGTTAAACTTATGAGAAATCGTTTAAAATTTAAGGGCTGTTTTTTGTTTGGTAATCTCGGAAACTACTGGGCCTATTTATATGAAATTTAATTAAAATTTATCCTGTTGCTGATTTTTCTCTAAGACGAGAGAAAGTGGAAAACCTATTCCTTAAGCATTATAACCGTAGAAAATTTCATATAAATAGGCCCAGTAGTTTCCGAGATTACCAAACAAAAATACGTTTCCAATATTAGCTTAAAAATTTTGATGTGCTTAACACCACACGATAGAAAAAATACAACATAACATTATAGAGGCCTATTCATTATATCAGATTTGAATAGTTTTAAATATTTTAGGCTAAAACCAAGTTAATAACACTTTTCAAAATGTTACACATTGGTCTGACTAGGACTAACCTAGCTGTGTATTGAATTTTTAAAGCTGATGTACCTAACACTCTTTTAAGTGTTTATTATTATATTGGTTGATATAGTAATTAAATTTGTATGTTAAAATAAAATTAAGTTTAAAATACTTTTCAAAATATTTCGCACTTGTCTGGACTAAGCTCAACCTATCTTTGTGTTGAATTATTATAGCTGATGAACTAAATCAGTTGTTATAATAGACCAGGGTCGATTTTTGAAAACAAAAAAAAATAATAGTAGGATGAAACCCATTGGAAAAGGAAGAGAATATAACAAAAATGAAAGGAAAAATAATTTACGGGCGATCCGAGGAAGTGGAAGGGGTGAGTTTTGAAGGGTAGAAAACGGTTTATCTCGATTTCCGGCAAAACTAAAAGTCCTATGGAAAAACGTTAAATAGTAAAGTTGTAGGTAATAAAAAGATCTACAACTTTTGTATTTACACTTTTTTCACATAACCTCAAAAGTTATGTGAAAAATTCCAATAACCAAGTTTTATTTTAGAGCTAATTGATACAGATTAAAATACAGGTAGTATTTACCTTGCTATGTAGATTCCAAAAGTTTCTTTTAAAGTTAATTTGTCACAATTCTCTTAAAGTAACTCAGCCTGCACGTGTATTTTCATGAACGATTTTGTTCACTGCTCTGTATCTCGAATACTGGCTAACGGTTTTTGCAGCTGCTACGAAATAACAGGTAGTAAGGCCCTCCTAGCCCCTTCCCCATTTCTCTATGAAATACCTTTGATGGGCTAAAATTTTCCGTAGGTCGCTCAGGTATATAAGTTATCTTTAAATAGCAATAAATAGGCATCTACGCATATAATTTAAAGAAGATTCTACAACTTTCTCAAAATATTGTAGATGTCTTATTAAATATATTAACTTTATTAACTTATTTGGTTGTTTATAGTAGTATATTTCGACTTGCAATTTTTGTTTATCAATATAAGATGGAATCTTACGTTTTTCGAGTAATCTATATTACAGATTACTAAGAAAAAATGCATAGTTTTACTAATATTTTTATTATTCCCTATGAATTCATAATGCTTGAGAATGGTTCCTTCGACTATGATATTGAATACTATACCTCAAAAAATAAAGAAAAAGAATTGTTAATTGGAAGTTATATCAAATTTGTTGTAAATATACTATTCAAATGTGCCTATGAAGCATTCTTTCAGCTATAAAGAAGGTAAAACAAAATGAACTAAAATAATACAAGTTTAATGTGATGACAAATCGTATCAGAATGAAAGAAAAGTAAATTTACAGCAGTAGTTTATATACTATCGAATGTCCCAAGTTGTTAAAACTTTTTCAGAACTACAAATTTTAACACGCCAGTACACTAGCTATATTGAGAGAAATATTTTTATTTTGAAAATCAGTAAAACTTAGAACACATAAATAAACCAGTGCTGGAGAAAAAAACAACTATCAAACTCTCTTAAAAACGTAGTGTGTACCTTTCCCCATCTATTAGACTGAAAGATTCAAATGTGAAAGAAACAAATGAAATTGATCTGAACCCGTAGATTTAAATGTGGAGGGAAATATTTTATTGTTCTATTTGCAAAGTAATAAACTTAAAATTTGTCCATTTGCAAAGTAATTGTTCATTTTTTAGAAATATAAACATCGAGGACTAGTATATATGGCAAAATCGAGAACGCCGCAAATAATTTTACTTGACAGTAGATGAACTGTACCGTGTGATTTTGAATGCCACAATTTACTGGAGCCCTTGGTTGAATTACGAACGTGAATACTGGAGAAAATGTTATTAAGAGAATTATTTTACTTTATTGCAATCAAATATAATATTAATAAGATTATAATAGCAATATAAGCTACAATATCAATTTAAATTTATTTCAAAGTTATTTAAGTAATCGATTAGGTATATTTTATGTACTGTATATAAATTAAAAATATTCAAGCCTTAAATTATTACTAACTATTTAATTAGCATAAAACATGTTAAAAATTGCGATTTATATGTTTACGTATTGACTTCATTTACTAAGATCTTGTTGTAAACTGTGGCTCTAGTATATTTTCCTTGTTTGTAGGCTATATTGATTAGTTAGTTGTATTTCACGTTGTATGCGACCTTAAGAGTGATTTTAATGCAGAATCCACGTGCTTAATTATAGTAGTTAACTAATAAATGAGGGCCTGGTGTTTGTAATGCATATTGTATAATATTTTTTTCATAGGCTGAACACTGATTACTCCGTGAACTCTATAGGGGGGGGGGAGGGGGAGCTGTTTTCTATAATCAATGTTTCTTTCCTCGTTACAAATAATGAAACCATAGAAATAATAAATAATTTTTACAATAAAACTTCATTTAATATTGATTACAATCCAGACTTTATTAGAAAAAAAGAGTACTAAATTCATTATTAATCCCTTGGTTCATTTAATCAACTATTTAACTTACGTATACGTTTTTCCTAAAATCTGAAATATGCTGAAGTTATTCCTGTGTATGAGAAGAATGACAGAGAATTTTTAATTATTGTCTTCCTCCTTTGTTCTCGAATTTTACAAAAAGATTTGAGGCTGTAATGAAGGACAGAATTTGTATACTTTTGTTTTACACAAAACGGGTTTATAAACAGAAAGTCCCCAGTAGGCCCTAACAGCTATTCTTGATTTTGTAAGAGTTATGAAACTTAAGGCAAATATCTTTGTGATATTCCTTAAATTGAGTAAAGTATTAAATACGATTATTCACACTTAGGCCTACAGAAAAGCTTGTTTCTTTAAATTTGTGTATTAGCAAATAAATAGATTGAGGTATTCCTGGAAAATAAAACAGAAATGGTTTATATAGGCCTACCGTATTCTCAAGGAATTATACTTTCTTACTTATCAAATGTTAGAAAAATCATAATTGTCTTCCAAAAGATTCAGTTTTTGACCCGATATTGTTTGTTTATTTATATTATATTGATGACATAATATATAATTTACAATGCACATTTTGTACTTCTTGCTGATGGTACTAGCGCATTGGTCAGACATATTCAATGAAAATGACAATAATTTCCAACTGTTAACAAATGGAAGTATACAATCCTGATTTTTCAGTTTCAACTTTCTTTAAATGTTTATAAATCTCTATTTATTAGTTTTATCAATGGAGGAAAACCTAAATTATATAATCCAACTTTTGAGGTTAAGGTCAAAACTTTAAATGTCGACAGTGCTTCTTTTATGGGTGTCTAAATTGAAGTAATACGAGGTTGTTGCTCTTTTAATGTGATACGCAAAGTTTATATTGCCTACTTTTAATACTAATTTTACAATACAATATTCCACTTCAGGATGTTTAGTATCTAAAAGAAGGTTTTGAGCATCATTAGTGGCAAAGTTCGTCGTTAACCCATAAAATATAGAAACCTTAATACTTTACCTTTTTTGAATGTTTTTATTTATGAGTGGATTTTATTTGTTATGAAAAAAAAAAAATTCAATAAAGTTAGTTCATTTATATAATATACAAAATTACCAAAATTTTAGAGCATAGAATTTACTTTAAGCAAGACTAAAAAGAACACTAATTTTACTGGTGTTAAGATCCAAGGCCGGTTACTTCAAAAGATTATAGGTATATACATCTTGATACAAAATTTAAGAACGCATTGCAAAAGTTTTTCTTTGGTAATTAAATTTATTCTCTGGCTGACAACATGGGCAAAATAAAGTAGTAAAATATCATTAAAGTAAATTTTATTAATCTGGTTCCCATCTTTTAAATAATTTTATATTCATAAGTATATTACCCTGCCAGTAATTGTAATGTGGTAAAGTTTTATACGTTCATTTAATTGTAGTAAAACCCCATTTGCAAATTTAAATTGCACCCGATGTACCACGAATGGGGAATTCATGGAATTGTAAGGAGTAGCGTTATAGACGGTCATCAATAGATGGTTATAGATGGTCGAGTTTAGATGGTTGCCATTTCAGTCAGGTCTGATTTAAATTTGTATGTTGACGAGTTAAAATATTCCGCGACGCCGTGATGTCCATATTATTATACGAATGTAATTTCACTATTTCTAGAAAATTATAAAGCTAGAAATTAAAATTTGCCTGGTGTGCTGTTTGAATGGACTGAGAAATGTATGCCAATAATTATAATTTAAGTATTGAGTGATCCAAGGACCTTGCTTAGAAAACCTGCTGAAACAGGCTTCCGAGATAGGTCTTCTTTAAAGGTTAACCAGAAGAATCTCGTTACAAGGAATCTTGCTATGCAAATTAGACGTTTGTCAAACAGCAATAGATAATAAGTCAAATGAATTATGTATGTACAGATCGAATACAGAAGATATTAATTAATTTCTTTATTTTTTATATGCAAATTTTATTTAATAATTGCTGTGGATGTTAACTTGGAAATTACTGTATATATAGCTGTTCCCGATATTGAGATTACTCTCCCCCCACAGGTATTAGAGGTACATTTAAAAATTAGGTAAATTCTAAATCGTACAGTAAAAGCTGTTATATTCACATGTCATAATGTTGGTATTGCAAATGTGAGTTATTGTATGTCTTTTAGAAGAGGGCGGCGTAAACAAATAAAAGGCTGAACAGGAAATTGATTGTATAATCTTTAGGTTATAGAAATAAAAATAGATAAAAAAAAATCATGATTTAAAAAAACTTGTGGTATTAAATATATTAACTCGTCAATACCAGACTGAGAGTGTAATCATTAAAAGTGTTACAATTACCCTAAAATCAAAGTGCTTTATTTAGTTTCAAAACTAGGGTAAACTTGTCAGCAGCATCCGTTTCTTCAAATACATTCTCTACTGGATTCGATCACTCAGTTACTGGCTGCGTATAAAAGCAGAAGTAGCGAGAGGTTATGACGGAGTTTCTAGATATTATGCATTATAATGAATTAGTAATTATTGTCAGATTCAATTTAACTTCATAGTTTAAACTAGCCTTTGAAGCAAAATATATACATATTTACAATTGTTTCTTATTTCGACGGAATAAAAGATTGGCGAATATTAGGTTAGGTTAGGTTAGTATAATTAGTTTTTATGAAGTCTTATGAACCGAAAAAATATACCAAATTTAATTAAGTTACAATTTTGGATAGCAAGTAAATGTAAAAAATTACAGAACTTAATTACACGAATATTCAAATTCGTTCGATGTGTAAGATTCTGTTGAAAATTGAGTTAATTTATGTAACGGAGTTATCTCATAGAGAGGAGAATGAAAAACAATTCATGAGTTACATTGAAGGTCACAATTTTGGTTATAAAACATTTTAAATATTACGATTATTTTAAAAAGAGACCTTCATAATCACGTTTTTGGTGCTTGTGACTGTTAGTTTGTCCTATACTATAAAACATTAGGCCAGACTCAGTTACAATCATGAATTGGGTTGACAGTCAGCCAGACAGATTTAAAAACCATTTATTAAGCAAATAATATTGATACATTTTACATGTTTACAGACTATAGTTCATAGGAGCATAGATTTTCATTTTAAAAAAATTCAACTGTCTATAACAAAATATTAAAGAAGCTCCAGATTAAACAATTCAAATTTACAACAACAATATATATATATATATATATATATATATATATATATATATCATAACATACAGCATATTAGCTGTGAACAGCAATAAACAAATTTACTTATGGGACTAGCCCATGGACTTACAACTAATATAAAATAATAAAATAAATAGAAACAATAAACAAAACAAAAATTATATGGAAAGAAGAAAAAAAATAAACAAAAGTAGCAACAAAATTATAAAATAACAAAATACAAATCAACAATAACAATATAACATAAATATAAAATAACCCTCCCTTTATTACAATAGACTCTCCATATAATTTGGCATAAGGCCTTAATTATCACAATAAAAAAAATAAATAAATAAAAAATAAAAAGTCAAAAGTCACCCAGGGTCGAAGGCAATCACCACTGTTGGTGGCCGGTTACATGAGTCACGTAGATGTCCCGTGACCAGCGAATTGCGTCTGAAACCATAAGGCGTCGCATCACATTCGCATAGCGAGGGGAAATCCTCAATTTCTTGATGACACCCTCGTTTTTCTTATCCCAGGCACCGAGAGCTCCTACCACAAAGCCATCCAGGGTCACATCGTAACCCTGTCCACGGAGTTCCTCCACCAACTGTGCGTACTGACGCACTTTTTCCGCCCGAGACTCAACGAAAGCCTGGTAGCGATTCTCGAAGGGTATGGCGATATCGACGATTGAAATACGCCGCTCCCCCTCGTTGATCACCACCAGGTCGGGCCTCAACGTGGAATCGGTGCCTGGAACAGTCTTATTCATTTGTATTACGCCGGCCAGCCGTTGCACTGCCCTTGACAGTCGCCCCAGCACTGCATCGTGGCGACCCTGCCAAGCCGCGCTGTGCCGCTGACAGTGGTTCAGCACATGTGGCAGTGTCTCCGACACGTAACCACAGCGCCTACACCTCCTGTCGCCATTACCCCAACGCTTACATTACCCCATTTAGCGGGCTTTGAAGACAAACCTCCAGTCGGCAAATCGAGTATACCTACCAGAACGAACAAAGTGGTTTGAAACACCACTCTGAGCAGATGCCTATGTCCATTTTCACTTAACTACAAAGGAAAACATTAAAAATTATTGAACACTTCATGTATTGGTACCAAAAATGTACAATTAATATAAGGATTAAAACCAAAATGTAAAAAAAAAAAAAAAAAAAAAAAAAAAAAAAAAAAAAAAAAAAATGTAATGTTGAAACCTATTCTTTCAAAATTTAAAATTCATGTAAAAAAAAACTAAAACAATTATATAATGGTGGTGAAATGCATGATATCACAACAATATTCCATAGGGTGTTAGGTGCATATATCTCATAATTATATATATATATATATATATATATATATATATATTTTTTTTTATTTTTTTTTGCGAGGATATTAAGTCAGTGTTTTGAGAAGATAATATAGATTTGTACTAATCCGTTTGTAAACTAAAATTACAGAATTGGATTAAGTGCGATATGTTATTTGTTGCTTTTGCCTTTTTGAGTTCAGTTTTAGAATTTGTAAATAAAAATTTGACACTGTAAAATAGTTGATGCAAAATATAATATACAATGCTTACATTTTAAATAATGAAATATTAATTGTACGTAAACAAACGGAAAACCGTCTTAAAACTTAAAACAAATAAATAATTATAAGTTTATTCCAAATTTTAAATGAAATAAAATCTCACAGCATTTGTACAGAAGTAAGAAGTAAATTTTTAGCGCACTACATGGAGTAGAATTGTTTTATAAAATGTAGGCCTACGAATTGATCTGCCTCTTTAGTTCCAAGAGTGTAAAGTGAAAGGAAAACAAACCAGGTGTATTATAGTAGCTGAATCTGGAAACAAAATCAATAGCATCTTCTCTCCCGTTCATTTTGCCAACCGCCAATTTATAAAACTGTAGAGTTGGTATTTTGTATATCCAACGATGGTAGATAAATCAAAGTTATATTTATTGAAGTTATTTCACGTTTTACGTACTTTTCATGTCGCAAGAAATTGTACGCAGAATATGTTTTATGAATCATGTTGATAGTATCCAAGTCACTATTGTTTTAACTAACAATTAAATTACCTTTAATGGTTTCCGCCAGGTGACTTCTTTTTTAAAACACTTACGCGTTTCAAAGCATGTGCTCCATCTTCAGAGTGCTCCAACTCTGAAGATGGAGCACATGCTTTGCAACGCGTAAGTGTTTTAAAAAAGAAGTCACATGGCGGAAACCATTAAAGGTAATTTAATTGTTAATTAGAATATGTTTATTGTAAAATGTATTAATATAATGTAAAGATATACGAATTGATTCATTAGTAACACTGTAAGATATAATACGAATCACATTTTTTTCATTAAAATTTAGAATGTAGACAGTTCGTATGCGATTTACTAAGTCTCTCTTACAATGGTCATTCATTTCGACGTAAACAAATATTTCAACAAAACGATAACAACAATATTTAAGAAAAACTGTTTTCTTGGACGCCATTTAAAACTATTCCATGCTTTATTGACCAAATTAGTGAAAATAAACTGGGTAGAATCATTTCCCTCTTAAAATGTAATTTCAATTAATAAGAAGTAAGCCACAGCAAATTTCATACAAACCATGCTGAGACTGTGCTTTTACACAAATCTAAATAAGTCTGGTATATTACCTACTGTGCTCTTAAAGTATATGTAGGCCGAAAGTGAAAGATATAGTAAAGTGGTTTTTATTATAGTGAATTACATTGTTTGAAGTACCAAATTAACATTTGGATGTAGAGAGAAGAGAATGAATGATCCGGTATCGAGTCTTGACGTGAAAAACATATTAAATTACTCCTTGAAGAGGAAATCTACTACAAAATAATTTAGGAAAAGCTCTTTAATTATATTGCTCTGTTGATGTGAGTTACAAAATTTAAGCAATCTCCGATTAAATTATTGAACACTGTGGGTCTGTTCAAGAATAGGACCGCCACTCAAAAACAACCCAGAAGGTTTCCAAAGTTTTTTCAAATATTTTTTATTATACTGTCTACTCCAAAGTTAGTTAAGAATTGTTTCAGGAATTTCAGTGAAAATTGAACACAGACCTGTAAGAAAATCCAATAATTATTAATAACACCGGTTCCTTTCCTTACGTAAAAAATTCCGTACATATACTCATAGTTCCTAGAAATATATTCATATATTATCAAGAGCTTTGTTTTAAGTTATAAGTATATGTAGCTAGAGAGAGAAATAAGCAGTAATTAGCAATCTTCATTGTATTAGATATCAATTTTTGTAATAGTTATATTTTGTCTTGAAATTTGTGAAAAATCATTCTAACAAGAACAATTTAGAATTTTCTATGAAATTTTATCATCCATGAAGAGAACACTAGGTTGAGCGCGAGAAATAAACCATAGTGATCCAACATTTTACCTATATTTTATAACAAATTTTAGATTTTCATTAATTTTTCGTAGCTTAATTAACAATCAAATAACTTTATTACTATAAAATGCTAAACAAGATATCAGCAACCTCTGAATCCTCTTTGAATGCAACATAACCAGGTTGACAATGTTTTAAATTCAAACTAGTCAAGATAAAGCCTAAGTGGTCTTCATTAATTGTGCCGGCAGTCATGGTTTCGATTAATTAGTTTAGTCCCTGTTTAATTCATTGCGTTTCCTGCACATCGTCGGAAGGTGAATTAAATATAAAAGTTACTTTTTTCTGTAGAGTCGGAACTTCTAACATATGTCTCGATGGTAAATACAACGTAAGCAGATGATATGATATAAATGTCAACTATTATATAAAATAAAACTGTACAAAGTAACCAAATATTGCAACTGATAGCTACAGAACGATTGAAAGAGACGTTACTAGTAAAAAAAGCAAATTTATTATAGAAAAGAAATATAGACTGTGCAATACAAATTTTTGAAATATTACAATCGACAACTAAAGATAGATAGCGAGAGAGAGAGGGAGAGAAGTAGAGTCAAAGATGAAACAGATATAGCCTAGGTCAAATCGGGTAAGGAAATAAACACAAAATTTCCTCATTCACGAGTTTCCGTAAAAGATAATAAAACACAATTTCTTATTTTGTATCATCTACTTTTTATTGGAATTCCACTAAGAACCTTCGGTCTCAACAGTAAAGGGGGGGGGGGAAGGTTTCCGTAAACGTAAATAATATTTGTCTGCTGTACAGACACAACATGGGTTAACATGTCTTTCCAGTTAAACACAGTTTCTAGAGGTTTTACAAATGATTAAATACGAGAGACATTAAATATACACGTATTATTTAAATTAATATAATATTTTACTAGAAATTTTACATAATCACACACCCACAATAACAGGAATAGTGTATGTATAATAAACAGATAAAAATGGAAAAGATATAGTTTTATAATCTATGACGTAAAGAATTAAAATTCTAATAAATAAAACACTTTGCAGCAACTGATGTGTTAGTTTTAAATGAACAATTAGAATTAAATAACTCCCCATTCCTCAAACCATTAGCCAGATCATAGTCCTTTGTCCCCCACACTCTACATTACAATTTAGATTACAATGGGGATTACCCAGCTATTGTTTGTAATGTGTACCTTTTTTCCTTATTCTTGCAAAATACCTTGACAAAGCTATAACTAGCGAAAACATGGTCGGCAAGTTTCGTTAAATTTTTGGTTATACTAAAATTAATGTGTTTTATTTATTAAAATTGAATACAAAGTACCTACTTTATTAGTATAATTTATTAGTATAAATAGTTTAATTAAAATTCTGGTTACAATTAATTTAATAATAGCTGCAAATGATATTATATAGCCTTAAAACTGTATTTGTTTGTGTCTTGTGTGCTAATATACTAAACGAAAAATGTCACATTGGTTGCTATTTTATGTAATTTATTTGTACATATTCACCCATATATTTTGAGTAATCATACTTATAGTTTCAATAGTAAGTTATAATTATCAAACGATGAGAAAGAGGTCCAGGCCTACAACGGGCTTTATAGTTATGGATTTATTGTGTACACGTAACACTTTGCAAGACAATATGATTTAATGACATTTGTGAGTTCAACCAGGATCGAGTTATTAAAAGAAAGACAACCCTATAGGTTGTCAACATTTTTATAACGTTGACAAACATTCTCTATGAAGCTTTTAATTATTCCAGATAGTTAGAGGCGTTCTGAATATTTTCCTGCTATTTGAAAATGATAATAATGACATTTCCTCTCATGTAAAATGAAAAGCGCGAATAAGTAATGTGTTTGTGTCTTATATAAAATCACAAACGTGGAAAATATAGAACTATAAAGGGTAATATTAAAATGATGTTAAATACTAAACTATGATTGAAAAGCAGTTAAAAAAAAAAAAAAACAGATTTAACTTCAAATTATTAAATTACGACTAAGGATTTTGTACTGTGCGATAATATAATGTAGAATACAAATTGAAAGAGTTTAATAATTTGTGTAAATAAAAACATTGTAGTAAAAGTTTTCAAGCAAAAATATACCGATATTAAGGGAAAATTGATTTTGTTTTAATAGAGAATATTTTATAATTACAAGGTTGTACATTAACAATTTCTTTAACAGTAGATATGTCCATTGTTCAGTGTTTAAACTGTATTCGACAGCATTTCTATTAAAGGGGTTATTAAATATTAGTCTAACCTAAAACTTAAAACAACTAACCTGTGATAAAACATTCTTGTGTGCTTTAACACAAGGAATTGTGTCAGGTCATGTCGAACAATAATGTTCACTCGAAATGGAAGGGAAACAAACAATATTATGTGCTTGAGTAGCTTCAGAGAGATGATTTGCACTTGTTTACTCTGTATATAGTGATTACTATTCACTCATATGAATCAACAGCTGTCAAAAATAAAGTAATGTTTAAGTACAGATTGTTTATAGTTTTCAATTTCGTGATTACATACGTTTTTACAACGTATTATAGAGATACTATATAAATATAACACTGTAAGAACAACAAAAACTGTCTCTCAATATCTTTTAACTCAATATTGTTTATGTTATGATATTAATAATATTTAACAAAATATTGAAACATAGACAGTTATTTATTACAATATTTATAATCAATAAGATATTTAGGGAACATACACATTTTAGTGTGAAACGAAAATTTTACTGTCATCTATGAAGTTTGGAAAGCAGAAAATAAGATAAAAATCGTTTTTTTCTGTACAAATTCCGCACTTAATATGCTTTTAAGACGCTTTTATTTAAGACGCCTAAATATAGAATATTTTATATGTAATTGGAATATTACAGAAAGATTATTCGGTAAAATAAAAATACTTAATCTAAACAAAATATTACTATGAAAATTGCTTGTAATGTATGAATGAATTTTATTCTAACGGTATTATAGGTTAAATATAACTATGTTGGCTTTTTTATAACATTGAATTTATAAAAAAAAGTTGGAGTTTTCTTCCAAGTACTAAAATTACAGTTTTTCAGAATAAACACCAAATGGACAATAAACAAAATCGATTGAACTTTCATCGAAGCATTATTAGTAGGAATGAAACGCCTAAACGAAATGTTCTCTCTCAGATTATCATTACATTATTTTAATTACTGATATGTTTGAATATCTTGTTTACCTAGTTACAATTTGTCTTTGATTTGTATGGTTATTAAAGAGTGCATTATTTAAGACTGAGGCAGTTTGATAACAATGCCACTAAAAAAGTATGCAACTTTCCCAAGAATAAAACCAAGCCATATTTATTTATCCAATCTCGTTACACTTCTGCATACAAGTAAAATATTCATCAGTATTAAATTAAAAAAAGTAACTAAACTCATTCGATAGCCACAACTTATTTGAAGATATTTAAATATACTAAACAAAATTAACTTCCTGTTTTACAATTTTCTGACTCTCCAACTTGTCCAACGCACAATAAAATGTTCAATTATAAAAATAAATATATAAGGAAGTTGAATAAAGTAATTATAAGTATTATAAGTATTATTATTATTAAGTAGAAACCAATTCACAGAATTGATTTTATAACTACTATGGAAGGTATGAAAAAGTTAAAAAGTTTTCGTCAACAATTTTGGCAGTGTTAAAGCTATACAATTGTTGTTTAAGTTAGACATATTACTTTAAGACTCATTTTATCGCTCTAAGAATAATTAGTAATTATTTCTTCCAATTTTCTTTTATATTGTGTTTCTTTCAAAATTACCTCTTTTCTATAAATTAACGTTACTAACTTTTGTTAAAACACAATAGAATTAGTCAATCGAAATATGTTAATCGTAAATGCTAAGACAGGGCTAATTTCGCTGCTAAAAAATAAAACTAGGTGGGATGAGGTTATTAAAAAGTACAAGTACTTTTAGTCCTATTTAATATTATAAAACTGCTTGCTATTATAAAATCCATGTCATGATATGTATGCAACAGATGTACAAAATGTTTCACAAAGTTTTTCCAGTACTCTCAGAGTGCTTATTCTCCAAATAAAACAATGAACGCATAAAACATATTTCCGAAAACAATTAGTTTTCTAGTTATTACCCATTTTATTTATTGTAAAAAAGTTATATATCTTCAGAAATAGATAAGATTTTTGTGTTTAGATTTTATGTACGCATTTAAAATGTAACGGTTTATATGTTTGCCAAAAACAAAGACTATATTTAAATTATAAGCAAAATGGTGGCTGTTTAAAACTTTTAACTTCACATATTTCGTGAACCGTATCTTTACAAAAAAAATAAAAATAAAAATAAAAAAAAATGCAAGAGACAAAATATGTTTGTATATTAATGGCGAACAAAATGTGTTTTAATTTTGTAAGTAGCTTCAAAAATAACCAATTTATAAACAAAAATAATCATTAAATTTCTTTTTAATTGTTTACAACACCTAAGAATAGACAAAAACAAAACTTTTTGAATTCTGAAAATTTGTATCTCTAAATAATTTTTTTTTTACGCCGTATAATCAAAGATGGCTATTTAAAAAATCTTATTTTGAAGTTTGAAGTAGAATAACTTTGTTATATAGGTAAAATACTATGGTATTTACCATGGTATGCTATAGTTTGAAATATAATTTATAGAGGATTTATTTCTGAGTAAATTAATGTAAATACATTTAATAAATTTAAAAAAATAAAAAATACATGTTAGAAAATTTCGACTATGAAATGCAAACAAATCAATTTCCTGCAAAAACATAAAGACAGAATAATATAATTTACAATCAATTTTCAAAAATATGTCCATCAACTTCAATACAGTTTCTGGTCGATTATGGATATCTTTCTTTGCACCTTTAGTTTTCCTGGATTGTTCTTTATTTGTGCAGGAATATCCATAATTCAGGTAATTATTTCCTCATTGGAGTTAACTTTATCTTGTACAGAATACTTTTTATCCAGGCCCCCGAACAATAATCTAATGGTGATAGATCTTTTAAACTTGGGTGTCGTGGACCGAAAATACGTTAACGAGATATTTTCTCTACTCTTTATCCCTTCACTTATGATATATGTTTTAATCTATCCATTATTTAATAAAAATTACATTTTTCGTTTTATGTTTAATAACTGAACACGGGTATAACTGAATATTTGGTAAACCCTGCTATTAAAGTAAACTTTTGTAATGTCTCACCTGAAACAATGCATGTCTAATCCAGTATTTAACATTTAGGAAGGATAAGTATAAATCTCAAAATTAATTAATTATAATACGAAACAAACAGCTTAAATGAACATGTTGAAATATAGACGTATGTATTCAAATAAATTTCCACTTTTATGATTATTCGGTTTAACGGACGATCCCAATCCATTTCATAAAACATGTTTATAGTTAATGTAAAAATAATAAATTATTGAAGATGTATGAATCAGAAGTCAATGATTTCATTGTTTAAATCTGTTAAATAAGTAATAAAAATTTACAGAATTACATATTTTGTGAACATTCTAGAGTCTTTTGGTAAACTTTAAAATTGTAATAGAAGCTTGGAGAATAGTAGTTGTCAGGTGTATATAATTTCAATAGAGGGTTATCATCCATTAAATCATCTCATTTTGCCGTTAGACAATAACTAAGAAATATTTATTCTAATTTTGTTTTACGTTTAGAATGTTTAATTACCAACTGTCTGAAATCTAATTCGGTATCTTCAATTAAATACAAAAGAAAAATATTCGAATTTAAATAAGATCAATTTTAATATATATTCAGGAAAAGTTTAATAATCCACTACACACTGATTACACATTGACGCCAGTTAATCAGTAATTTTTAGCAGTAATTCTAAGCAGAAGTTAATAATTTCCTTAGGTAAGATTGATTAACCCTTGGTAGATGGTCGAACTGAATTTAATCTTTGTTTATACCACAAAACAACAAAATGTTTGACGACTATTTTTAATAAACCTCAAAATATTCTGTGACAATTAAGGTTATAATTTATCAAAAACTAATTACACAAAATTGATGAATTTTTTTCTGGTTGTTAGGAATTGTTAAGAATATTCATTTTAAAATTTACTACATAAAATATTTTTTTAAGGTATATGAAACCAAAATTGTATTTTGGTCCAATATTTGGTCCAATAGGGATGTGTTGGTATATTTTTACAAGATGTTAAATATTTAATGTATATGTAGTTTCTCTCTCTCTCTCTCTCTCTCTCTCTCTCTCTCTCTCTCTCTCTCTCTCTCTCTCTCTCTCTCTCTCTCTCTCTCTCTCTCTCTCTCTCTCTCTCTCTCTCTCTCTCTCTCTCTCTCTCTCTCTCTCTCTCTCTCTCTCTCTCTCTCTCTCTCTCTCTCTCTCTCTCTCTCTCTCTCTCTCTCTCTCTCTCTCTCTCTCTCTCTCTCTCTCTCTCTCTCTCTCTCTCTATATGTATTATATATATATGAAGCATTGTAGTTATATATGTCATGGATGGATTGTAGTTAGGAATAATTTGTTTTAAAAATTTAATATTAAGTACACAATTCATGACTACAAAATATTTTGTTAAACACAGAGAAAAATCCAGATTCATCCAACAGAACAGAAGCTGCCTAGGATTTAGTAATTTAGTACTCCGAACTTTAATGAGATAAACACGCTTTTCCAGCAAAATAAATCACCCTTTAACACGGGCAATGTACGTTAAATTAACAACTTTAATGTTTCAGTGCATTGGAGATAAAACGCAATTCAGGACGCAGTATGTTACAAATCTGTGATCAATTCTATACAAAAATTGGCTACACTGCTCTTACTAATTTATTTCCTCAATGGTCTAGATGTTAATCAATAAGCCTGTGTTATGAACTTAGCTAACACTAGTGATAATATCAGTGTGATAACCACGTGTCTCTACCAAACTGATCACGGGTAATATACATGTCACATATTACAACTTTGTAATTTCAGTACAATTGAGATATAACACCTTTAGATGTTTCACCGTCACTTTATAAATATAAAACATATGAATTGTTTCGTAATGTTGAATTATTTTGATTAAATAGAAATTTAATAAAACTCTGCCTCTCCTTCTTTTGTTACCAGCACAACAATATTGTAACAATAAAAAAAAAAAAAAAACTACAAAATTACATTATAATTCAAAATCACACCCGCTGTTTGTTATCTTATTATTCCAGAATAACTCTTTCCAACTTATCAATCATTAAAAACAAGCGTAGGATAAAGCTTATGAACTAATGAATCATTTTCATATTTTTGTTTATTACTTTTGTTATTTTATTTATTTAATCCTTAAACAGCCTTTCAATCCCCTGATACCTTCATTGAAACACAATCACTCACTTTTTAAATTTTATACTTTATGTAAAGGAAATCGAGATAAATTTATGCTAACAATTAAATTTAAACAAGAAAAAGATATATGTATTTGATTTATTTAATAGTTTTTATAATAATTTAGTCGAAACGCAGATACTAAATTCATTTTAATAAAATTAAATCCATTATTTCAAATGAATTAAAAAATTTCATAATTTTTGAAAATAGAAAATAAAATTTTTAGTGTTTTAAAGGGAGTGTTCTCAAGTATTTTTGAATAGTATTTTAAATCTCAAAAAATATTAGTGATGTTGTTACGGCACATAAGCTTCACCTCCTGTAAAAAGTCATTACGGAGCCGCGGAGTAGAGCAGAAGTTAAATGAGATGGTGTTGCCAATGGCAGGGTAGTTTGTCTAATTTACACCATTTTAACTTTGTTTTGTTCCACTTCCTCTTTTGTTTAATATTCCTGGGTTAAACATTTATAAAACTTTTTATTTGTTCAATATTTTAATAAGTAATGAATTTTTACAAAGTATAATATTTGTATAAAGCATATAGGGTTCTTGCTAATATTTCAAATCTTACTGGAATTACTATATATTTATATTTAAAAGTTATTGTTATTTAATTTATCAAAAGTAATTACTACTTAAACACAACAACACACACACATAGATATATCTATTTATACATGGATTACAGACTCTCTAAAAGCAGCTGTACATAATTCTAACAAAATTAAAGGACTTATATTTTAATATTTGGATACCAAGGAGTTTAAAAAAAGCAACATTTTATGTTATACTTGTATTATTCATGTGCCCTTTGTTTTAATGTAAAAATTATTAAAAACAAGGTGTTTTTATATCAATGTTTTTCTCAAGTAATTTAACTTGCTGATTAAGTCTTCTTATTTACCCCCCCCCCCATGTGTAGTATTATGTAGGTATAGTAAGTTGAAATAAATTAACCTTAGTATTTTGACTAATCATTGGGTCTAGTTAATCCCATTAATGCCTTCGGTATGTCTTTCATCTCCCCTTATCATGGTTGTTGTATTCGTACAATACCAGTGGAAAAATTAAATGACACATAAAACCTGGCGTGGTTGACTTCCATATGCTCACATCAAATAAAATTCAGTAAAACGTGAATGAAAATGTGTAAAAAGTTAAAGTTTTAATAAATGTTTTGGTAACATGTAAAAAAATCAACTCCGTAAATGACATTGACATATGTTGTTGTTTCGATTTGAATCTTAGATCGTTCTAAGAAAATTTTCAGAAAATTATAGTATAAGGACGAAGCGACATTGTTTTAAATATACACATAAACCAATTTCAGTGTATCTATGTGTTATTGGGTTGGAAATGCAAGGCAAACCTATAATGGGGGACATTTGGTTTTAGGGTAAAGTATCTTGATTTGGTTTAAGGATTGAACGAAATACAAAATGTACAAAATAAATCACACTCTCGTGATTCTGGGGTCGTTTAGTGCTTTGCATAGAATCACAACTCTTATCTCCACTGTCGATTTTGTAAATATATTCCAAGTTTTTCCTATCATCGTTGCTTCCAATTCAGACATCGTGTATACCAGCATTTTCTTATTTCTACTACTTTTAGAATTAATACAAATTACCGGTGATTATACATCCAGCGGTAAATAAATCTTAATAATATATAGGATACTATCTATTCAAATTCTGAGTTTTTTTATAATTCTGACGTAATTACCACAATTGACTGAATGATTACTATTTATTTTAACCTTTAAAGTTTGTCTGGCTTGTATTTTACTATTTACTATATTATCATGAAAAAAACCTCAACTAAAGTTATTCACATAACCAATTTTCAAAACACAGTATCCACAAGTAGATAAAAACAAACAACAATAAAGGCCAGCTGACTGTTTTCTCAAGCTGTAAGCTAATGCAGGTTAACCAACATAACTTAATGAAATCTATATGTGAATTTAATCCGAACATATGCAAGTAGAACATAACTTTATAAATTCAAACCGCCGTTTTCAAACAAATATATCAGTTCATTTAGATTGCAGTCATTATAAAAGTGAAATATTAATTGAGTTATTTAAAATATCTAACATTCTTATTTTTAATGAAATACTTAAATTACAGTTTTAGCTCATCAAGCTTAGTAGTTACAGAGAAACATATTACATTATAAATCAAGAATCAGCAGTGTTTAAACTTGAAAAAAAGTCTTTGTTCAAGTTACTAATTCAATCCTGTATATTTCTCAGCTCATGCTGGTTCAAGTTCAAGTCAAGTTTCAAGAGTCATTTCTACTAAGTCTCTAGCCTGAACAATTTCAAGTTATCGGACCCACGCAATGTAAAAGTGAAAAACCAAAAAAAAAAAACTAGAACTCATGTGATTTCTCTTTTTAAAACAAAAATATATTTTGTTGCTAAGGAGTTTAATTGTCTGTTTTTCAACAATGTTTTAGGCTGTAATAAATAAAATTATTAATTGTTTAAAAAAAAGAAGAAAACATATTTTTTTGGATGGGACAATCTAGCATTTTTCGACCTCACAACCCCAAAGGGGTTATTTTCTAAATTCTAAATTGACGTCAATGAACTATTAAAAATCTTTCCTCCTGTAACAAAATTTTCTTAACATAATTTTCTTAATAATTTTTGTTCTTTTTTTAACGTTGGCCAACGTAACCATAATTACATGTAAACATTTTAAAACTGTCTTTATCATAAGCTTAGTTTTAAGAACAACATTTGTAATTCTGTCACTCTTGTGTGAAACTTGTTATTATCATTATTGTTAAAAAAAAAAAAATAATAATTGTAATTTTGAATAAAAGGGAGGGTTTACTAAATTTTAATTTTAGTTCTTTTAGGGAGGGTTTGTTTAATTGTTTGTAAATTTAACTTAAGGGCGTATTAGTATAATTTTTCTTAAGGGAATATCAACTTTTTTTATATTATATATATATATATATATTAATTAATATAATAATATATATACTAATATTACTTATTTCAAATTGTCTTTACAATAAACCAATCTGTTATGAGTTAATCTGTATTTCTTTTCCTGTATATAGTTAACTCAGGTACCACTGGTTTCAAAAGAAGGTAAGGTCAACGAGCGAACTAATTTAGGAATATTTTTATTTTACTTGACATGACCATTCTTTCCAGGTCCAGTACGATCTTCCGAATTTTGGTAATTTTCCTTTTTAAATGATACACCATTATTCTTGATATTTATATTCGTATATTTGAAATCAGTCTTATAAAATGATAGACCATCTAGTATAGTAAACAACACTTGGAACATTACACCAGGTAATTTGTCAGACAATGCATCAACGAAGATTAAGTAGCATATATGTAATGCAAACTTCACTGCATTGTCACAAACCTTACTCGGTTATATAAGGCGTAAGAAGAATGTTTATGTGTATGTTGATTATATAGGCCTATATATATATATATATATATATATATATATATATATATATATATATATATATAATTGTTATTATTATTATAAATTTTAAGTTTGATTTGATTAATTAATTATGTGAAATATTCCATTGTTTAATTCTGTCATGTTGTAAGATGGATGAATTACTGTGTTATTTAAAAAAAACTATGGCTCTAAAAATAAATGTAGAAAGTGAGAGAGTAGTCACGACATTTCCAGATTCTATTGTCAAATCGCTGTTTATTTTATATAACTTTTACAAAATAAACTTAACTGTTTGTCACTAACTGTTTAAATCTATAATAGTATAAAAAATAGAGCGTAAAACAGAGATTACCAAGCCCAGGAACAGAGCTAGTATTGGAAGAGAACAAGAGTTTGTCAAAGAGACCTGATAAGGAAGATGAAAGACAAGGATCTATCACAAAACTAGAACGAAGAAATGTGTTGACGCAGCAAAACACCTTGGATTTTCCATACAAGTAGTCATTATAAGCAAGCCTCTGAGAAGTGGTTAGGTATGAAAACAAACTTGATTATCATTTTTTTAAATCTTATTTTTACAAATAATAACGGAAATAAATTTTAACTTAATGATAATTATCAAAGATATTGTAAAATGTAAGTTTGTAGTATTTATTTTAATAACAAGTACAATACAGGCCAGGTTCTGTCCCCGACTTGTTAAAGTTTAGAACTAGAAGGGCAGAGTGGATACTATAATTATTTATATATTAACAACACGATCAGCTGTATTGCAACAGTGTGGTTTTCGTCATAAGGTTCCATACAATTAATAAATTATATTGAAGAGGTACTTGGATTATAATTATAAATATAAGATCTTATTATACTAATTTTTGTTTTATAAAATTATATTACATTACCTTGCTAGTGGTTAAGGTAACACATACGTAGAATATTCGAATGAAAGGCTATAATGATGTACCTATGGAATGAATACAAATAGACTTTAGGATTAGAGAAATGAAAAGACGGCTAGCAGTATACAAGACTATAGGAATTAGTACTCGATACAACTATACTCTAATTAAATTGGAGTCGTAGTTTTATTTGTTCAGTAAATACAATAATAAAAAGAGAAACACTTCGAAATTAGTTAATACTGCACCTATTTTGATGAAACAAAGCTTATTAAATTTATAACTGACGTATATCAAAGTTAAACTCATGGGAAGAGTGTTTTTGTAATTGTAATAAACAAATAATTCAATTTATTAAAAATATGAATTTAACCACAAAATTAGAGCGTTTTGGTGAGTGATTTTGTTTATGAAGTCAACAATATTAAATTTGTCCCCACTTTTTATTATGGTTTTAAGCATTTATTTTTATAAGTCTTTTAAAATAGGTACAAAAATCTAGTGTGCAGTTTAAGTTGCATGTTCTTAAAAATATTTCGAATGTGATTTATGATTTTAGAAACTGGAAAATATATAAACTTAGGAAGAATTGACGAGGTGAGGTTTTCACTTTGATCTCTTTACATATGGGAAAATGGAATCATATCAGAAAAGGCAGCTGTTGTTAATGGTTTATGTATTATTTGTTTCCTTCATTGTAAATTTCGACACAGTACTACTTGGACTTTGGAACAAAACATATATTGATTTTCATTTTGAACAAAGAATATAAGATAGTGTAAATGTGTCTGTGACATTCAAACGTTAATATGTTACACGATTTTCATTACTCGTATTAGATAATTACTGATTACATGTTTCATAAATGCTATTAATATTGGTAGAGTTCCTTTTTTAAAAAGTTTCAAACTATATTTTATTTAAGTTCACTAAATATAGGGCGTAGTAGACATACTATATATTACAATCCTTGTGGGATTTTTATTAAATCTATTTCTTCTTATTTCTAGGTACTATTAAAACAATTGTTTTTGACATATATACTCCATATATGACTCCAAATATAATATTAGATCGGACTGTTTTATGAAACAATTCTTAATAGTACTACATTTTAAACACATTAAAAAAATAATTTGCTTCCATTAGTTTTGTGGTTTTTGTTGTACTGGTTAAATAAGACACATATTATTCTACTCCGACTTCAAACAACGATATTCTATGGACGGGTTTTAACAATTGGTAAATTATTACACGCTGTTTATTAGACGTATGCCGACAAAGTTGGTGTTAATCGGTTGAATTATTGTTTATAAATAGGACTTGTAAAGTATTAACAGTAGTATGTTCTTCCCATATCCCTTATTCTATACTGAACATTAATTGTAAATTCCTGAGCAATGAAATATAAACTAGAGTTATACAAGCAAATACAACATTAAATAATGTGTAAATTATGTACAAAATATTTGTACTAATATTCAAATTATAATTTTAGTACAAAGTTCAGTAGTATTATTTAAATTTTTAATAATTAATATTAAATATTGTCAATATCCTGCTTTACATATAAGTTATCGAGATATAGGTATATACAAAGAAGCATTTTCTGTTTTATATTCATTAAAGTACTTCTAGCAGATTGTACATGGTTCTATTGAAGTAAAAGTTTGACTTACTTAGAGCATGGAATTGATTTTACTGCTTGTGTCGAATTCAATACCTAACTCTATTTTCAAACTTATTTCTTTAAAAGAAACATCTGAATTAATAAAGTATGTTTAGTATAAGTATAAAGTATAAAGTATTTTAAAATATGAATACTGAAAAAATAATTAAATGTCACTTTTAAGTAATAAATTTACTAAACAATAAGGGAAATATAAATAGAAAGAAACTTATCGCTTATGTTTCGGTTGATTTATTTAAAAGATCCGACTTTTTTATTTTTGGTTAATGATGATATTAATATTGAAAATAAATAAATAATTTATGAAAGCGAAAAGTTGGGATAGCACTAGCTGGCAGTGTTAAAAACGTCTTTCAGATCTGTTAAATCTTGATCATGATCTCGGAACAGCTTTGATTGAACAGTTTTGTAAATATATTTGTAAATTAGAGTACCCTCTCTTGTAGTAGAATATTATCATTCAGCGAGTTATTCTACGGAAGTAACCTCCTATTGGTTCCCAGCGTTCATGTAACTCTATCGATATCTCGGATGTTTAAATTTCGGGATCTCATGGCATCGTACACTTACATGTACAGCAAGGGATGCCTGTTAGTATTTTATTTGGTGGTGTTCACGCCTATAATTCATCTCTCTTGTGTCTTCATTAGTTCATGTCCAAAAAAGCCGTCTATATCTATTCCTATTTCATTTATTGTCAGCGTTCCTTTCTCGTCTAACTTTGTCTTCCGGTGGCTTCAACTTTAGTAGTTTACATTTCATATTTTTAACTTCTGCTTGTTTGTTATATTTCACAGCTCGTTCTCGTAGATTCTAATTATAGTGCTTTTTCAACAGCTTCGTATCCCAAAGTAGGATGTTCAGTTTACTTGTCACCACATTTGATTGACCAATACCTGTATTTATCTCTTTAATACGTACACTTCTAGATATTTTTAGGATCTTGTTGCCTCAGTGGTATTTGTAACAGTAGAAGAACACCTCGCAATCTGCTACTTAGATACTTCGGATACAAAACGACCCCATTAAACATATTCTTAGTAAACGTCCTAAACATATAATTTATATTCAATACATTAATAGTTGGTCATCGGCAAAATGCAGAGTGGTCAATCTACAGTACTTTCTCCTGCAGTCAGTCAATACGCAATTAAGTATATATTTAATAGCTTTACTTCAGTTCTTATTTTACAGGTTATTTTTCCTGTATTTCCATCACCCAGTTAGTAAGAGTTGGTTTATTATCATAAATATTTTTACAAATAACGATAAAAAAAATAATGATTTGGACAATCTTGCAAGCCAGAAAAGTAGTAATACAAAAAAAAAAAAAATGTTATTATATTTTTGTTTTTATGGAGATTGTTAACTGTTATTTGATTTTCACCAAAATTTTTATAAATTCAATAATTTATCAGAACGTAATTGATTTAATCAATTTTTATTGTCAGTGAACTGATTAAATCTTACTTAAAATAGTACTTAAAATTTTTGAAATAATTGTAAAATATTCCTAGATTGTTTTCTACTCTGATAAAAGTATGGGAACCATGTTTGTTCACAGTATGTTCACAGTATATTGGCAACAAATAACTCCAATAGTTAGGTCAGTTCACTTTTGGTAATCCAGTTTCCACCAGAGTAACCACGATAGTTCACATTTCTCTTTTATAATTATATTAATATAACACTGAGTGGAGTTGTAAACCCTTACCCCGTTCATTCCCTCTCAACACAATAAGACTTGGATGTTTCAAGTAACAACTCTAATTAGGCTTAAACATAATGCGAAGGTTTCAAATAACTTAAGCTGTTGTTTTGAAAACGAACTATTTATATAAGCATGTGCAATTAGTATGGCGTTAAATATTACAAATAGCTTGCAATAAAAGTATTTACATATTTAATTACTTCAGAGTACAAGTTCGTTTGTTTGTTTTAAAGTAATTATTATATATCCGTTTGCTTTTCTTATAAGGTACAAAGATATTTTATTACAAATTATTCAAGGGGAGGAACTATGACCATAATTTATCTACTCAAATATCATAAAGATATGTTTTTATAAACCTTTTTGTAGTTTTTCTATGCGTAATAAGTGATTTCATTCATCACATTCTACTAAGATGCTGTTTATTTAAATGTGTTTAAATATTTTGTTAAACTTTGTAATGTACTAAATGTATTTGACTACTTTAGATTGAATGAAATTAGCTTGTCTTTAGGGAGTTTTACTATTTTGGATATTTTCCAGTTTTGCGATTTATAAAATTCGTTTAATGTAATATAATTGTAAATCATTTTTACAACAGACGTTATCTAAACACAATTTATTTACATTTAGTGTACCAAATGTCCTACCTCATTTCTAAATTTAAAAGAGTTAATAAGAAATACTCTATTCTGAGCTACTTTTTAAGTCTATAAAAAATATCTTTTGGTATATAGAACAATATTATCCTACCATTTAAATTTTTCAGAGGTAACTCAAAAGTGATAAACCTTAATTCCAGTGATATTATTTTTAAGGTGATGACGAGTAAATAAATAGCTGATAAACCGAAATAGCTATATACCTTTATATTTTACCTTAGTGGAATGGAATTTTATTACAAGGGATGCAAATAAATAAAATTTAAAAATGAACTTTTTACCACTAAAACACTGTTGAGGTAATTGTTCTTGGTAAAACAACATTTTGAGGTAGGTGAGGACTGGGGGGAGGCGTTTCAATATTAGAAAGCTCATTTAACGTAAAAATCAGTACGGTAAATCCGAAACAGTTGCTTATTAAATTGATTGTACTAAAAGTAATCTTGTTTAGTAGCTTCAATTACATATTATATTAAATCGTAAAATCTGGCCAAGTATAAAAAACTGTTTTCTAAAATAGGCTTTCTAATGCTACTCGGCAAATATTATTACATTTTTACTTTAGATAAACATTAATGTGTACAGTTTTGTTTGAAATTTTAACCCTATTGTTTATTTCTAAAACGGGAACATAGCGAAATCCAGTGTTAGTGGATTTTATGAATTGTTATTCTGTGTAAATGATGTACCATTCAGGCTATCAAGAACTAATCCAAATGTAACATTTGTTGATGCACTCACTACTGGGATTTTCGGTGTAGTTTCAAGTTAATGATTCAAATAATGACCAAACTAACAAAATACTACAAGATATTCTCAATAGACTTAGTTCACAAGAAGAAAAAAAAAAGAAAGAACCCTCACATCAATCTTGAAAAGGCTTACCCTTCTCGAAAAAAGTCAAACAACATCAGAAAAAGTCACTCCTTTGCTAATTAAACAATCTAAAAATTCTTGCATGGAACTGTAATGGTATATTTCAGCGACAACATGAAAATCAACTAATTCTTGATTTAGAAAAAATAGATATATGTTTACTCTCTGAAACACATCTTACTACTTAAACCCATATAAAAAGTTCACTCAGCAGTGCATCCTAATAATAATGCACGAGGGGGCAGGGCCGTGATTATAAAAAAAGGCATAAAATAGGATCTGCAACAATAACTTGAAAGTGATGAAATACAGGTAATTAGCGTTAGCATTAATACCCGCAACCATAAATTAGCGGTTGCCTCAATATATTGCCCACCTAGATATAACATCAAAGAGAATGCTTATACTTATCTTTTCAAGCAGCTAGGTGAAAAATTCATAATAGGGGGTGACTTCAATGCTAAACACACAGACTGGGGATCGAGACTAATGGCAACTAAAGGGAAAGAGCTTCATCAAGCTATAATTAAGTGCAACTGTGACTGGCACTCAACAGGAAGATCAACTTATTAGCTAAGTGATCAAAACAAAACACCAGACCTAATTGAATTCTTCCTAACAAGAAAAATCCACGCAACTTTCGTCAGAAGAAACATTAGAACAAGTGGTGGAAAAGCTCGTCAAAGATATACAGCAAGCAGTGTGGAAAAGTAGTAATTCAACAAACAAACAAAATAACTGGCAAATGCTACCATGAAAATTAAATTACTGGTTATAGAGAAGAGGACCGTAGGGAATGGCAACGTACACGAGACCCAAGCGTCAAAAATCGATTAAATAATTTAACACAATTTATACGTAGAGAGATACGGGAATTTAAAAATAAATCATACCTAGTATCTCTCAGCTACGCTAAAGATATTGATTATTCACTATGGAAAGCAACCAAATACTTGAAAACACCAGTTACGCACATACCACCAATAAGAACAAATAATGGTCGCCTGGCAAAAACCAGAGAAGAAAAAGCCGAAAATTTCGCTGATCATTTCGAGCGTCCCTTTCAGCCCAATTTAACAACATTTAATCAACCTTGAGATACTGAATGTAAATCACACAACCATCTTGAGACAAGGAATGCTAAAGAAGTGAAACAAGAAATTAAGCATCACGTACCATCTAAAAAATCACCAGGTTATGATTTAATAACTGGAGAGATTCTTAAACAACTACCTAATAAAGCTGTTGAAACAATATCCGACATAATAATGCTTGCTTCAGACTCTGTTATGTACCTCTATGTTAGAAATTTGCTAAAGTAATAATGATACCTAAACCTGGCAAGCCACCAAGTGAATTGACCTCGCACAGGTCAATATCGCTTCTTCCGAGAGGCCAATATCGTCTAAACTGTTGGAGAGATTATTACTAAAACGAATTAAAACGGAAATTGTGAAATCAGGAACTGTTCCGTCTCATCAGTTCGGATTTAGAGAGAAACATTCCACAATCGATCAAATCCATAGAATAACGGATATAATAGAGAAATCCTTAGAGAAACAAAGATTTGCTCAGCCATATTTCTGGACATGGCGCTGGCGTTTGACAAGGTCTGGCTGGATGGTTTGATATTTAAATTAGAAAAAACTCTGTCATTCGAGTACTGCGAACTATTAAGGTCGTACTTGAAGGGAAGTTACTTTCGAGTTAAGCAGGAGGGAGTTTACTCCAGCATAAAAGAAGTTAAAGCAGGAGTCCTGCAGGGGAGTGTTTTAGGACTGTTCCTTTTCATACTATTTACAAGCGACTTACCGCAAAACGAACAACACAATTACTGCCACGTTTGCAGATGATACTGCACTAGTGGCTGTTGCTGACACAATCGGTGAAGCCACACTCAAACTACAAAGGGCCATGAATAATATACAAAACCGGCTAGCTAGGTGGAGAATTAAAGTGAATTAATCGAAGTCTAATCACATTAACTTTACCAATACAGTAGATCATAGAACCATTACCGGTCACTCTTAATAATATTCCTGTACCATATTCAAATCAAGGAAAATACATTGTGTCTATGCATAGGTGAAAAATGAAAACAATGTCAATCACGTATAGTTGACTTTTCTAAGTTTACTATAAATCATTAAGTTGATTACATGAAATTATAGAAAGTACAACATAGAAACATAAAGCTAAAATAATGTTCCTTTTAATAAAGTTCAAATGAAAAAAAAACAGTTCTGATAGAAAACAAATCAAAATAAAACAGTTCTCAAACATTTAGAATTTAAACCAAAATATAAAACTCAGGGAAGTAATCCCACGTCACTTATCTGTTTTGCATCATGATGTCCAACGGCAATGTAGTAACATGGCGTGGTGAGATGTATGAGTGATGACGTATATGCTCGGAACAGCTGATTACAGTTATAACTACTCGCTATTTGATATAAGCGTAATATCGAGTTTAACAATAGATTTTAATGTTCAACAAAATGTTTATAATCACGGCACATGTAGATAGTTCATAGTATTTTAATAAATAGAGATGTCAGTGACCGACAACACGTACCGTACTTGTAGTTTTTAAACTTACAAGTTAGATAGCGCACAATGTTGCGGATAACCTTGCCGAACCTTTTAGTCTTGACTTACTACTTTCTACTGGACTTCAACTTCATACAAGCCCATAACAGTCCTTATTTGCCCTGCTTATCGTCGCTGTGTGTACAGTCTCTGTTTGCACAGTTCTGTCAACCTTCAGACATATATATTACTTATTAAAATAAAAATTTATTTTTTACTTAAGATTAGGTTTTACAAAATTAATTAACTTTCATGAACACCTTGGTATGAACCTTGATGCAAAGTTAAAGTGGAAAGTACACGTGAAAAAGAAAGCGGAAGAACTTCAATTAAAATACAAAAAAATGTACTGGCTAATTGGGAGAAACTCTCAGTTGTCCATTGATAATAAACTTGTGCTTTATAAACAAGTGCTCAAGCCGGTCTGGAGATATGGCTTTCATCTTTGGGGCTGCCTCAAAACCAGCAGTCAACAGATTGTTCAACGATTTCAAAATAAAATTCTCAGAGGGATTGTAAACACCCCCTGGTATACTCGCAACAGTGACAATCATAGAGATCTCGGGTAGACACAGTCGCAACCGAAATAAAGAAGTGTGCTCAAAAACATCAGGAGAGACTCCATCAACACCCTAACATCGAACCTGCAAGACTACTTCATCAAGAGGGTATCATAAGAAGACTCAAAAGACTGAAACCTTTTGAGTTACCTGAATAGTCCGCATAATGCAAATCAATCAAAACAACACTTCATAGAAGGAATACATAGGAGTGCTTTATTATTATGTTGTCAGAGTCAAAAATGACTTGTTACTTTGTTAAAAGTTTTACTGTTACGATAAGTAAAATTAAAAAAATAAATAAATAAATTCCGTGTGTTTTATTATGAGGTAGCCTACAAAAATATTTTATTACAAATTATTCAAGGTGAGGAACTATGACCATAATTTATCTACTCAAATATTATTAAGATATGTTTTTATAAACCTTTTTGTAGTTTTTCTATGCGTAATAAGTGTTTTCATTCGTCATCACATTCTACTAAGATGCTATTTATTTAAATGTGTTTAAATATTTTGATAAACTTTGTAATGTACTAAATGTATTTAACTACTTTAGATTGAATGACAATTAGCTTGTCTTTAGGGAGTTTTACTATTTTGGATATTCTTCCAGTTTTGCGATTTATAAAATTCGTTTAATGTAATGTAATTGTAAATTATTTTTACAACAGACGTTATCTAAACACAATTTATTTACATTTAGTGTACCAAATGTCCTACCTCCTTTCTAAATTTAAAAGAATTAATTAGAAATACTCTATTCTGAGCTACTTTTTAAGTCTATAAAAAGATATCTTTTGGTATATAGGACAATATTATCCTACCATTTAAATTTTTCAGAGGTAACTCAAAAGTGATAAACCTTAATTCCAGTGATATTATTTTTAAGGTGATGACGAGTAAATAAATAGCTGATAAACCGAAATAGCTATATAGCTTTATATTTTACCTTAGTGGAATGGAATTTTATTACAAGGGATGCAAATAAATAAAAGTTAAAAATGAACTTTTCACTACTAAAACACTGTTGAGGTTCATGATAAAACAACATTTTGAGGTAAGTTAAATGAAATAAATATAAATGCAGTGATCCCATTTTATATCAAAATAAGAAGTAAGTTGCAGATTATAAAAAGTTACAAAAAAATTAGGGGAAATTGCATAAAGTAAACAATTTTTAATGCACATGTGCATTTAAACCTCAAGTTTTGTTGTTAATTTCCACCTTGATCAATATATTTAAGATACTAGATTGTTGTTATAAAATATGATCACAGTTTACCTGACAACAATAGGGTCGGCACATCATTACTATCTAATTAACATATCTTTAAAAATAAAGACGAGTTTAAATAATAATTAAACATAATCCCAAACGTACAAAATGAATAACACTTTCGTTTTAAAACCTGTTTGTGTACTTACAAAACAAGACTGTCATAACTTTTTATGATGTCAAATAAAAGCAAATTAGCTTGTATTCAACTTAAGTTCTACACTCCCAGTTTTTAAGGGTATACGTTTACTGCTCTTTGTAAATGTAAACTTCATCACTTCTTGATACAACAACATATCTTGGGAATTGTATTAACACAGATCTTACTGTGTTTAACTTTTTTGAAATTAATAAATGTTCACCAATATTTACAAAACTGCAACTATTTAGACATGAAGGTCGATTTGTTTTTGGTGGAGTGTGCAATACTTTAGGACAAGGGTAGTGTTGGTGACCATATGGCCCAGGCCTTGGCCCACTTTGTTCTACCGGTTATTTCTACTTCATCCTTTGCTTTATGTCATGTTTACGATGTCATGTCATGGCAATAGCAAGGGAAAATAGTTTACATTGCCATATGACACTGTGCAAAGTTTATAGATGTTTTCTGCTATGGTTTGTAAAATTAAACTTTTCAAACACCCGGTATATTGGCATAAGTTTGCATGCCGACTAGGCTTCCACTTCTTAACTGAACATTCTTTTCAGTTTAATTGTTCTTAGTAATAAGTGAAATTCATTCAAATATTGGAAAACACCAACGTAATTTGGACTACAATTTATATAAATAAATGTAAATTTCTTCTAGCTTCTACATAAAACAAAATCATCTCTACATTCTCTTCATTTAGTGGACTTATTTTTTATATCGCTTAAAAAATTAAACACAGAAACAGCTACTGTACTGTAACACTTCACTAAACAAGATAAACTAAATAATGAAACTGGCACAGAGTTACTGTTAATATTATAAAAAATAGGCCTCGGGTATTGGACTTTGGTCTGATATTGCCTTTCATTATTTCAATAAGTTGTGATTTATTATAAAATTATTAATATTCCAGTTATTTTTAAGTGCATAATCTCCTTTTAGATTTGTTGAGAATTATTGAGTTTGAGATTTCTCTTTACTTTTACTGGATGTCGTTGGTAGGAAACACATGCCAGAATCGATTTTTACCACCATAAGTCATTCTTAGTATAGGTCAAAACTATGACTGAGTAGAATCTATTTAAATTTAGCTGGCTACCGTTTTGGATTGGGTTAACATAAAAATCTCTGTTCTTCTTTTATCCAGACCTCTCCTTCGAGGTATCACTCTTTAGTGGTTTCTATTTAAGATCCCAAAACACCAAATCTTTTGTAAGGAACAAGGAGAAACTGTTTCATATGCTATAATGTACCTTATTGTGTTTTTATATACATTTGCTAAAGGAAATGTATTTATTTGCACTTATTAAAAACTAAAGAGTGGGAGAGGGACTTACATATCCTATATAAATAGTAACTCTTTTGTTTAATTTTGGAAACAGGGTTTTCTTTTCTTTACCTTTCCTTTACATCAGAAATATAACTTCGTTAAATTAATATAATGAATTGTAAACGTGCACATAGAGTACAAGTAAGTTACTTGATAAGTTATTTTTATAATAACATTCAAATTTTCCAACTCCAACAACACATAGAGTCGTGTTTGAAATCAAAGCCATTAATATCATAAGTTTTATAAAAATATGTGATTTAATACAAAATATTATTAGCCTTGTAGGGCCTATAACATTGTTGATTATACGAAAGTTAGCACATAAGCTATTTCAATTTAAACTCAAACCTATAATTCGGCCATAGATCATTTAGGTATATTCTAATTTAACTGTTAAACAGAATTTCATTAGTTACAGAAACTGAATATTAGTTTGAATCTTACGTCAAAAAAATTTTATCTAGATAACTTCGGATAATTTGTATCTATTTACTGTAAATCCATCATTCATTTTTACCTTTAGAATGTAGTTTTGGGATAAATAATTGTAGATGCGTTTTGTTTTCGTCGGTAGCGGCTACATTTGAGCAAAACAGTGGTAGAATCAACTCTTACTTTTTTTCCTGCTTTGTCTAATTACAGTTATTTCATAAATATAAAGTTTTCATGTATATTTTTTAATGGGTATCATGAAACCTAGAAACAAACATTATATTTTATGAACAATTTGTATTTGTTGATTGCTGTTTTGACAGTTTATTTTCTTTTTTAAGATTCCACAAGAATAATAATTCGAAATTAACTCAACATAGATTTTGTTTATACACCACACATTTTAATTAATCTGGTGACATTTGCTTGTTTTCCTCATTCCTTCAATCGTAAAATATTAATTAAATAAAATTGAGAACGGCTTCCCACAGGGAGTTTTTTTTTTTTTTTTTTTTTTTTTTTTTTTTTTTTTTTTTTTTTTTTTTCCATATTGTTAGTAATAATTGAAGCAATTTGCTGTAATAAGTGGATAAGTAAACTAAATCCATATATTCCTTAAACTAGTTTGAGTCAGTTTTTATAAATGTATCTCAGGTGAATGAACATGATAAAAAAAACCTTTGTTAAAACAGTCGTATTAATCCTGTAGTTTTAACTGACTGAGCCAATCAATAAGAGAAAACTGTGCTGAAATTTAACTTCAAACTCAACATAAAGTTGTAAATTATTTGATAATACATTATCTTTAATAATTGTTGCAGATATCGAAATACCATATTTTATAAATTTCTATTTGATAAAGTGACGTAACACATGAAATAGGGAAAAGATAAAACTATTTCATCTATAGTCAAGGTTTTCTACATAATTCTTTCCAGATTATAATTTTAAAGAAATTAAAAATGATTTACCCAATTGTGTATAGGAGTAACAAATTCGTACAATGTCATGTAAGTAGTATAAGATACAATAAAACAGTTTTTAATTTTTGTTATTAACTGCTATATATTTATTTATCTTCATTTAAATAATATTTATACATAATTCTTTAAATTTCTACAGGAAAGCTCAAAAAAGATGGCGCATCGGAAATATAACTGTAATATCACAGAATGTGCAAAGAGTGTGTCATTTAAAGAATTTAATAATAGACGTTCGTATTATTGGAGTAGTCCTTAATAAAAAAACAAAACTTTAATAGATATTAGAGGATTAAAATTATAATTTTAAAATGCTAGGTCGAGGACAACTAATTTATTTTTTGTTTCTTCCTTACTTCAGGACAAGTATACAGTTTATTCCCTATTTATAATGTTTAAAGTTAGAAAGTATGAGTTTTTGTGATAATATCTCTGTATCTAGTGGACGAATTTTAATGAAGCAGGCACCAAAATATTTATTATAAGATCTAAAACACGTCTAAATGTTTTGCGAGTCAATTTGTGGTACAGAGTCATTTCAAATCGACAGAGAGATTATTGAAAACTTTGAACGTTAGATATGTTATAGATTACCAGTTTTTTGTTCAATAAACTTGTTGAAATGTATAAATATTCCACTGAGATTTAAAATTATATTATATTTTCAAAATCGGATGATATAACAGTTTAGCAACAATACTATCAGATCATATCATGATCTATCATTGATATAATTGATCAAATCATTTTATATTCTAATACTATATTGTATTTTTTTTAAACGAAATCTTCTTCATCTTATTTGAGGTGATAATATATCAAATAATGAAAAACGTTATAAATACAATAAATTGATAGCCAGTTTTGTTACAAAACTTTTAACAGTAATAATTTATATTTGATAAATCTTAATACCATTATTGAGTTGATCGAGAAGAGAATCACTGTTGTGTGCTTCTCAATAATGTATAAACTACCTTAAACATAGTATTCTTAATTATTCAAATATATAGCAGATTAGATTGAATACGTTAGGCAGCCCCGCAATGTGAAGGACGAAAATCGTAGAGTATTGTGAGGTTGATACGTTGTATACAAAAGTTTATTAATTTAATTTGACTGATCGTGTTGCGAATTGAAATAGGGGAATATATCGGAAGGAAATAAAAAAAAAAAAAAATAAAAAATCCAAACTATAGTGCGTTGCATTATGGAAAAACAAGATGTAAATACAAATTTCAATTATATTTGTCAAATGTTTCTAAAAATATTGAATGTAGGATTTGAAGATTTTTGCTTGATTTCTATAAATTCTATATTAAACTGGTTTTTAATATGAAAACAATGTACAGTATTTTCAATTATTACTGTCTATTGTTTGATAGAAAATGGAGTTATTAGTTAGTTTTATGCTCGAATTTTTAATTGATTTGTTTTCCTAACAGATTTATGAAGGGAGACTTTATAATATTGTGACAAGACATATTGTATTGCTTATGATCTGTGCTAGTTACATACTAAGTTTCACCACAGGTACGGAAATAATATTAATATGAAATTATTTAGGAAATGGACATATTCCACGTTGTTAAATAGAATTCATAATGCTTACATGACCTTAGAATAAAAGTTAAATGTACATATTAATTATTGCGTAGCGGGCATCGTGTTATCCATTGAAGCTAATTTAGAAATTCCTTTTAATCTCTTAGATTTAAATCTATATCTAAATTAATTTCATATCTTTACAAGAGTTTTATAGCGATATATTTTTTTAAAGCTTAATAAGTTATTTTTAATGTAGAGTTATTTATTGTTACTTTATTAATAGTATGTTTTTAATTATTTGAGAGTAATTTATTTTTATCATATAAATTGTTTTCAAATTTTTGTAAAAATCATCTGGTACAAAATATTGAATATTTGCCGACTGTACGGTCTAACCCTTTCCATTGAAAATTAAACTGACCTGTTTGCTAATGTACTTTCCAGATCAACATAATTTTAAGCAATTTTCTGGTTAAAATATTTACATATATTTTAATTTTTCTGTGTAGGGAGACCAGGTGTGTATAAGTCGATAAGGTGATATTTGACATCGTAGTTGAAATTTTGAAAAAGTTAATAAATATTTACCTAATCACGTAATGGTTAATAAATACAAACAATATATTTTATTTGTCAACATTTACTTTTAAATATTACTTTATAGTAAATTTCTTTTGAACTATCATTTAGATATAATTAAATCAATATTAATATGAATATACTATTAGCTTTCAGGTTTAGAATGAAATGATTTGGGCAATCAGAGCAAATAAAGAATGTTTGAATTGACAATATTCCACCTCGATTTTCTACCAACTTTGGTTCTAAACTATTGGTTATATGTGACGAGTTAGGATGTTGCAAGCTATGCAATTACATAACTTTTTGTGCTCTGTTATCACAATTGTATATGTTCTGGTGTCTATTGAGTGGACTTAGAATATTTTTCTGTTACATCATAACTTAAATTAACTTTCAATCCTAAATCTTAAGAATACCACCAAACATCTGGTATCAAAACTCCAGGACAACATAATGTGCATAGATCTTACTCGTTAAACAATTTTCTAAGAGATCCCTCCTTCAATTTATTTGAATAGCCTTTGATACGAAAAGTTTGTTAGATTTATCTTAGTTTGCGTCTAGGTGGATTAGTTATATATATATATATATATATATATATATATATATATATATATATATATATATATATATATATATATATATTTCCAAATATGTATGCAAAATAAATTAAATTATTGCAGTGATTCATATAAAAAAGTAACAATATTTCCATTTTGTAAAAGTAAGTATGTAACGATAATATTTATTGTATTATATTTTTAATTGGTTGAGAAGTTTAATATTTTTCTAGATTACAAAAACATTCATTTCATTTTGTATGATTATTGTTTATTACTTATTACTCAATAAGGCAAAAATTGCTTTACAAAAATATTATTATATTTATTGTTCCGGCGTTTTGGGCTCTTAGAAACATAATTTAATGTTACAAAAGTCGGTACATGATGGAATTCCATGATATTGAAATAATGAGATGATTATTTAATTCCACAAAACAGCTTTAATTACGACATATGTTTCGCCGTTAGGCATTTTCAAGCAACTAAGTTGAAAACAAAACAAGTCTAAACTAAAAATGTGAGACAAAAGGTGTTTTTTACATTTTTAAGTTAGATTTGTTTTGTTTTTAATTTAGTTGCTTAAAAATGCCTAATGGCGAAACATATGTCGCAATTAAAGCTGTTTTGTGGAATTAAATAATCATCTCATTATTTCCATTATCTTAGAAACATGTTTAAAATATTGTCGGAAATACTAATCTATTCTTGTAGCCTTTGATAGCAAAAGTTTGTTAGATTTTAATTATGGTGAAATAATGAGAGTTTTTGCTTAGTCGTATTTATTTAAAAAAATATCCTTATATATTTTTTCTTTAATACAAAATCATTCAGATGCAATATATATTGCCGCTAATATAGATAAAACAACAACAATATTTGCACCTTATAAAACTAACTATAATGTTATACATCTTGTTTAGATTTGATATACAATACGTTCATTTTGTATGAATCGATACCTCAATTATTGATTATTACTTAGTAATTACGCAATGAGGAAAGTAATATCACGCACAAGTAATATATTGTCAAGTTTTAATAACCTTTTTTTTTGCCCTGGTGGATTAGGTTCCTGGAAACAATTTTAAAAGGTACTTGAAATACCACTGTCTTACTATCTTTTTATTTTCTCTGGGACATTTATGTAAAGAAATATAAAAATAAACACGATCTTGTTTGCTTCAAAAAGTTTGTTTCATGTTGTGTGATGCACAATTGATTCATTAAGACTTGAAGATGCCACATGACACAACAATTTATCGTTGAAACAAGAAGTTGGATTTATACCTAATAGACTTATCACATTATTAGACAACACTCTGTCATGAAGATAACTTATCTTCATATGGTAATAATTATTAAAGTAATCTAAAAAGATTAGATATAACGTTTTATACTGATCTTTGCAATTCACGACAAAAGAATCTGAAAAAAGTCTTATTTGGGATACTATCGGTCTGTTGTAGTTTTATTTTGTACGTAAATACGATAAAGGTTACACAAATTCATATAGAAACGTATATCTTATGTAAACCACTCAAAAGTTTCCATTTAAAACCTAGTGATAATTAGACGATTTCGAAGATGGTAATTTTGTATTGACCATCATTTTCGACTAGTTCCACGTACAACACACGAAATATGGCAATCATTACAGTTTTAAATTCTACGTTTAAATACCACTAGACCTTTATAGTTGCAATCAAATTTCAGCCAGGTTCATGGTGGAAAAGGGTTTACATTGCTACACGAGTATCTGACATGAATGGAACAGTTGGATTCTATTTTCACATTTCTATCTAGGAGCGATAACTAAGTCTAGCGCGTGCACAAGTACATAGCTAGCGGAGCTTGTTTCATATTTATTCAGTTATTTATATAAGTTGAGTTGTTGGAGATTATTCGCCTCAATAGAGACTCATAAAAGTACGTGTAAATATACAATGTCAATCAGATCCAATTTAACGAAACAAAAGTAACAATTGTAGGTTTTGTCAAATGTATGCCAAGTTTGGATAAGTCCCTTGATAGTACTCATAAACTTGTATATTTTGTAATTTTATAATAAATCTTGAACTATGATTCACCAAATTAAAAATGATCTTCTAAACACCGTTAATCAAAAATGTTAAGGGGAATGTAACATAATGTTAAAAAATATAATATTTGTGTTTCGGTTTATTGGTAAGTAACCTAAAATTTTCAGTTTCTTAGATTATAAGTGAAATAAGTAAAACGTTTAGGTTCAAATTTTCAATATATATTGCTCTACGATTTCAGACGAAAAAGCTTATATATGTTTAGTAAAATATAATATCCCCTTACTCGGGTGAAATACATTCCTATAATTTGAGTGGTTTTTATAAGAAACGAGAAATTTTAACTCGTCAAATTAAAAATGGTATTATCAGTTTTAACTGTTTAAAATTCAATAAAATAAGATCACTTAATGGGCGGAGCGAGGTGGAGTTAGGGAAAGAACTTTCTTAAAAATAACTATTTATAACCATCAAATTTAATAATAGTGGCATACTAATAAGAAAACAATTATTTTATTAGGAACCAAATTGTATAATATTTCTGATGACAAAATAAAAAAGAAGGAAAAACAGCTCTCTCTCCTTAACAATCTAATAGTAACTAAATGTTTCTAAGGCCTCATTTACAGTGAGTGCGGGTTTGGAAATCGCAAGAGATCTAGACTATATTTCATCTAGTCTTGGGACAGACTCTTCGCTTTAATCTTTCCTATCTGCTCTCTCTTGACCAACTCTTGTTCTTTTTAGTATAATTGATTGCAAGTGGTTTTTATTTTATGTTTTGTTTTCCTTTTTCTTACAAGGCAATTTTGACAACAATATTTATTAAACAACAAAAAGTAACTAAATACTGTATATACATAATACATTTAAAAAAAATTAAAACAAAAATTAAATTAAATGACAGTAAAAAAATATATTTTAAAATTATATTACTTTTTAAATTATTACTTGGAAGAAAATTTATATTTGTTGGTTAGCATATCTAGTATGTGAGATAAGGTGCTATAAACCTACCGATCTAGCAATATATTTTAGGAATCATTTAATAATTACACAATTTTCATTTTTATTTGGAAGCAGATTTATATTTTGTTGGTTAGCATATCTAGTAGGCCTATGTTAGATAAGGTGGTATAAATCAACTGATCTAGCAATATATTTTAGGAATCATTAATTTAATAATTACACAATTTTCATTTTTATTTGGAAGCAGATTTATATTTTGTTGGTTAGCATATCTGGTATGTGAGATAAGGTGGTATAAGCCTACCGATCTAGCAATATATTTTAGGAATGATTTACTAGTTACACAATTTTCATTTTTATTTGGAAGACAATTTATATTTGTTGGTTAGCATATCTAGCATGTGAGATAAGGCGGTATAAGCCTACCGATCTAGCAATATATTTTAGGAATGATTTACTAGTTACACAATTTTCATTTTTATTTGGAAGACAATTTATATTTGTTGGTTAACATATCTAGTATGTGAGATAAGTTGGTATAAATTAACCGATCTAGCAATATATAAAATACATGAAATAAATATTAAACATTTATCTTTTTCATTATTTATGAAAATGCTTTTGAAAAAATATATTACATGTATTAATTGTATTATTTATGTTTACAGTTTGAGGTTTTTATTTCCCAGCTCGTTGCACTGTACCGCCAAATATTGGACCACTCAAATCAGAATTTGTTTCTAAGCTAGTAGTTATGTGTACATGTACTATTAAAATAAAATGTGCATGGGTTTTGTTTTGTAAATGTTCTTTACATTTCCTTGTGCCTCATAAGCTATGTGAATTTGAGTTTACACCACCACCAATACATTATGTACTTTAGCAATTGCATTTTTCAGAAAACTGTATTTACAGACCTCAATACACTAATTTTGAAGATATATTAAAATGTTGATGTTTATTCCAATTTAAAAATTCAATAAAGGTATCAATGAATCTCTTAATTTAAAACCTCAGGTTTCTCATTTTATTACAAACTTTACTTACGTCTTACTTCTTGTATCCGGTTTACAAGTATCAGTTGATTTCGTTGGCTCTATGTTCTCTGTAAGTCGCTGTAGCCAGTTGCCACACAGATCAATTGATATATGGTACAGACAAAAATAAATATGAAACAAAACACATAAAAATACGAATTTATTTGAATCCTTTGAACTATTTGGACTTATATTTCTTTTTTAAGATATATCCGATACATACATTAGGACAGGTATTTTACCCAAAGTCGATAGAATAAACAGAAATAAAACAGTCCTAAATAATGTATTGTATGTAACTTTGGAATTGTTATCAAATGAGCCGAAATCACCACACAAATTAAACTATTTTGGAAATCACAGAAGATTTAGAGATATATTTACACCATAGTTTTTGGAATAATCAAAAAATCACGTAACCCCTTTTTTTACTTAAAACTCCAAGATAATAAGCTTTCCCCAAATCTTAGGTGGAGATAACGTCTTCAATGTGGTGATATCTCTTACAATGTGATAATAACGTTTACAATCTGGTGTGAACGTTTTCAGTGTAATGATAACCTATACAATGTCAAATACGTTACGGTTTTTCAATCTAAAATGAATTGTTCATAGTGGGAACAAAAAATGAAAGGAAATTAGTTGAAAAGAGCAAGAGTTGAAACATTAAAACACATCCTGTATATTATTCTACGATTTAAATTATGCAGTTCGTAACTATTGTATCATTCGGCGATACTGTAATTATTAATTCTTAACGGCATTTAAGCGCTTTGACAACAACTATAAAGTGTAAAAATAGAATCACCTATTTTGATATAGACATTACATTTACAAACGTTAGAAATTTTCAGATTTTTGTTTAAATTTGTCTGAGGTAAATATGAAATAACAATTTAAATAAAATATATCGTCTAGAAACAGTGAAAGACTAAAGGTAAGATACTATCAATCTACTATGGAAACACTCTTTTAAAATAGGGACACCGTCTTAAATACATCAACATAAATATAGTAGTAGATAGTAGACCAAGTAATTGTTAAATGTAGTAATAAATTATTATTATATTTATCTAGAAGTCCCAAATAAATGTATTACATCGTTTGAAAAATGAAATGTAAATGTATAACATTAAAAAATCAATACAATAAGTATTTAATTGATCCATAACTTGAAACAGTGATTTATAGACCAACTTTTTTTGATAGTATGTAGTTACTTGCCCTGATCAGTGATTGAATGTAGAATACTTACGTATTGCAAATCAGTTACCAAAATTGTGTTTTAAAAACGTCATTATCTTTCAATTTAATTTAAGCTCACATCTGTTTCATATCCAACAACTCAGTCAATAAATGCTGTTACGATGTTGGAAAGAATAAAGACATGCACATGTATCGTCCAAAAAACCACTTCATTTTTGACTCAGTACCTTACAATAATATATGTCTTTGTATATTTATTTTCGTGATACTCTTGTACTTGTACAGACTATCTTAGGCAAACTACATAATTAAAATCATTTTTATTTACCTAAAGTAAACATGTATCGTCTAATAGTAGAAAATTGATCTTTTTTGAATTATCTAATTTTTTAAATTTTAAAAATAAAAAAATATTTTCTTTCCATAGATGTTGAGAAGCGTATTTGTGTAAACTCACCTTGCGGTCCGCCAATGAAATTGATTAGCCTAATTTGATATTTTCAAGAGATGTTTAATGAAAATTAATTAACAACATAAATTTCGTATTATGACTTATTAAAATGGGTTCTTGAATATTAACTATTCCAGGATATAATGGAAAGAAATAATCCACACAATTCAATGTACATAACCGTATCCCTATATCATTCTGTCATAAATATAGGACGGTAGAATGCCTATTGTGACACAATGGCAGAGTTTGTTACTTGTACCAGGTGACACTGTCGGTACAATGCTAAATAAAAGCTGTGTGGCATTGAAAATTACGGACAGTCCGATTATCTTTAAATACATGTTTTATAACTTGTAGTTAGATGTGATTTGAATATTTTAAATCATTTTGAATAAAAGTATAAATTTTGCTGTTGAGAAATGTCTGTAATTCTTTGCTTCATTTATTTTATCTTAAAAAAATCGAACTTAAAGTGTCTCCAAAATGAAAACTTTAAATTACCTGTCACATCGTAGTTCTCTTTTCCAAACAATTATTTGAATTAAAGTTTTATCGTACTGGATATAACTATTATTTACAAGCTGTGTGTTTGAACTTAATTGCAATACTGTTACACTTTCAGAAATGAATATTAATAAGTTTTTGGTATTCCTGTGTAAATGTTATAATGAATAAAATCTACAAATAATAATCTATGTATGTAAAATTGATGAAAAAATTGAGAGCACAGTAAATGTGATTTATTTATTATAATGATGTGTATCTGTAAATGAGGGGGAAATAAATATGAACTATGTGTCTTATTTTGATAAATATGTTAGTAATTAGTTATGGTAGTATTAAATCAGTACATTTTTAAACATCCATGAGATAGTTATTTAGTTTATTAATCTTATTTATTTATATATTTTTTATTGAGCTTGACCTGTGATATTATATAAAATAGAAATAAAAATAGAACACAATTTCTTTGAAATAATAATATATGTTTATAAACAATATGCTTTTCTACAACAATGTGGCTATCTTCAGTGATGCGTGAGTTACATTAATAAAACCATAAATATTATTGTTGCTCATGCATCACTGAAGATGAGAAAATTTTCGATGAAACGCGTTTGTGTCAATAAACGTATTATTTGTGAAAATTAGAGTTCAAGTTTATTTTTAATTTTATAATTTAATGAAAAGTACATCACTAGTCTAAACAGATATGAGAAATTAATTGATAATTGAAATCTATGTAGGCCTACTGTACAATGGAAATCTATATATTGGAAAACTTTACTTTTGTATTACAGTGCCACACTTATATAAAATGCAATACAAATATATTGCAACTCACATTAAATGTTTAAATTAAAACACTCCACTGAAGATAACATTCAACTTTCTCAATTCATAATGGAAAACAAATATTACCTATGTGTTAATTAATCTATAATTGTATAGTGGTTGTTAACTTAATTAAAATCGTGTTTACAAATAAGTTTCCCAACGAAACCAAGTTACTGCAAACATTGAGTCTAATTTAAATATGAATTCCGTTACGATAATAGCCTTATATGTCTTAACTTTTTAAACATCAAAACGATTTGTCTAATAAACTTACCCACTCACTCACTCACACAATCACTCACTCATTCTCTTATTTACTACTTATTTATTTACAATATGCTACAACCCAAAAGAGATCCTGGCCTCTTTTAAAATAGATCGCAACCTTCCTCCGTTCATTGATACTGTTTCCAATTACGCAGGATTAAGAAATCCGTAGATTAGCTGCCACAACTTCAATCCTGCGCAACTTTGGAATGCCAGTTTTCTTTTTCCTTTTTAATAATATTTTATTATTAATATCACTAAATGCCCGTATATCACACTTTACGTTCATGCCTCTGACTGTGGTTATAATTATTTAACACAGAGAACGAAAATAAATCAGCATGGTTATGAGTAGACTCCAATGCGCATCACCTTGCATGGGGCAGCTCCAACTGCAATGTAAGAGTTAAGTCTCTATTTGACTATTTGTCTAGTTCTAATTTAGATATAGTTAATGTAGGTAACAAACCGACCTTCATCAACAGAGTGAGGAGGGAGGTCATTGACATCACAGTCTGTACTGAACGTACTGCCCAACTCATCAAGGGTTGGAGGGTCTCGGTGGAGCCATCACTGGCAGATCACCAGCACATTCAATTCGAGATGAGGTGGAAGCAGAAGAGTGTCATCTGGTTCAGAAACCCCAAAAGGACGAACTGGGAAAAGTACAGGGAAGACTTGGGGCAGGCTGTTCAGGATATAGTGCCTGAAGTGAGGGGGATAGAGGAGTTGGAAGAAGTATCGGTGCAGCTGCAGGCTGCGGTACAGGGTGCTTTTCAGGCCAATTGCCCCCTCACACAAAGGAAAAAACACGACACGGTAAGCTGGTGGAACAAGGAACTAGCAAAAATGAAGAGGGAGGTTAGAACTCTGTTCAAGGCCTCTAAACATCAAGGTTGCTGGGAACCCTATCACAAAATACTTACTCAGTATAACTCAGCAATTAGGAAAGCCAAGCGGGATTCCTGGAGAAAGTACTGTGAAAGAGTGGAAGAGTGCTCTGAAACGGCTAGACTCCAGAGGATCCTGAGGGCTGAACATACCAATATGGTGGGCTCTCTGGAAAAACCAGATGGCTCGTATACGCAGTCCGGAAGGGAGACTCTGGAAGTACTCCTGGGATGTCACTTTCCGGATTGCGAGATAGAGGGAGGAAGTGATCCCTCCCTGTACTCTAGGGCAAGTCCGCGTAGAGCGGACTGGAACTGCTCGAGGAGACTCATTAATGAGGATAAGGTGGACTGGGCCATAAGATCGTTCGAGACGCATAGGGCCCCGGGGCCGGCCGGGATCACTCCCTTACTCCTGAAGGAGGGTTGTGAGGTGCTCAGGCCGGTTATCACGGGTGCTTTTCGAGCGAGCTTGGCGCTGCGCCATGTTCCAAGGAATTGGTCTATGGCGAGGGTTGTCTTCGCTCCAAAGCCTGGAAGAGCGGGATATGCTCAGGCCAAGGCCTACAGACCAATTTGCCTAAACTCTTTCCTGCTAAAGGCTATGGAGAGAATTCTGGATGTTAATATCAGAGATAGCGTGCTTAGGAGTTCAGGCTTGCACGAAAATCAATTTGCTTATAGACCAGGCAGGTCCACTGATGCTGCTCTACATCATATAGTGAGCAGAATAGAGGAAAGTCTGGAAGCAAAGGAAATAGCTCTGGGATCGTTCCTGGACATAGAGGGAGCCTTCAGCAACACTTCAATACAATCAATGATTAGGGCTTTGGAGGATTGTGAAGTGAATAAGACTGTTATAGGATGGGTGTCTGCCATGCTGAACAGCAGGTCAATCCAGGCTACTCTGTATGATGAAATTATCACGGTCAGAGCTAGACGTGGATGTGCTCAGGGCGGAGTCTTATCCCTCCTGTTATGGAACCTGGTAGTGGATAAAATCCTTAGGCGTTTAAACGAACAAGGATTCTACTCACAGGGATATGCTGATGATGTGGCCATCGTGGTTAGAGGTAGAGACATGAGTGTTGTTTGTGACCTTATGCAGGCTGCCTTTAACCAGGTGGAAAGGTGGTGTCAGGAGGAACAGTTATCTGTGAATACTGTAAAAACTTCTCTCATTCCCTTCACAAGAAAAAGGAATCTGGGAGTGAGGTCGCTACCTAAGCTCTTTGGGCAGGAGGTAGCGTTGGAGAACCAGGTGAAGTACCTAGGTACTGTGTTAGACAAAAGGCTCACCTGGAACCCACAGATAGAACGGGTAGTAACCAGAGCCAAGTGTCTTATGTTTGCATGTAAGAGGGCTGTTGGTAAACAATGGGGTCTGCAACCCAAGGTGGTTATGTGGATTTACACCATGATCATTAGACCACTAATCTCCTATGCTGCGGTGTTTTGGTGGACTAAGACGTTACAGGGTGGGGTTGGAAGTAAAATGGATGGTCTCCAAAGGGTGGCCTGTTTGGCTATCACGGGGGCCATGGGGTCTACACCAACGGTTACCTTGAATGCACTACTGGATCTCCCTCACCTAGGGGTATATATTCAGGGACAGGCCAGGATGAGTGCATACAGACTACAGCAAACGGGGTGCTGGAGAAAGAGGTGGCCTGCAATTGAGCATTGCAGGATAAATCAAGTGGTCAACAGGGAAGTGTTAGACATGCCCTCAGATCACATGATACCTAATGTTTCATTAGACAAGCCTTTTAAGACGAAGATCTTCTCTAGGGAAGAATGGGAGTCTGGAAGGAGGTTATACAACGAGCAAGATATAATCTGGTTCACAGATGGCTCGAAAACAGAGATGGGTACAGGCGTTGGCATAAATGGGCTCAACCCAGAGAGGTCCATCGTACTGAGCCTAGGTAAGCATGCTACTGTTTTCCAAGCAGAAGTAGGTGCTATCTCTGAATGTATCAAGGAGAATCAAAGAATGAAATACATTGGTAAGAACATTCTGATTTTCACAGATAGTCAAGCACTTAACACGACTAAGATAAAGTCGAAGCAGGTGTGGGACTGCATCTCATCATTGATAAAGCTTAGTCAGATGAACACGGTCACTGTGGGCTGGGTTCCAGGCCACTCAGGTATTAATGGTAATGAGAGAGCAGGTGAACTAGCCAGGTCAGGCTCTGAATCCCCTTTCGTGGGCCCGGAACCGGTGCTCGGAATCTCTTATGGACATGCCAGGGCAGCGGTTGATACGTGGATGCGGGAGGGGATGAACAGGGTCTAGACGAATTCAACCACTAGTAGACTTTCTAAAAGGTTAATTAGACCAAGCAAGAAACATGCGGAACAACTCATCTCTCTCAGAAGAGATAACATGAGGTGGGTGGTAGGGCTCTTAACGAGCCACTGTCACCTCAGAAAACACCTACACAGGATAGGAATTGCTGCAGATAATACATGCAGGAAATGTGGTTTGGCTGAAGAGTCCGCAGAACACATTCTTTTAGAGTGTGAGGCGTTAGGACGAGCCAGGCTATACTCTCTAGGCCCTCCGGGGAAAGAGATGGAAACCATCCTAGACAACCCTATCGGTAGTATCTGTTCCTTCATAAGGATAACGGGTATTACTGAATGGGTGTAGGAAGGAAATTGGGGCTGCAAAAGACCTTTAGGTCGACGCCGGTGAGGCCTCTGATGGAGGCTAACACAGCCCAGTTAAAAAAAATAAATAAAAAAAATAAATGGTTATGAAGTAACTTATTCAGTCTTTGCTTAACACTGTGCCAATACCAGGGTAATGTAAATTATGTTTTTATCGGATTAGTTCAGAAGTTAACAAAAACATCACTATTATTCTTCGTATATATAATGTTTAATGTTTAATAATATAAACATCCTCTATCACGTAATCGAGTGTAAGGTTAAAGTAGTACATCTTTAAACCGTAACCACAGACATGATAAAGTTTAAGGATTGCCTTTTTTATAAATTGTTGAAAATTTTCTTTTGTAATAAAAGATTTTTACTGTGAATGGTGTTTGCTGAAGGATAATTTGTATTTACGTAAGAGATTTAATGATTAAACATGCATACCAATGTAGAATTAAAATTTATAGCCTCTATGAGAAAAGTAGGCCTACATGATTTAAATTGTATTTAAATCGGTTGAAATATATTCAAATTGTTTTAATGTTTTGGGAATTTAGTTCTTAAATATTAAAAAATCCATAACAAAATAAGATGCAAAACCTTGTAACCCACAATTTTGCCAAAATATAGTTATTTTCATAGCTGGATTTGTACAGCCATTCTATACCTTTATACAAAATCTTGTGAGCCACAGTTTAACCAAAAATATTTTATTGTACAAAAGAGAAATCTTGTATCCCACATGAATTGAGGCAATTTCAAGTAACCCACAATATGTGGGATACATGCTTTTGAAAGTTCATTCAAATCCTTCTATGCCACAATTCAGAACAGCAGACAGAATTAATGCTTTTAACCCACATTGCTACATTTTATGTTGAAAAAAACATTATCATCAAGCAAAAGTTCTTGGAAAAGGGTCACACTCAGATGTGTGTATACACAGTTCTATTGAAAGAAAACTCAAAAATAGAGAAATATACCTACCGAGTGATTACATTTCGGTTACAAAAGAAGCCAGACATTTTCCTTTTACATAATATGGAGTGAAATGGGTCGAGTATAATGAATTTCAGGACTACTCAGATAAAAAACGTCAAGTATTTTCAAGTATTCGTCCAGGCACCTTGAATGTAGTGACAGATATCAAAGGTCTACAATACCTTCCTTCGGGAGATATTTTCTTCAAAATTAATTTTGATGATGAATGGAAACTATTACCACAAAGAAAATTAAAGCAGCAACCCACTACTGATTGACCTCAACTAAATGCAAGGAAGAAGAAATTAAGTAAACAAAAATGGAAACACCTTCAAGAGCTTAAAATTGTCATTTCGTCTCAGTGTCATAGCTATTACGATAATTTGGAACATGAATAAAACATAGTAAAGATGCAGTGCTAAATTTCTAAATCTTCTACTCATTATCTATTTTTTATCTTTTTAAGCGTTTTTTTAAAATTTTACCTAATATTATGATTTTGTTTTTAGTGAATATGCAGTGCTAAATTTCTAAATCTTCTACCCATTATCTATTTTTTATCTTTTTAAGAGTGTTTTTTAATTTTACCTAATATTATGATCTTGTTTTTAGTGAAGATGCAGTGCTAAATTTCTAAATCTTCTACCCATTTTCTATTTTTTATCTTTTTAAGATTTTTTTTTTAAATTTTACCTAATATTATGATCTTGTTTTTAGTGAAGATGCAATGCTATATTTCTAAATCTTCTACCCATTTTCTATTTTTATCTTTTTAAGATTTTTTTAAATTTTACCTAATATTATGATCTTGTTTTAGTTCTATCAAATATCAAAATTTGATGTTCTTTTTGTTTTGATTAAACATAGTTAATAGACACATTATTGGTGTTTATAAGTTATTAACAATACAACTTTGTAATAAAAATCATGAAGTGTTAAACCTCGTATGCCATTACAAATGCTTGTAACGATATGGCAAAAACACGTAAGCCACATTAAAATTGTAAAATAAATTAAATTTTGTTTTAATGATTTAACGTTCAATTATAAATAGTAGTGAATAACAAATTTTTAAAAAATAAATTATAACAAGACCAAAATTATTAAACTGCAAAGTTTTTTCTTGTTCCTCGCAATAAAGGTATTTGAGGGTTACAAGCTTTTGCATCTTAAGTGACGAAAGAATTTGGTTAAAATCTAAATATTTCTTTCCAAAGAGTTGTATCATAAAAAAAGTAATATTCATGTTGAAACATATGTTTTTTGTGCTATAAATAAATAAATATGAATCCAAACACAGACGATATTCTGTTTCTAAGAAGAAAAAAACTATGTTTGTACAAGTCACATTGTTAAACAAACATATATATTCTTAACAAATTTACGTTTCCTAGCAACAATGTAAAATTTCTAAACTTCCAAATGAAGAGTACCTAATTACAAGTAGTGAACAATATATTTTAAAATAATTGACGAAATTGAGGTATTATTACACTAAGGAAGTCGTGGACATCCAAAATTCTATTTAAAATAAATTGCAAGTTACAGTATAGAGAAAGGACGGTAGGAAAAGAAAGTGAAACAACCTGACTAAGAACCAGGCGGTAAATCTGAAATAGTACTACGCAGTAGATAACAAGAAATATAAACTCCACACCAAAAATACCATGATATTGCCAATGAACCATGCATGATATTTCAAGTTTATGGGCAAAAAAAGATGGTTTCAAAATCAATGTGAAAAAAATAAATAAAATCTATTTCCTGAGTTACTCTCGGTTGTTAAATAAAGTGGATTTAAATAAATGTCTGAGTCTACAGTTAGATAATGAAATTTTGGACTACTATAACAAAGTAAAGGATCTTGGACTGCTGCTCATTGATAGTAGACTGAAATGGAGTGACTATGTGACTGCTACGTGTGATAAGAGTTTTTGATGATATGTATTGTATTAAAAAAAACAAGTTATCTTGTCGTTTCATCCCAGAGCGCGTCTGGTACAGTCACTAATACTTTTTGCCCACTGTAACACTGTAGTGAGTGACGTGTTTGTAGTTTTGGCCAACTGACGTCAGCGGTTACAGAATTGCTGTATACGTTTTATATTTGACTTGAAATGAGATGCTTATGTTACCCTTAATTACAAATCACTTAACCTTTTAAACGTTAACTACATTCGAATATTATTACATTCTATTATTTTCTATTATTATTATTATTATTATTATTATCTATTCTATTAAACTAGAGTGCCTGTAATCATGGCAGAAGAGTTTGTCCACTCATTGGAAATAAGTGCAATGGTTATAAGAAGAGGAACCACTACTTTGCTACAGTGTCCGCTTATTATTTGTGGAGTTCACTCCCAGATGCAATTAAGACAATTTTGACTGCCACGTCCGGTTTTCAGTAGTGTTTTATTTCAGAAGACCATTAATTCTATTGTGATTATATTAATAAAATTTGCTATATACAATAATCTTCTTTATTTTATCTTTTAGAATAAAGATAAATTCATAAATTTATTCATGGTACCATCATTTCCCGGAAAAAGAAATAATAATGAAATACTTAATTACTGTTTGCAATTTAATTTAAAAATTTAAAACGGATTCGGAAACTAAAAACAAAGGAAACATGAAAGAGCATTGAGTACCACGTTATTATATGTAATTTTACTTACATATTTTCTCTATTATTTATTTATAAATGAAACAGAATTGAGGAAAACGTGAGGCAAATTTTTTAGATAATTATGTTTATTTAGCTACTCACGTTTTTCCTCATACACGACAAGTAAAGTTAAGCTTGGTAACACTCTGATGTCCGGAACTCATTAATATGTTGGGTATAATTCACTCTTACAAAGATAATTCAAGCCAAAAGTTAATCAAACATTGTGTATTTATATCTTTAGATATACCAAAAGGCTTTTATATATAATCTATTTGTATAAAAGAGAAAATGAAAACAAAACAAAAAATTATACTCGTTAAAGGTTGGGAAAATCTTGTCCATATTACAAAAAGAAATAACTTCATATTCTTGAAGCAGGTATTCAGCTATAAGTTCCGATAGCACATACCTGCTTATACATAATCCGTTGTGTCAGGTCATGTTTGAGTGTAAGACTAACGTTACTTAGAAAGGGAACACCAATAAACACACGTTTAAAATATAGATGCTTCATATTAGATTTAAAGAGAAATCCTTATATTGCCATTAATTCTGTCATTACAATGCATCCATATGAATCAGAAAATAATAGTTTTATCAAACAAAAAGTTACAATTGTAATTTAAGAAATCTAAATTGCATATTTAAAAAGTTAGTTAAGATATTAAAGTTTAGACTTTATTAAAGTATAGAAAAATAAAGTTTTAGAAAATACAAGTAAAAGAAGTTATAAAGAGTGAAAAGTTTTATTATAAAATATAGCAAAATTTAAAAAAAATAATTAAAACGAGAGGGTGATAAAATTCACACCTTTTAAGTAATTTAGAAAGTTAAATTCACAATTTTAAATACATTATAATATAGAGTAGGTTATTATCTTATTAGAAATGTAAGAAACACTCAGTATGATTAATAAATTTCGGGAAATTAAATAGCCCAAAGAAAAGCGAAAAACCGTAGAAATCTCTAACGCAAAACACCAAGAAAGAACCAAGCAAAATTCAAGAAATGTCGGCTAGTGTGTTAACATTAACAGGACTAGAAAGTGTCAAAAGGAAAATCCGGAAAAACTAAAATCCACAGATTTTTCCGGGAAACAAATTGTGAAAAACAAACGCGTGAAAAACTCGCGAACGCAAAGGAGTAGAACATCCACTCAAAATCGACAGCATAGAAGAAAACGAGTACATCCAGGTAAGTCGACTCGCGGGGAAAATCAGACGACGCCGAAAAAAGTTACAGCGAAGAACAAGAAAGACAATAAAAAAAATGAGCGAGCCTAGATAAGAATTCGAAGGGAAGGGCGGACGAATCAGAGATCACCCCAACTATGCTACCAACTGCAGATACGAGATTACACGGTGAAAACAATTAATTGAACTAATTAAAAATTGATAGAATAAAAATTTCAAAAATGCTAATTAAAAGGTAAACGACGAGG